>VWPU01015243.1:0-17179 GCA_013398955.1 Callaeas wilsoni
GAGCGGGGCCCGGGCAGGAGCGGCGCCCGGCCCGACCGCCCGCACGCCGCGGCCCCGGCGCACAGGAGCGCTGTCAGAGACCGTCTCTTCTACTGAACCTATGTGGGCACCAGCACGTGCAACCGTGACCTCCCAAACTTCAAGCTGGAAGCAGTCTTTATGCTCTGGCTTCTCTGCCAAAATCACAAAAGCATCGCTTCCTCATCGTCCGCACATTGCGCCGGACTTTTGCTGCCTTTTGTCCTTGCACTCAGCAGAATTTGGCCCTGGGACTGGGTTCTCCATTCCTCCTTCTGTACTCTGGGTCTTGTAAATTCTGGCCTCACTGAAGTGCTGCGATGAAAGTCTTAATAACCTTGTATCGATCATGGTTTGAAACTGCTCTCTAGGGCACTGCAATGGAGTAGTGCAGGGCAGTATCTTACCTGCTCTCATCTACCCGTCATCTGTTCCATTCCCACCTTCTCCCGGTCACATCTATCAGGGAGGACTAACACAGAATTAATTCTGTTAGTCTCAGACAAAGTAAGAGAAAATAGCACTGCTGGACCATTATAAAAGAGAATGCAATCCAGACCAGAATCTCTATCTTCAGCTGCACGTTAAAGAATATCATGACTCTCAGGCATTCCTGAAATAAGCTACACAAATTCAATCAGTTTTTCTCCATATTGGGATTTAAGTCCTAGAACACCGAATACATATCAGCATTGCTTTGAAACAGTAACAGATAGATATGTCACAGTTGTTTTGTAGCTTGTTGTATAGAAAGCGTATTACATAGAGGATAAAACACGTCACACAGAGGATAAAGCATGTCACACAGAGGATTGGACAGTAGCTGCATCTGCAGCTTCAAGACATGAACAGAAATACACCTGATTTTTCATAAGGACACCAAGCAGTCAATTCTTTTGGGACAAAATGTAGCATAAAACTAGGTTCAGGACACCATAACTGATGCCTGAGTGAGGTAGGAATTATTATAATCATCTTCTCATAGTATTATTTAACATACAGTACCTGTTCTGAAATGCTGCACCATGCTTGAGTCGCTTGCCATTTTGAAGATTCACACAAAGAAGCTAAACTTACAGCTCCTAGCCCATAAATCAAGGCATGTCCTTATGAACCCTACTACAAAGTCAGACAATATACTCCAAGGGAAATCCATGTATTTCTGTTTGTTGCTGCAAAGCAGGATGGACTAGCAACTATACAGCCAGAATTACAAAATATTTCCATCCCTGCTGCATGTGGATGAGCATGGAAAAAACCCCAGGGCTGACAGCACTTAAAAGTATGATGACTTGGGTATTAATTTTACAGTAAGAAGGATTTCTTTGGCACTGCCATTGCCATACTTCTTTGCTGCTGGGTGACATTTTGCCTGTATGTGTACCCAGAGAGACGCTCTGGTAGCAGCTGAAATAAGGGAGGGAGGGGAAGGGAAGGGAAGGGAAGGGAAGGGAAGGGAAGGGAAGGGAAGGGAAGGGAAGGGAAGGGAAGGGAAGGGAAGGGAAGGGAAGGGAAGGGAAGGGAAGGAAAGGAAAGGAAAGGAAAGGAAAGGGAAGGGAAGGGAAGGAAAGGAAAGGAAAGGAAAGAAAAGGAAAGGAAAGGAAAGAAAAGGAAAGGAAAGAAAAGGAAAGGAAAGAAAAGGAAAGGAGGAAGCTTACCTTGTGTAGTCCCGTCCAGTCCCATGAGACATTTCATTGCCCTGATGATTTGCTCTGCTACCGGGGGACACATAGATGTAGCGTACACAGCACTGTGAGAATGAGTTCGTAAAAAGTCCACAAGGTCCTTACACAAGCAAAACAAAGCATGAATGAGCTTTCAGCTGGCCAAACAGCAGATCGCCCTCTTAACTACTGCAGGAGCAGTAACGTGCAAAAGGAAGAGGACCTTTCACCAGCTACTGGATTGCGTTCTTGGCTGCCACTGTTAATACATGGCCTGAAGAAACAGTGGGCAGGTGCAAATACTTTACCATATAAGTGGGACAATTACAGCTGAAACAAAAGTCTGGAATAGAATAATGTTTACTTCTGTGCTGACTTATTATAAAGGAGCCAAAATAATTTCAGGACCAATGAACAGCTGTGCTTAAAATAATGCTGCTCAGTTCCTCTCTGCTAATGAAATAAAGGCTATATGACATCAGTATAGGTCCTCTGCCACATGACCTAGCCCAGGAAAAGCAACCTTACTGAGATCTATCTTTGTCTATAAGCACACAAATTTTCAATCAAAACTTTCCATCAGTGTGGCAGGGACAGTCATGTTAGAGTTGGTATAATTGCTTTAATATTACCTGGTATAACTAAGAACACAATCTGTGCTCTTAGAAAAAACTTTGATATACTGTAGGCATGTCGAAAGCACCACTAACTCTCCTGAACCCAAGCATGCAATAGGAATTCAGATCTTACTAAGATCACCATTATTATAACAACTTATATTTCCTAGTGCAAAGCATCAGAGTAACAGTTAACACACTAAAAGTTGAGTGCATGTTAGTGAGAAAGGGATGAGGCCTGCTTGAAAATTGACTTTGATAAAAAAATATCATCAGAAAAAAAAATCCAGTGAGAGTAACACAAGCCACTACCAAAATACTGTATGAGACTATGAAGTAAGTCCAGTGCTAAGGATAAGATTTACCTAACCTTACACAGGTTATGCATGGGCATATTGCAATTGTATTCCCAAGGGTTTGGTATAAAGCTAAGAAGGCTTCTGGGCTCCAGCTGATGCAGAATAAACAGTGCCACTGTGAGTTTTTGGCTGCAGAAAAGAATGTAAGTGGGTGAATGGCTGAGCAGCCTTCCAAGGCTGAGAAGCCTGAGGCAAAGCTTACTGATACACACAGGCATGAAAAGAGTGACCTGTTTTCACTTAAAAAAACTTCCAAGGATTAGAGGATAAGTTACATTGGACTACTTTTCACAGGTCTAATCTTTCTATACTTTCTAGCTACATTAGCCACATTGTCTTTGGTACGAAATAAACGTACAGATACAAATTTGGGAAGCCAAGGAAACAAAGAAAATTGATTCTTGATGTATTATGACACTTGGTTTTAAGATCTCCAGGGGCAAACCCAAGAAAGACAGTAAGAAATACACAGTTTATACTTTCTTATAGCCCTTTTATTCTACTGTAGGGCTACTCTTATTAATGTTATCCTGACAACAACCATATGGGCTGTCTAAACATGCTTCCCACTCATTCAGCAGTCTGCTTAAAAAATACATTCAGCTGGATATGAAAAGAGAAAATAATCAGCAACCATTTGATCTCTCCATCAAGCAACAAAACCAATGACATTTCACAATGGTGCTGATTATGCTTTCTCTTCTACACTCCCAGTTAAAGCAAGCTCAGCTCTACTTTTTGTTGACATCTGTTGTTGGCAAGAGATTGTTTTGTTAATGTACGCGGAGCAACTGAGGACACAGAATTTACTATTGCAAAAGGCCCCCAGTAACCTCTTTCTCCATTCTCCTAAAAAATGCAACTATGTCAATCCACAACTCTTTAGGAATTTTATTATCAGTGGATGAAACTGTGGTTTTAATCTCTCAATATTGCTCCACACACTGTTTACAAATGTGAAACAAAGTAATGAGCAATCTGCATGCAAATTAATGTAGGGAAGTATATTAGCCAACCACAACATGTCCAAACATTTCCAAGACAAACAACAGTCATCAGGGTGGCACAGAATAACCCAACTCAAGCAAATTACATAATATGAACATGAGAGAAAAACAAGAAAGTCTGAGTGTTTGATGTGCATTTGGGATCCAGGCAAAAATGATGCTAACTTTAGAATAGTGCTCATGTTAAGCAGTCTGTGCAAAAAGATACTGAAATATATCATACATCATACGAAAGCAGTTCCCATACCCTTGATGTGAAATTGTTTATGACTTCCTTGTACCTTTTTGCCAGCTATGTATCCTCCAGCTGCACCAAAGCTCTTTGTGAATGTTCCCATTAATACGTCAACATCATCGGGACTCATTCCGAAGTATTCCACAACTCCTCGGCCCGTTGCTCCCACTGCACCAATGCTGTGAGCTTCGTCCAAGTAGAGGTAGGCTTTGTATTTCTTCTTCAAGGAGACTATCTCTGGCAGGCGCACAATGGACCCTTCCATGCTGCACATGGAGAGAATCAGAGATGAACAAAAAACCCTGTACTCTTTCCGATACGAGCAGAAAATATAGTCATTAATTGCCTTATTCCACCAAAGTTCTTCTGGAATCTCAATTTTTGCTTACAAGCCAAAGGAAACTCGCAACCCTTTGCCACTTGCAAGTGAGTATAAAACAGTTAAACAGTTTTAGAATTCAAACATTCAAAACCAGTCAAAAAGTCTTTGAATGTTTGTAAATTGTCAACGTGTCAGGGGAGAGAAGGAAAGGTGTAAAGCAAGGGGGAGATACTTACCCAAAGCAGCACGTTACAGTTCATCTCTACAAAACAAGTATTACAAAGAACTGCTATAATTCAGTCTGGTCCTTGCTTACTTCATCGTCAGCTACTGTGGCAATATTTGGGCATAACGGCTCTAGAGCAAATTCATCTGGTGCGGAGGAGTTGGGTCCAACATACACTGGAGATCAGCCAGGTGAAACCCACAGCTGGTGCCATAAACTCTAAGCAATCCCAGTCTTCACAGAATCAGGGATTAAAACAGGCAGCTGAGAACGAGTCTTGCCAATTTTTGCTCTCGATATGTACTTTTTAGGAAATGTAGCCTGCTACCTAGTAATCAAAAGGAAAAAAGTTTCCATTCCTTTTCTTTTTACTTTCTTATAGCCATGCAGAAAAACTAAATATTTTGAACTGGCACAGGTTGCCCAGAGAAGCCGAGGATGCCTCATACCTGGCAGTGTTCTAGTCCAGGTTGGATGGGACTCTGAGCAACCTGGTTTAGTGGAAGATGTCCCTGTCCATGGCAGG
The DNA here is from genome assembly GCA_013398955.1 of Callaeas wilsoni. Classification (NCBI taxonomy): domain Eukaryota; kingdom Metazoa; phylum Chordata; class Aves; order Passeriformes; family Callaeidae; genus Callaeas; species Callaeas wilsoni. The sequence goes on from VWPU01015243.1 coordinate 4,975, forward strand.
GGGGTTTGGAATAAGATGAGCTTTCAGGTCCCTTCCAACCTAAACCACTCCATGATTCTGTGATTAATGGTCTATTGAGATTTACAGAAATGAGAAGAGATGATAAATCTTTTGCCTTGTAGGAAGTCATGTCAGTAAATGAGAAGGCACAGAGGAGGTGTCCAGCAAAATGAAAGTGCAGGGAGATAAATAAGAAATGCTCTCTGATCCCATTAAGATGATGTATCCCCAGTATTGCTGTGAAGACTTGTGTCTTGAAAACCTTTCGGAGATGACTACAGCTATACTTGGATATGCTCGGATGCACTCAGTGTTCAATTCATAATGAGTTAATCGTGTTCTCTTCCATGAGCTCTAGTAAGCTGGTCTTTAAAAGCTAAAAACTTCCTATCAAACACAAAGTCAGTGTGCCATGTGCCAGGAAAACCAGGCCTCTGTGGCTAAGGCCCACAGCTAAGGTGTATCCACTTGCAAACACAACGAGTTTCAGATGAGCACAAACATGGACTTTGGTCCCAAATAGCAAGTACAAAATAACAGTGCAATCAATAGTGTCTTGGAAATTCTTAGATCCTGGACCAATGGCTTTCACAGGCTGCTTTATCCTCACTTTACTTGTACTGTGCAGCTGGAAGTTTGGCACCACAAAAGGAGCACGATGTGCTTTTAGCACTCAGGAAATTTCTGACAATTTTAGTTCTTCTTCATCCTTTAGTCTCCTAAGTAAGCTTGGAAACTGGTTTCCAGTTTTGAAGGAGACCTGCCCACAGGCAAGTCTCCATTAGTGTAACAGCATGGGGGAGTAGCCGTGGACAAGGGTTGCCTGTGCTGTTCATACTGTGAGGTTCAGAGAGCCTGGCTGTGTGTGCCTGGAGGCATATTTTTGGCTGTTGGTGACTGCTGGCAAATCTTGCCCTTCTGTCTTGCCCAGCCATAAAAGAGGCAGCTGTAGGACTGTATGTTGGCACCACGGTCCCTCGCAGCAAAGAAGGGTGGGCTTGTACTGCAAGCTCCTGAGGACTGGGCTTTCTCACTTTTCCCAAATGGCACTTGGCAGCTGTGGGAGAAGCAACTTAAACCACCACAGCTATTTTCCTAGTGAATACAAGGGCAGAGCCCACAGTCCTCACATAGCCCAGAGTCAAAGCATTAGTCAGCTGAAAGGACACTGAGCCCCTGGGTGTGCTTGGACATGCACCATTGTAAGGGCTGGGCTTGGCAGCTTTTGGCTGCATCTGGTCGGTCTGCAGGGAGAGCCAAGGAGCACCTCTGCAGAGGGAAGCAAGCTGCCATCCCACACCCCACCTTCCAGCAACGCCTGGGCACACCAGCTAGGCAGAGAAGGACAACAATAGTTTTTCCACATTATTTCCAGCTAGGCAGAGAAGGACAACAATAGTTTTTCCACATTTATATGGTCATCATTAGGCTTAGTGGCTCACGGAGATGCAGGCAGGAGAGACAGCATTTAACTTCAAAGAAAGTAAAAAACGGTAAATTAAAAATGCTGTATATTTGTGTAATGGAAGGAAAGTTGTGCTGAATCCCAGAATATATGGAGCTGGTACATGGCTGATGCAAGATTCAACCATTTAGAAGATTTAATGAAAACTTTTCTTACTCATATGATTAGGAGATTTCTCTTGGAACTCTAAGCTGTTTAGCAAAACAAGGCACTTGTATTCAGTTTCAGTTTTGATCTACTGCTCTTAAGAGATGATGGCTGACATAAATATAATAGCTGACAGAGGTCCTAATGTGGCCTTGAAGTGTCCATGGAACAGATAAAGTGCTGCTGGAGTTGTGTACATATTCTGTGCTGCCATTCAAACAGGTCTCAGCCCTCCGGATCGCAGAGATGAGAACTGTTTTGCTGCCTGCTCTGGTCTTGGTCTCTCTTTTGACCCTGGGAGATAGTTAGTTATATGCACATCACTCTGTCTAGAATTGCTTCAAGATAAAGCTCACTTCACATAACCCCTTGGGTAGCCCAAAAGGAAAGTTTACTGAATCCTTCAGTAAATGCTGATGTCAAGTGAGCTTAAACCGAAGAGCCAGAGGTGAACTGTAATGGCTGTGTGCCACTTAGCTTTGTGTACAAATGTATTGATCTGTTTCCAGATCTGCTCAAGCACACAGGGCATATAAAAACCCCCCAGACACAGATGAACTAAAGCTGGCTCTGCCCAGGCCAGGCATTCTCATTACATGGTATGACATCCTGTCTTGTAGCACAAATTCTTAGCTTGGTGGCAGGGATGGAAAGCTTCTAGATTGCAGCTGACCCTCATCTCCTTTGTCTGGTGGACAGGCAAAAAGCTTGAGTTAGTACACACTCAGTTTGAACATACTTCCAGATGTGAGCAGATAATCCCAAATTTTGGGAACACGCCAGTTTGAAACTTAATCCCCATCACACCACTGATGTTCTTCCTGATGCAGCTGATGAATTGTGGACCCAGGTGCTTTGTGAGACAGGAGGTGTGTGCCTGTGATGGTAACTTCGTTTGGAACACAGGCTCACCCTTGACATGATACTGATGGTTTTTTGCCCAGTTTATTTTGAAACTTCTTGGGAAAAGAGGTTTCTATATTCTACTATGGTACCAGAGTTTCAATTTATTTTTCTGTCAGGAAAGCTAATTTACAAATATTCCACCTCTTATCTACTTCATCTCTAAACACACCCTAGAGTACCACTATCTTTTCAACATTTGAAGAGTTTATCTGTTCCCCTTTCAGGCTAGTTTGTAATTGGGTAAGTCCTTCCTTTCCTGGCCTGCTACTCACAAGACATATACACTCCACTTTAACAGTTACTTCAGGTACTGTTTTCTTACACAAACCTTGTACATTCAGACAACAATCTCTGTTTTGTAGTTTAGAGCAATAATTTTAAGGAAATCTTTCAACTCTGCCCTCAAATACAACTCAATTTCAACACTGAAATGACAGAAATGTTAACCTTTAATGCTGGTCCTTGGCCAAAGACATTAAATGTTACCTCATTCTTTTCTGGAAGTCCAGTCACTTAATCCCAGGAAATCAAAAATAACCCTGATAAATTTCCTACACTACTGGCATTGAATCCCAAGGAACTTCTAATGCATGTGAAAAGGCATTGGACAGTATCTAACTGATCAGAGCTATTTTCTTAGCTGGAAGGGAAAATACACAAATTAAATTAAAAGTAAGGAAAAAACAAATGAAAACCAATCTGTTTCGATCAGTTTCTGATGCCCCATAACTCCTGCCCTGGGCCTTGGCCTATCTGACTCCTAAGTAAATATGCATGGAAGAGAGCAGAAGCCTACCACAAACCATGTAAGAACACAGTAACTGATTAATCCTGAACTGGAAATGGTAGAAGCCAAGGAAAACACTAGTTGGAATTCAAATAATAAAAGTATGATTTAGCAAGTCAGTTTAACTTGTGCCCTGGTCACTGCCAAAACTTGCTCATGCTTTTTGGAGTCAAGATTGATGGCTAGATGGTCTTCCCTCAGTTTGCAACACAAATGGAATATATTTGCTCCTGGGCTGGTCCAAGTTAAGAACCAGCTTTCACTCGCAGTTACATTTACTTTTGATGATTTTTTTTTTCTTTTTAAGATAATAGAGGCATTAAAAAGCAAACAAACATATATTTAATGCTATTTATTTGACATGCATCTTGAGTGCTTCCAAATCGAGGGGCCAATTCTGCCTTCAGTTGTAACCAAGCAAAATCTGTGGTTTATGGCTTCAGACACAAGTCTGATTTCCAGAAATGCTCGTGTTGGCTAACAATGACCCTTTTCAAATTTTGCCAGCTGGTAAGTCCAGGCTTATGCACAGTGTAAACATTTTAAGATACTCCTAATGGAAACAGAAGGCAAATTTCTTTCCATACCATAAACTTCACCATACTAAGACTATGGTGTCCCATATAACAGTATTTTTTTAAAGAAGGAAAGCTTAGTGTTTTCTTTTACATCTCTGGAAAAAGCATTTCTGCAAAAATTTGCCAAGCTAAACGTGCAAATCAAGATATTTTAACTTGGAGAATGGCTCTGACCAACTTATTTAAATTCTATATTTGCTGTCCCTGAAGCATAACTTAAGGAAAAAAAAAAAAGCGGTATTAACTATTGTAAGAAGAATACATTACCTACACTCTAACTCCTCTTAAACCCTCTTGATGAATGCTAATTTGGCTTTTGGCAAACCTTCAAGAAAACTAACATCAGCCAATATGGGGCTGGAAAATTTTAGTCTTTCAAAAATCCTGGGCCAAGAAAGGAAAGAATATACACACAAAAAGAGTAAGAGTATTTCTACTCTGTCCTTCTCCAGCATTTTTTTTTTTGCACATGAAGTGTTCTTAGCTACCAACTGGATCAGACTGCCTGGTCTGTGAGCCTGTTCCCGGCAGTGCCCACCTGGCTGCGTGTGTCCCGGGCTGGCAGCGGTGGCAGGGACACGGCGCGGTGGCACATGGTGGCATTCACCCTCAGGTCACGGCGGATTTGCTTTACAACCAAACCGCGCTCTGCTAATTTCTGATCTGCTTAGCCTGTGAAAACAACTAACTAACCAACCAGCCTAGCTACTGCTAGGGACAGTTTCCAATGAGAGACTATTAGAGAGCTGAGCTTTGTTTTTCTTTTACTTTATGCCTTTCAGAAGCATAGACCACTCAGGGCATGAGTGGTCTTAACATTATTTAGCCTTTATGGAGCTGAAGGAACTTTATGGTTCCTTTTAGCAGGTACTCTGAGGTTTAACATGCTTTTATTTTGCATTCCAACAGAAGGTTCTTTGAACTTTGGAAAATTGAATCTCATTTGAGAATGAACTGCAAAACTACAGGAAAAGAAAACTCTACACGAAACATAAAACTGGAAATACAGTTATAAGTTAATATAATTAAATAGCTGACAGTGGGTTTGTCCCACTGCTTGGACTGATCTATGCCTCTGTGTTACCAGTCTACCTTCTTGTTCCCGAGTGGTAATATTCAGCGCAAAGGATTTAAAAGTGAACAAAGCTCAGCAGCTGGAGCCTTTTCTGCCAGCCATGTGACCAATGGGCACATTTGTCAGTAAAATGTTGGTGGTCCACTTAATTTCTGCATGATCAAAGTCCTTAAATCCGAGCTTTCTTTTAGTAGTGCCAAGCGATGTTTATTTGTAGTTTTGCTCTGTTTATTCTGGTTGAAAGGACACGTTCAGCCTGCTTTGGATCAGCTGATCTGCTGCCGACCTGTTTCACCTCTGAGTGACAGGTGTTTAGATAAGGACCGATTTGGTCTCTTTGCAGATGGAAAACGTTAGGCAAAAAGAAAGCACTGACAACTATGAAGTTGTGATGACATGAGATCATAAAAGATTTCTTACCAAAAAAAAGCTAATTGGCTAAGCTGTGCCAGCATTTTGCAGTAAAATGGCATAAGTGACTGGCCATCCAGACTGGCTGTATTTCAGCAACACATGATATGATCCCTACATATAAAGTTTTAATGCCACTTTTATAAACCATGTCATGTCCTGTAAATGAGTGGTTCTGGTTCCCTTCTCCCTGTGGCAGGTGTTGCTACTCCCCAAACTACCCTTGTACTGCTCCCCCATCTCCTGTCACCACCACAGTAGCCTTGCCTAGATCCCTGCAAACCCTCTTACTGCTCAAACCCCTGCTTCTTCAGCCCTTCCTGCCTTTCCCTTCTCCAACTCCCGCCCATCAGTGGCTCCCCCACCACGAGCCCCCTGGCTGCCTTCCCAATGACCTTCTCCAGACTGGAGAAGTCAGTTACCAGGATGAAGCCCAGGATGGTGAGCATGGCTGGTGCCACTGCTTGGCTGCTCAACTCCAGTGACTCTTTGCCTTTTGGGCTGGGTGTAAGCTGCACCACATGAGTGAACCAGAGCTATCTGACTGAGATGCTCTACAGTTACATTGTATTATTGATGCTGATATTATCAAATGGATTCTCAAAGGCACTTCTCTCAATTGAATTCCTCCAGGGACTACGGCTACATTAAATACCACCATAAAATTCTTTAAAAGCCATTCTTTCAATTATTTTCCTGCTAAAGTGTGAGTCTATTACATCCAGCACTAATTACTAAAATGGTGCTGATACCACTCAGTCTAAGTTTAGCTTGAGATTTAAGATTCCAACAGCTGGGCAAGAACTGGGCATTCAGAGCTTAATTCTGCATAGTTGTCTTTTGATCTGCCCATGTGTAACAAACAACTCAAGAAAGCTCAGCTTACTCACTTAGCAGAACTCCTCATCAACTATAGCTCCGTGAACTTTATCACATCTGTCACAACATACACGACCTTACCTGTCTTGCTCTCAGTACATCTGCCACTCCACTGTGATTTGCTAAATCAACATTCAGAACAATGTACAGGATCTAACTGGAGCTTCAGGATCCAAGGTTCAGGTTGACATAATGGAAATCAACATATTTATGAGATCACAGAAAGTTACTGTAACTTCCACTCTCATTAAGATTTCCCTCAGATACCTAGAGTCAAAGTTTCCTCCACTCAATTCATCATTCTGTCCTCAGAAATGATAGAATACTCATCTTTCTACAACACAAACATACCTGTAAATGCCCTCCACGAGGATGATAATTTTTCTCCATGCTCTGTGGGTGCGAGGCTGTCCATATATTATTGCATCTCTCAGCAGCTTCTCGAGGCTCTGCATATCTTTATTTAAAAAATAAGAAAAAGGAGGAAGGAAAAACGTTAACAAAGATTTTTCTCAAGAACTTTCAATTTTCTCTTGGGTGCTATTTTTCCAATACAGAAAAAGACAACATTGTAAAAAAAAAAGTGTCCTAAAGATAAATTTCCTTTATTAGTAGGCAAGACTCAGCAATTCCTTTAATTGGTGTGAATGCAATCTAGTGACAAGAAGAGTTATAAAAAGCTTCCAGTTATGCACCTAATCTGGGAAACTTCTAGAAATACTTAGCATACAGTTGTATTTAAAGGCAAGAGGGAATCACTTTGCTTCAGTATTGAAGCTAAGCCAGCAGCTCTGTGTAGGGACTGCTGACACTCATAATTTATCAAGGCTTCAGGAGTGAGTTTTGGTTCCATTTCAATCACAGGCTGATGAACAACAAGCATTTCTTCAAGAAAGGTTTTGACAAGGCTGCATGAAGCACATCAGGAGGGCAGCAAGAGAAGTCTTGTCCTTCTCAAGAAGGAAAGCAAGTGGAAGGTTGCTGATGAGAGAGGAAGAGACGGTGGATACAAGCACATGGCAGGGATTTATTAATTTGGTGCCCAAATGCTTGGCACTGGTAGGACTTCAATATAAGGAGGCCTGGAACAAGGTTATGATCCTTAGCTGCTTTCTTAAGGGCTGAGTGTGGGTCATCTAAAATGTTCTTGAAGGAAAGCCATTGAAATTTTGAAAAACATGGAAGAAGCAAGAAAAAATACCACAGAAATCAGCGTCAGACCAAATGTGACTCTCAATGCACCAGCATTCTGGTGTCTCCAATGAATGGACACTGTTCAAAATGAATTACTCTGGTACTTTTCAGGAATCTGGACTGGCATTTCAAAATGCTTTCCAAGAACATCCTACAGAGTCTCATAATACCTCAAGAAACACTACAGATCAGCTCAAACTGTGGGCTGAGAAAATCAACAGCATTTTTTCACAATATTACCCCATTTGCTTCAGCAACACAACACAGCTGATATAACCTTCTACAACAGCACAAAGTTAACGTGTAGAATAAATTGTCCCAAGCAAAAAAAATACACCTTAGAAATATTAATATTGACATGTAGTTTTGTTTCTGCCCGAGGGGAATGGGGCCATTTGCACATCCACTGCCCATTGTGAGTTACCTGTGCCCTGAGAGATGGCCAGGTTATGACCCCAAACCTTCCACATCCTGATGCCTCACCTCTTCCTAGCAACATTCAGGGATGCTGGTGAAAGGTAAAGTTCTCAGCAACAAAACTGCCACTCTGCACCTGACCTAGCAAGTCCTTGCTGTACTCTACAAAGCACAAAATCGGCATGAACAATTTCAGCTGCCCCTCGTTTCAGTGGTGCAATCGCCTGCACAGCCCAGTGAGCTCTGAGATGGAAATGCTGCTAGGAATGATGCAATGCAGACAGCACACTTTCCACTAGATGGCAATCAAGGAAATAAAAGTTCTTTGGTGCTTTATAAGGGAAAGTTATAAAGAAGCTGAGCATTTGCAGCTGCTCACGTTCTCTTTTGTTTTGAGTCGATAATATTTAGAACTCCTCTTAAAGGGCTCCCTCAGGATGACAGAGTGCTCACAGTAAAATTTGGACACCCCCTTTTCTCCACCAAATTATTCTCTACTCATGTCACTGTAATCTAAATCCTTTTGGGACCTTTGAAACCCTCTTCTGAATCGCACAGGGTTTTTCAATTCAGTGTTCTGTCTGTGTGTCAGTCCAGATTGGCTCTGGACTTCAGGAAAGTCATTCTGCCTCTGAGCTAAAAGCATGGCTTGAAGATTCAATTGTTTTAACACATTCGCATGAAAAAAAAAAAGGAAAGAGGAGATGAGGTGAAATGTATATAATACTGTTTTAAAACACACATGGCTGTGAACAGTTCCTCTGTCCAAACTGCTGCGGAACATGAGACCACAGACTGGGGAGAGCCTCTCTGAGGGATGAGTTTCCCTGATTTTACACATAATATAGACCTCCTGGAGTACAGGCTAAGAACGTGTCTGTTTGCAGGAATAGGGCAATGTCACTTTCTTTTTGATGTCACATTCTGAAAAACATCTATGTGTGACCCTTTCTGAAGCCTGTAATAGTCAACGCATAATATGTTCAGGTGCAAATGAATTTTACTGACCTATTAACTACTCTGTGCCTCATCTGGAAAGGGGGAATAGGCAGGAAGAAAAAATCTGTAACCTTTAGTATTCCCCACGAAAGGCTGCTTCTGTTCTTCAAAGTGAAAACAAAGTGTTCTATGTGCTTGTGCTTAGTGGGATATACTGAACGGCAAGAAAAAGAACAGTGCAACCCCAGGTGACTTTCAGATATCAAATTATTTACCCATTAAATATAGTTAGATTGAGAGACATTAGGACATTAAGATGATGAGCTGCACGAGTCCATCTTGAATAACCAGTTATAGAGAAAATAACAGTCTTTCCTTGTTTGACCATCACCAGCCCAGGGTTTTCAGCGGCAATGGCCAACAACCGCTCACCAGCCCAGGAGGTGGTGTTAAGAATTTGACTTGATTAATCAGTCAAAGCACAACCAAATCTATCCAGGTTTCACTTTCCACCTTCTCCTTATAGTATATTGCCCAGATATGGAGGATAAAGTTTCCTAAGAGGGGGCAGTGGATCTATCAGTGGGTTGGTGGACTTGCATAATCCTTGTTTGGGATCTCTGAGAGTTACTTCAAGAGTAATACCAAGAACACAAACTGCCAGTGGGCTGGAGCGAGTCTGGACCTGGATAGGCAGCGTGTCATGCTGCCTCCAGTGCAGGTGGGACACCAGGCTCCTGGAGGGAGCACGGCATGCTCAGGGAGACACGGCGTCTCCACCCCTCATCCTTACACTGCAATGCTCGGGATGTCATCACCATTCCTCTGCGTGGGCTAGAAACCTCCTGCGTGATGTCAGCTAAATCCTGTTCAATTAAAATAAACAGGCTGCTACTACTCTTGCCACGTTCTTCTTTTCACTTAGCACTTTTAACTCTGGTTTTCAGTTTTTCCCCTTTTGCACTCTCAGGCAAGTTGGCGCAGACCCTGTGGCTACACACGAGTGTCTTTCTTTGGAACATGGGAGTGGCGATCACTGCAGCCACAGTAACAGTCTGAGACTCCCCTCCCTGCCCCTCAATAAATACCGATCTCTCTGAAAGTAAAGGGCACAGGCTCAAGAAAGCTGCCTGTTCACACCTGGCAAGACAGACGTGGCTTTCTCAAAGCGGAGAGGGCAAACGCAGACACAGCGTGCAGGGAGCAGGACAGACCAGTCTCCTTGCCCTGGCGGCGTCTGTATGTGTCACAGGGAAATACACGCCCAACTGGATTAGGCTGCAGTCCACCTATCTGGGCAATAATCTTGTCTCTGATAGTGGCCAGAGGCTTCAAGGACCACAAAATCTTAGTGGGTAATGTGCTTTTCATCCTGCTCTGTAATAGCTATAACACTGCCCTCCCTTCTGAAATTCAAGGGCTACCTGCACACTTGGAAAAAAAGTTAAAACTTAAAGAACTGTCCCGTACTAAGCCACCACAAACCCTTTGGGTTTTGCAATTAAAGAGATCTCTTTCTAATTTTTACCTGTTTATTTATCTCTTTCATTTTCCCCCTATTTTATTTGCTTGCTTAATTAGTTGCACTTAGTTACCCACTTTTCTTTTTTTTTTTTTCCCTTTTCTTTCCTTCTTTTTAGCTAGAGAATATATTTGCACCAAAAGGTGAAGGCCTTCTGCCACCTAGAAGTTCCTCCAGTATTAACTACAACTCCTTCAGGTAGCTGTGCTTTCTCTTTAAGGTGTCCTCATGGCACTTGTATCTAAACTCCAAAGCAGTAATTTGACTGAGTAGACTGACAAATGCCAGAGTTGGATTAACATAAATTCACAATTGTTGTCCAAGTTGGAAACTGTATTTTGTATGGAAACCTGGACAGCTCACACCTGCATCACACACTTGTCATCAACCACTTGATCTGCGAGGAACTAAAAAATGCCTTACTACTTTCACAACATTGAAAAGGTGCACAAAGAGGAGCTAGGAATGTACAGCCCTGATTCCCATTTCAGACGTGGATTCAAGCACCAGATTAGAGGCTGGATTTTCACCTAACTGACGTGCTTGGTTATGCTTTGCAATTCCCTGCCAATTCCTCATAGGATCACTTGTTCTGATTGCTCGGTGAAATGCACTTGCAATGAAGAGAACTGGAAATATTTTTTCCCCCATGGCCTGATTTCTGTACCTCGTCACAACGTTCCCACAGACTGTTCATGCAATTGCAAATCTAAGCCTGAAAATGGGACTACAATTGAGTTGCTTGATGCTACATGGGGAAAACGTAGCTGAATTAGAAAGAATAAACAAATCCTACGCCTTGTATGGTGCCTTCTTTTACAGGCTGATAAGAACAGAACTCACTTGGATATAGTTAGTCCACAACACCCTCATCTGTTCACTGAAGGAACACCTGATATCTGGGTATAAGACCCAGAATTGCTGTGAGAGAAACCCCTTGATAAAATCACAGGCTGATTAATGGTTAAATATTTGGGTTTGCTTTTCAGGTTTTATTGGAAGGGTCAAGGATTTTGGCTAATACTTACCCAGATAAAGGTCAGAGTTCCTGAAAACGGGCTTTTAAATGTATGGTGTTCTTAAAAGATTGCCTTAGAAATTTAAAAAAAGCCAAAACCCAACAGGTGATAAGTCAATCTCTCCCTGAGCCAGGAAGTAAAAACATCTGAGTTTAGCACCCATTTGGCTGCAGGACCTCCATGCCTGTCACTTGGGGAAGGTGGGAGAGACTCCCTGGAGCCCAGGGCTGGTGAGGGTAACCTCAGACACCTTGTGGCAAAAAACTAACCAAGGCCAGGCCACTGCTGTCCCAGTGGTGGGGAGGTGTTTTAGGCTCCCACCTTCTCCCACTGCATACCGGCTGTTGGACCGTGCTGCTGCCTGCATTCCCAGCGCAGCAATGCAGCTCTTTCCTATCTTCCCAAACAAATCACTGCCTGGGAACCAGTAACCTGAGTGGTGCCCACACCACAGCAGAGGAGACAAAAGGCAGGTGCTTTATGGGCAGGCCAGAATGATTTTAGCCCACCAAAACACATTTAGGACTGCTTAGACCCTAAAATAAAATTGGAAAAGAATTTAAAATCCCCTAGACCTGTTCCTCAGAGTAGGGGCTCCAGTGAGGTGAACTTTGCTGCTTGCACCCACAAAACCTCACAAATGCGTGCCACAAACTCCCTTAAAGGCCAAAACTGCTACAACCTTGGCAGGGTGAAGACTAGAGACAGTGCTAATGGGAAGGGAAGGGAAGGGAAGGGAAGGGAAGGGAAGGGAAGGGAAGGGAAGGGAAGGGAAGGGAAGGGAAGGGAAGGGAAGGGAAGGGAAGGGAAGGGAAGGGAAGGGAAGGGAAGGGAAGGGAAGGGAAGGGAAGGGAAGGGAAGGCCGC
>VWPU01015243.1:17263-303254 GCA_013398955.1 Callaeas wilsoni
AGGGAAGGGAAGGGAAGGGAAGGGAAGGGAAGGGAAGGCCCCTGTTCAGTAGCTTTTAGTTATGGGGCTAAGATGGAATATTTTCTTACATTTCTCTCACACAGATGATCTGTAGGTGTGTGCCTGAGCATTTCTCTCAGCCCAGGCCTGTAAATTCCTGTCTGTTTACAAGGAAGGGATTGTCCACTGGCGGGTAAGATGCAGGGCACATTCCTACGTCCAAATAAAAACAGACTTATAGGCACATTTTTGTTCTATTATTCACCTGAAGGCTTGAAAACCTTCTCATACACCTGTGCAATGATTTTGTCAAAAAGTAAAGACATCCAGATACCTTTTATCTCACATAGGAAAAGCACAGCAGTATAAGAATTTTGCCTGTTCTAGAAAAATTATACAGATTTTTTTATGGAAAGTGTAATGTCTAAGAGAGCTACCCACTTATTGAAATAGAACTTCATTAACTTTTGTAAGAATAAGAACTACATTACACATAACTAAGGTAATAGGTAGAGATTCTTTCTTGTCTTACAAATGAAATAATTCTATATTAATAATAAAAGAATAATTATTTACTTTTGAAAGATGACAAATCAATCCAATATTGCACATTTCATGCTTTGAAATAAAGTACAGTTTTACAGAATTAGCTATAGTATAGCCTTTGAAAGATGAAGGTGCTTCAAAGGTAGCAAGTTTAAAATGGTAGATTTTACTCTCTTTTCTGTGAAATATTTTTATCATAGAACAAAGTTTTGTATCATTTTTCTTTGACAAAGAGTTTTTCCATAACAGAGCAGGGAAAGGAAAGAGGAGAGAGATTTATACGCTTGTTAGAACCTGATGGTGAAATTAATGCTTATTAAAGATCTTAAAGCAATAGGTTAGAGTGCAAAGTTTTCTATTCATGCACAGGGCCAATAAAGCACAAGGCACCTTGCACTCACACCAAGCAGTGTGACACGGAGTGTGGCTCAGTTCCCCTATTCCTAAGCATGACAACGACAGCGCGAGCATACTCTGACAATTTGGGCATGCCTGTATGTGTCACATACCCACACATTAGCAAGAATGAATCTGGGAGCATAAGCAAGGCAGCTCTGGTCTAACAAAACAAACATCTGTCTAACTGCAAAGAACCCTCCCAACCCAAGCTGGAAGTTTTGGTTACTTAATTAATACAGTTTTTTGGTCCTTCATTTATTTGCTGTACTGACTTGTATTACACTACTCCCTCACAGACCCCGAGAGAACAAGGCTGTCTGCTTCATTTTGGGTGAAAGCATGCATCCTGCAAAGGCTGTCCTGCTGGGTTATGCTTTCCACTGCTATCTCCCCCAATACACATCCTATTTTCCTCAAAGCAAAAAGCACATACAACATCTCTATATGTGTCATTTTAGTTGTTAGTGATGTGTAACTCATGGGTATGATTAAGGAAATATTAAAAGACACAACTTTCTAACCACAGAACTAACAAGCTGAGAGACTCACACTGGGCTGAGAGAAAGCATGAGCAGGTGAAGCTTCTTCAGATGAAGTGCTCTCTAAATGCGGCTTATGCTCAAGACTACAGAATTGTGACAGCAAAAGCTGTCACTCAATTCCAAACAGTATTTGCAAAAGTTTTCACAGTTTCATTTTGGAAATAAGTTAAGGTGATGTCTCAGCAGTGGCATACAAGACTGTCTTTGGCAAATAAGATCTCTAATCTAGAAACCAATAAGTTTTCCCAAAGCAACTTGGATGGGCTTTCACGGAGGTTTGCCAACATCCTTAAAGGAACTGTGTGCATTTACCCAGTGCTGGATTAGTGCTGTTTGGGTAGTTCACTATTATTTTTAGGTTCACCCATTATTCAGAAGAGCATCAGCTTTAATTTACTGTCAGTGCAACAGAAGCTGGTTAAGTATCAGGTTCTAGGGAGGGGAATGAAATATTGAGGGATGGTTAGAGACCGAATTCCTTAAAGCGCATGCAACAGCTCCAGGTGATATCTTCACAGCTGAGAGTAATACACTCCTCAAACTGGAATGTTTTCTGAAATGATGTGGGAAGTGACACAAGCCAGCTGGACTGCATGCAGCATAGGTGGGTGGAGAGGCTGAGAACGTTTGGATTTGGGTAGCAAGAGGTCAACCCACAAGATGTGATGTAAACCTAAATGAATGGGACAAGGCTTTGAACAACCAAGGAAAAGTTGAGAAAAGACTGTGTGGCAACCATGCTCAGTATATCCAGATTTGTGGGAGTAAACCAAGTTGGGGTATGCTACAGGTTCATCTATGAATAATTAATTCTGTAAAAATATTTGTGTTCAGATGGTCTTAAATTCTTGAATGATCTTCAGAAATTGCTTCTTGCCCAAATTATGAATAGATATTAATTATAACAACATCTTATATTATAATTATAGTGTGATTTTCATTCCAACTCATCCTTAGGCCTTTTACAGCATATGCATAATTCATTTCTGGTCCCCTTGGGGCTGAACACACTTAATAAAGAGAAAGGATTGTATTAGCTATTAAGAAAGGTAATCAGACCTCTCTTCTGATTTCTCACCACTTCTCTAGCTTCTAAACCTTTCTTGCAATCACTGCCTGGTGGCAGCAGTGAGGATGGAAAAGGGAATTGCAACGAAAGAACAAGCTCTTGTCATCAAAGGCAGTCCCAGTGTCTCTGACAGTGACCACAGCAGCACTATCTAAATAAAAGTTAAAGAGCAGGAGAATTTTAGAGGATAACGATACAACTGCAAAGTTAATGTGTGATTTCTATACTAAAATTCTACTTAAAGAATATTTGGGATGATGCTCTTGATACAACCATCTGCACTTTGGTGTTAGATCCCTGTGAATTCAGAGTAACTACTTCAAAGGAAGGCCATGTTAAGGTAATTCTGGTTTCACTGAACCTGCTGGAAACAGGCATGTTTTTGTAACTATGTTTCTACTGTTTGGGCTACAATGACAGTAACAATAAAACCTTTATAACAGCACACAGTTATTCAGCAAGTCAAAAAGACACAATAGCAATTACAGTATTGCACTTTTAATTTTTCCCATCAGAAACCACTCATAATATCAAACAGTTGATGCCCCTGCCTGGACAAAAGTATCATCTGGGAACTGACTGCAAAGTATGCATTGAAAGAAAGCATTCTTGCCTTTGAGGTGTGAACAACTCTGCCTCTAAATTTTTCCAACTTCAATACTCACTATTATGCTTGAAGATTCTAATAGTGGCACCTGAAAGCCTCGCACCAAGAACGAGAGAAGTGTGGTTCAACTCATCACTTAAAATGAGGCAGCCCTGTGGAGAAGGAGTACAATGAGCATCTGCATGAACCGGGAGGCTGCTGACACGTGTGCAGGTGTGTGCCAGCATACACACGTGTCTATGACACAGCATTGCACCATTAAGCTGTAAGGATTACACGTGAAATGAATCTTCTGCTGCTTTCCTGAAGGTGCCAGGGTGCACTGCAAAGGCAGGCTGAAATAGTGGGATCAGGTTCTCAGGCATTCCCAGGTGGTGCATAGGGGTCAAATATTTCCTGTAACTGGAAAGCAGCAAATAACCCTATTAAAGACTGACTGCTTTATAGTAAAATCAGGCAATGTTGCTTCCTCTATCACCTGTTTACAGCCCATTTTGAGTTGTCAGGAAAATGCAGCCACCACCCCACATATAAAGACTGTATGACAGTAGTGTAAGGAGGAGTAATACTGAGGCTGGACTGACATCAGCACTTTGGATTGCAGAAACGAGATCAGGAGAGACTGATGCCTTGTAAGTCCCACCTCCATTAAGATGTGAGTCAAGTTTAGGAACCAGAGTCCTTCTCTGGTAAATACATATAGAGTTGACCTGTAGTATGTTTTTTATTAACTCAGTTGAAAACTTTTTTTTAGAAACAAAAATAGAAATGGGGGAGGAATAAATTTATATGTTATATTAACAAGGGGCAGGACTCACAGTTGAAATTCAAGCTTGAATCCTTGTTTAGCTCTGCTTTCTATTAAAAACGTTTTGCTGTGCTTCATTACCCAAAGGCAACACATAATTAAGTAAAAACTTCTTCTGGAATCATGGATTAGGCCTAGGTTGAGAGATATTCACACAATCTCCCTAGAGACTGGTAAGCAGAACTAACAGTAAGTGTAGATGCATCTTCACAAGAAAATGTAGCTGCTAGGCTTAATTACAGAGGAAAACATAGGAGTAAATCTCTCAAATATAGGGTAGTTGAATAATACTTGTAATATATATACAATATATAATAATACTGTATAATAATATATACCGAATTGTCAAAAAACCCCACATACAGCAATATCTTAATTTGTGCCACTTATATCTAAATATCTCACCTCTGACAGAGGCTTGAATCTCTACATGAAGCCAGGTAAGGGAGGGAAAATTATTATACAGCTAAGAAAGGGACAAGTATCTCACACGGTATATCTCCAATTTCATAAATTTACCTTCATTAATTCCCTGTATCTGTTCCCTTTGAAACTGCTGGACAAGTTTTCCAGCACCACTGCAGACTGAAGTTCACGTTCTGGACAACTGAAGCAACTCTGCCTGCCCAACACTTGTATACATGTGTTTTAGAAGTCTCTAGCAAAAAGCTGCAGTCATCTTCAGCAGTGAGTGAAGAAGCGAGTTCACCTCTACGCTGGTGTTTCAAGTCACGATCATACACCACAAACGGAATTCATTCCATCTCCACCAAGAGGGAAATCACGTTCTGTACTCGCATGGCACACTTCATACTGCTCCACACCTGGACGAGCTAAGGAGGAGTAACCCACTTTCCAGCTATCAGCACAGTGCATCTGCTTCTGTGTCTGCAGTTGTGACAGGATCACGGATATCCATGCCTTTGAGTTAGGTACTCCAAACTGGAGATGAGGGCCCTTCAGCACCAAATAAGAACCCAACGTTTGTAGCAGGATCACAGCTCTAGACTTGCATCTGCTGCCAGCTTTCTTCGCAGGGCTGGCTGGAGCTCTGTTCACAGGAATGCTAAGCACTGTGCTTTTCCTTTTTCCAAAGTGTTGTAAAAACTATCCTAATCATCATCTTTCATCACAGGCAGCTGGGCAAAATCTCGGCAAGTAGCCCAAATACTTCACCCCACAACACCTGGACATGGGATTCAACATTTGGTTACTTTTTAGGGAGAAGCAACTTCTTTAAGAAGACCTAGACAGCTGCATCACTGACCCTTAAGCAGATGTTAAGTATGTGTGATAGCAACACTCAGCGCTAGCGCAGATGATGAAGGCGCATATTTAAAGTCACGAGGTCATCAGCTTTATGACTCACACATTCCTGATACCAGGCTTTGTTCCTCGATCAAGCCTTTCCACTTGCTGAAAGCCCAGAATACTGCAACAGTAGTTAAAACAATTAATAAACGATTGCTCTACCTGTTCCTGAAGGAAGTACTCACCTTTCCAACAAGGGCTGGAATATTCATCGAGTTAGTTGCAAAGCCCATGCCAAACACCATAGCATCTTCCACACCAAGGAACTTGGCCACAAGTTTCTCTAGTTCTACATGTTTGTCTAGGGTGCCTGCAGAAATAAGCACAGGGAATATTAAATCTCATTAAACTGTGAAAGTTATTAAGACACAAAACATACAAAAGAACAGGATAGAAGAGTGTCATTAAGCTGTGTGACATTAAGTTCTAATGAAGGTTTTCCATTTGTATCCTGTGCATGTGGGCTAAGGCAAGAGGTGCAAACCAGCTGTGACTAATGCTAACAAATACTCCTGCTCTTAAGGCAGCAAAGCAGTTGCTATGGGAAGAACCTTCCTTTTCCTATAATAACTTTAGACACAGTTTATTGTGAAGACTAATTTTTTGTCCTTTTCTCTCCCCTGCAATGAGGACAAAAATACCTCCATTTTGCAGGAAATGTGGGACAAACATTTTAGGCATTCTTGAGTCCTCTCCAGATGCAAAAACAAAAATGGGTGACGACAAAGTTCTTCCTTTTTAATTGCCTGCCTATATATGCGTACAAAATTCTTAATTAGGATTTTATATGGGTAGACAAACAAAAGCATTCTCCACATTTTTCTGCTTTGGAAAGTAAAAGCTATTCTACTGCCCATAACTGATGATAACTCTACTCTTTCCTCCCTCTCAACAGCAAACATAAACGATAACACAACGCTAGAGACGCTTCTTTATTGCATGTTAATTATCTAATATTAGTGCTTGAAGTCTCCAAACAAGTAAGGTGCTCCAACTATGCAACAAAAGCAGTATCCTTCCTGCCCAACTCACAGTGGAGGATGACAAAATACAAAAGGCAAACAAACAAAAGAGTGGTGTTAAGAGACTGAGATAATAGATAGCTTTCAACAGTAAGGAATCATCTCAACTTGCCAGCTCTCTAGTCTTTGGTTGCCTGGCTGTGCATTGCAGGGACCAAGGCAGAAGGAACTCTTACAGGATGATCTGTGGGGAAGAAAAGAGAGTGGCCTGTGGATTCTGACAGAGCATTTCCCCTATGAATAAGGTTGTAATCAGAGAACAGAAGAAAAAGATTAGGCAAGTGAGTATGTTATCTCACTTGCACTGCACAAACTGATGGCACAATAATATAAAGTGAATTACAATGGATGGAACAAGAAAGCTGTGTTCACTGTGATGGACAAAGGGCAGATGAATGGAGGAATGCAGAAGCTTGGCTAGACTGTCTAAACAGGAATGATAAGTCAGGAGGATGATCTTACCTTCATCATGGAGCAGAGCTCATTAAAAAAAATCAAATATAAATGGCAGGAGAACAGTTTCAGCAGGAGCACTAAGTCAGCTGGTTACAGTGCAGTAGTGTTTTCATTATTTTTTTCTCATGAAATATCTAAAGTAAGAATGACATCCATTTGGAAATAGAATGTGACAAATATCTATCGTGCAGGCAGGTAACTCTCCAACAATCAGGGAGATAAGGAGCAAGGATCATGTGGCTTCTTGAAAAACCTGGATTACATGGACAGTAAAGGACAGCAGTGCTGCTGAGATTTTGCCAGAGCCTTCCTGGGTTGTGCTAGACCAGAGCCTACTCCAGCAGAGCTTCAAAAGTGTCTCTGCACTCCTTGTATCACACTGCATGTACCTGGAGCTGGGTTGTCTCTGTGCTCTGAGAATTAGGTAACGTGACACAGAAAATGTGGCTCTGCAAAAACTCCACTATGTGTGGGCTGAGTCTGTGTGAAGCTCTTTGAGGATGGCTATTTTTTGAATTTGTACATCCCAAGACACACAAGGATATGAGCTGGTCCTGCACACAGACCTTGTTTGGTACCCAGGCTCCATGAAATACAAAACAGTGTTTCAGAGCTGAGCTGCTCACTGGAAACGTGGGTGAGAATCTGTCTTAACGTGTAAGCCCAGCAGGACTCAGCATGTATTTCTGTGGTTACTTCTGCATTTTTTGCCAATTGGGCCCAGCTACACTTCAGCCTGGTTACAGCACTCATTGACAGCTAAGAGTTCCGGCATGATCAGCTGCCTTAGTGTTCCCTGCAGATGTTATTTTGTCATTCGGGGCCTATCAGCACACGAAAAGGAGATGAAGTCTGAAATGGAAGCTCGAAGCCAAGCACACTACGGTCACGGCTTGAATGAGAAGGTTTGTGAAAGCATGAGAAACAAGCAGTGTGTGCTTTGCAAGGCAGGCATTTTAAGGCATGACACAATTGTCCCTGACTCTTCCAGGGGTAAGTCTGACACTACTGGGGTGGAGTTAAATTGCTTTTTAGGGTTGCATCACATGTTTTCTGTTTTTACAAACAGGAAAAGCCAGACTCAATACAGACTGTTCTGTTAAAGCTCCTATTAGATGACCCATAAAGGAGCAGACCATTTTGGACCTATTTTTATTGATATTGTCGTGGTGAAGAATGAGTCATTCTGAAAGTGACTGATTCCTACTTATTATTTACTAATCCTAAGAGTGAATGCAGACGATACTGTACATCACTATTGCCTACAAATCCTGGAACACAAATTGAAATTGGTTTGCAAAACAAAATCCTGAATGACAAGGATTTGCAAAATGAGCCCTGGTTTTGAATCATGTTAATTACCATGGCAATACTGTTGGTGCTAGGTAAGGTGTTACAGAAGCAATACAACATACACCAGTACTGTCAGTGGGAGGTTCACGACAGCTGTATACATTGAACAGAGCTGAAAAAGCATATAATTATGCAATTACTCAATCACATCAGGAGATATCTCTACACAAGATGTCCTTGGACATTGTAAAAATTGCATCAATTCTATCACCTCTCTCCACTGGAAGAAACAAGGGGTCAGACATGTGCTGCTGGGATGAGATTTGTCCACTAGCATTCCCAGCTGGTCACAGCTACCACCACGACAAGCACAAGCAGCACTACCAGATAGATGCAAATTTGATCCAAAGGAACTGGCACAAGCTGAAACATCTCAGCATCTCAAGCTACATAACAAAAGCAGTAATTACACAGCTCTTCATTAAATACAACCTTAGAGATGTCAAGTGAGGTTATCCCGGCCCTTAAAATGTTTTGTATTGTGCTAGATTCAAGACCAGTATCATGATCTGATGAATGAAAAGAGATATACTAGACATATTTTTTTAATACACTGTAGACACAGATACTTTCTATGCTTGCCCTATAAACAGACATTAGAATTTCCCTGCTGACTGACTACAGCTTGGCTTGACCCAGCAAATGAGGATACAACTAAACAATGTACACCAAATCACCAGGAAAGATTTAAGACAAAAAAGTAGAAAAGTATTTGCATCTTTTAAGAGACAAAATTAAATCCTTTTGAAAGTTATTCTTCCCTGCTGAACAGCTGTATGTAATATGGTACAGCAGGAGTTACTGTGACCCAAGACTATATATGTATTAAGATCAAAGATTGTATCAAAAGTGGACTTTCACAATGGGAACCACCTCCACAGGTTCCCACACTTCTCAAAGCAAATCCCCTACTTTTCAAAATCTGATGACCCAGTTCCCTCCATTAACTTGCCACTGCACTCTGGTGACAGGGAACATGAAGTACGCTGTGTTTTGATGGGCTTTTTCATAGACTTACCCATGCTGTTGCTCTGAAAGTCACTGCCAGACTACTAGACAGATAAAGCTGGAAAATGGACTCCCCATGGTCCACACAGTCATTATTTAGTTCGACATTTTCAGCTTGGACAAGGTGGTTTATGCCACTGGTTAGTCTGCCCAATACAGTCTTTCAGGTTCTTATGCACTAATGACACAGACTGGTTGAACTGCCAACACTGGCAACAGTATCCTGTAATAGAATTTTATGTTCGGAATTCCAAGACCCAAAGAAGACAGGGAAATACCTGCTCGCCTCAAGTTAAACAAAAGCTGGAAGAGTAAATTGATATAAGCAACAACCCCTTGAAAGAAAAAAAACAGCTGGGAACCCTATGCATCTCTGATGTGACTCACCAAGGTGACTGAGAACCATTACACTATGAAAATGAGGGTTTGTCAGCAGCATCCTTGGGAGGGTGGGGAACAGAACAAGACATCTGAACTTCCTTGTCACATTTGAAACTTAAGGTCACAAACTCACTCTGGTAAGATGCTTATCAGAGAGGAAAAAATCTGTATTACTGAAACACGTACGTGCTTTTACAAAAGCAATATTGGATGAGTTATTAATAGCAAGATGAAGAAACAGAAGCTGTAGAAATGATATTATTTCTTTAAAGTGTTTTACCAGAGCAGACGATGCAGATGGTATCACTGTCCTACAGAGCCACTACCAGAGGAAAGCCTCAGCTTGTAGAATGAGACGTTGGAAAGAGAGGGAGAGAAGCACACAGTAATGTTATGTAGTTGCCTCATTTAACACTGAATGTGCAGAAAAGAGTCCCAAAATAAGGGGGTTTTGATGAATCATTTGATAGAAAGGAAATGCTCAAGTTTTCTTAACAGTGCTACCAACTGACAGTGCTTTCACACCACAAAGATGCTGTGGGTGTCATAGATCTAATAATGTACCTGTGTAATTTACTGATTCTCAGAGAAAAAGTAGATTGGTTTTAACAAAACTTCAACTGAATTTAGATCTTCTGGTTTTGTTTCCTTTTTTTTTTTTCCTTTTAGAAAAACAGAAGGTTAAAATTTCCAGTTTAAATCCAGCCTCTTCATGCCAAAGCCTGTATGGCAGTATCTTAAGTATCTAAATATTTGCACGCAGATAACATCATATATCGGAGATCTTTTAGGTATTAAACAAGTACCACAACCCTTAATTCCTACAGATGCCTTCAATTCTACCTGCTAGAAGATGGACTATCCAGACTATCCATCTTGCTTTGCAAAGAATACTTTTGCAATGGTGAAATACAAGGAACAAACCTGACCCAATGATCATAAATTGATTGTAAGGTGGATTAGATATTTATGAAAGGGTAGGCACAAAAAGGAAAAGGCTGTTAGTAGGAGATGATGAAAGAGAATTCTAATGTTTTCTAATTTATACCATACCCTATCAGAAAATAGCTAAGATTATGAAATATGTGTATGTGTGTGTATATATATACACACACATATATACACATGCACGCAAATTCACAAATTCTCATTTTTGTGGCTTTACTTCTCCTTAAGATCCTACTTGAAAACTGTAAATTATGGGAAGTTCAGTTCTTTATCTCTTTCTCCTAACTGAAAAATGAAACATTTATTCATGTTTGTACAGTATTATGTTTAAAATGAGCCCTGGCCCTAATTGAAGCTTTGAAGTAGTATAAAAGAAAGAATGGCCAAATAACTATTTTTATGTTCTTGAAATGCTGCTAGAAATTCATATTAGGCCTTAAAACCCAGCGGAAGGAGGTGAATGGGACTGAGCTACTTTTGTAGGTTAAATGTTGGCACAGATTTTCAGATCCGCTTTTTAGAAATGAGATCGCAACCAAGTGTAAAAAATCCTCAAAGAAAGAAAAAGCCCTAAAACTGAGTGCAAGCTAGGTGTTAAAGGGTAATCTCCTAATATGCCCTCCAGAGTGAATCACCCTGCAAGTGTTCGTGCAGGCTCCATCTTGTCTTTTGGTCCAAGGCATAATCACAGGAGAAGGATTTCAAAAGGCAGGAATCCTGCCGGGCTGCTTAACCAGCACTAATGACACGTTTGCTCCGGTTACTCACGTATATCATCTCCATGAGGAATACTGGTGAGTTAGATAAACAGAGCATTGGAAGTACTGGCTGTCCGTGTGACACTCCTGTCACCAGCCTGCCCCTAAGCCTAGGAGAGCTCAGAGCACGATAATGTGCCTTATCTTAAAAAAAGTGTAACTTTGCTGATTCTATTATCATCTGCAAACGGCAAGCAGGAAACTAATTCGCATGTTTCTCAGTAATTCTCGGTCACATTGCTTGAAAAAGGCTGACTATAAACACTGAACAACAGGATGGGCTCAGACAGAAGGCTTTCGAGTCTGCCTTCAACAGTAGCCAACTCCCACTCCAGCCATTAAAATACACTGATTTGCATGGGAAAAAGGTCTTTGCGTTCAAGTTGTCATTCTTTCATTTTTTTCATTATATGGAGGGAATACTTGCTATTTCATATTTATTTAGGTTCCTACTTGCTGGCAGTTCTACTAGGCTAAAAAATAACATTTTTGAGAGAAAAATTAAAATACATAAAACAGTATAAATATATTTTGGGGTGCAGTTTACAAGGAATGCCCCAGCGTTTCCAACATTCCAGTTAGTTGAACAGTTGGTGTCCAGTTACTTATGGAATCATAGAATGAATCACAGAAGAGTTTGTGCTGGAAGGGATCTTAAAGATCACCTCATTCCAATGCCATCACCTTGGACAGGGACACGGACACCTTTCACTACATCAAGTTGCACCAAGCCCCATCCAGCCTGTCCTTGAACACTTCCAGTGATGGGCATCCACTGCTTCTCTGGACAATCTGTTCCAGTGCCTCACCACCCTCACAGAGAAGAATCTCCTCATGATATCTAATCTGACCCTGCCCTCTGTCAGTTTGAAGCCATTCCCTCTTATCCTGTCACTCCATGCCCTTGTAAAAAATTCCTGTCCAGCTCTCTTGAAGCCACCTTGAGATACTGGATGGGTACTTAAATCCTTCAACATTCAATAATGATTTTCTCAGACCCAACATTTATTCCTAAAAACCAAAACATCCTACTTATTTTTATGTCCCAGTTGGTTTCTTAATGTATAATGAACAACCCAAAGAAATAAAAAATATTACCTTTTCCTGCACCTACAGGAGAGACTGCTGCTGACAAAAACTGTTTTAATTTAAATAACACCCATGGTCAATTTTGCCAGATATGGTAGGTGCAGATCTCTCTGTATCCTCCCTTGGCATCTCCCACAGTTAATAAGGACACCCTGAACCAGGTACAGTTTGGGTATTTCTAGTAACTATCAATGAACTCTCCTCTGCATGCATGGCCAGTGTCCCTTAGAACACAAGGAGTGTGAAGTTCTGGCATCTGCAGCAACAATCTCCACGGGTCTGGCAGCCTCTAGCATTTAGGTGGAAACCTTCTACCAGCTTCATACAATGCCCTGTAGATCTGGCAGTGGGAGAAGCAACGGACAGTGAACCCTGATCACTCTTCCACATCACACATTATGTTGAAGATTTCTATAATTTCTTCCTTTAGGCACTTTTTTGAGACAGATGACAGGCATTTGTAACAGCTGAAAGACAGCAAGCTCAGTAGTTCTTCACCCAGAAGTCATCTGAGGTCTTTGATGATCCCTGTGGCCCTTTTCTTACACTTTCCAGTTTTGCTAAATATTTTTGATCAGGCCTTCACAGAGTACTCAAGACAACAGCAAACTGCAGCTTTATGTAGTAGCATACTGAGGCTCTATGGTTGGCTTTCTGTGTACTTTCTAGTAATTTCTAGTGTTTGATTTGCTTTCTGACCATGGAACAGTAAGTTAATTCTTCCACAGATGTACCACTTATAACTTCAAGATCTTGCTCCTAAGGGATAATAGCTAGCTTGGTCTTAAAAAAAGGCAAGTATTTTTCTTTCACATTGAAAGTCCCCAAAACCCTCAGAAACATGTCTTAAATGACGCTGTTATACTAAAAGTAATTTATTATTATTATCATTAAAAAGAACATGGAATTAAAAATGGAGTGCAAAGCCTTAAATTTTTTTATGGGGATAAGTCTAGGAAGGTCAGCCACTGTTTTCATCAGTTTTAACCCTGTTCTAAGAGGAAACTACCTGCAACAACATTCTGATATGACAGCATTGTATACCCTCTCCACAGCCCGCACAGTTGTAAGAGGAGGAGCGTAGGCAGAAGACCATAAAGGACAGTTTTACCATCATGTATTCTTTCAAACATCACTCACATTACTTTTATTTGTGTCTTCTTTATTTCGCCCTCTCTCTGAAATCTTCTGAAAGTAGTGGAATGATCCTTCTCAAAAAAAGAGCTACCACTGCTTACAGAGAGATCTTGGTAAAACTCAAACATGCCAGACACTTAAATGCACACAAGCAGAACAGTACTTTCAAAGTCAATTAGCTTGAAAATATAAATATGTTCAAGTGCTCTGTTGGATTAGAAGCCCACAGGCAATTTACAGCCTTGGCTCTTGCAGTTCACTGCACTTTTACTTCAAAACACTTTAGTTCCGCACACAATAACAACAGAAGTTTTGAAATGTGATCTGCCCAGAAACAAACTCATCCTGTTCTTTTTATCTAAGATGAAGATGAGAAATGATAATTAAAAAAGTTAAGACCTTTCATTCAGACCCTTCTCTATCTCTCTGAGATGTTTAACTCAGAATTTTTCTGTTCAGCTGTGATGAGAATGGAGCACAAGAACATAAAGGAACAAGGAAAGAGGGTATCCACTATGAATAAGAGGCTGTTTTCCTTAGGTTGTTTATACAGATCTTGGTGACAGATGGGCTGCAAAGAGCCAGCACTAACAAAGGAGCCACTGCTCAGCCCTGCCCCATGGAGCCACCTCTCTCCATGGAGCACACAAACACTGGCCCTCTGTTACCTGCCCAGGATAAAACGCTGTGACTGCTCATTTTACACCAGCTAAGTCAGGCCTAAACACCCTGCTTTCCTTTCTTGATAGGTCGATGTCCAAGCGGCTCTCCAAAATCCACTTCCGAAAGACCTGAGACTCACAAGGCTTTTAGGATGTTCTTTATCTGTAGCCCATTCCTGCATTGTGAATAGTGTTGATGCAGTTCATGGAACTGTTTGTTGTGAAGGCAATTAGAATGGATCTAAAACCTTGCTCAATCGGTCAAGACAACTTTGAGTACAGCACAGGAGTTCAGACGAAGAGAAAATCCTGGAAATCTCTACACATCAGCTCTCAAATAGTCTAGATGAAGTTACCTAAAAAGATTTTTAATATTTGAACACAGAATCAATCTTTTAGTAAGTTGAGTTGTTTTGGTTTCTTTTTTCTTTCTTTAGAATAAGTCTTTCATTAAAAAAAATTCAGCAAAAGCTACAGAATAAGGAACACCAGCCATAATCTGATGTACTGAAAACAACTTGAAATGTTCTTAGACAAAACAGAATCCAGGAGAAAAAGAGAGAAAGCTTCCTTCAATACCTTAAAGGACTAGCAATGGTGACCACTTTCAAGCATGCAATTCAGGTTAAATAATATATTGCAGTCACCAGATGGGTCACCTACAAAAGGAAAGTAGGGTCAATCTGTAAACCTTCTCCGAGTGGTTTCACTGACATAATTATTATTAGCAAATCAAACCACAATGACAAGATAAGAAGCAGGTGACAAGGTTTGCATTACTTTTTTGTCTGAAATAGAGAGTTTAAATAAAAACCTAAATCAAATACAGTATTTTTTCTGTAAGATTTATGGAAGAATGGAGTTAACTTTGAAGATAAAAAAATGCAATTTTTTTCAGGTTGCTGGATTAGAAAAAAGAAGTCTATAAAAGACTTCTCCATTCTGGGAAGCCAACTTCCTTTTTTTTTTTTTTTCCTCCTGGTAACTCCCAAGAAAGATAAAGCCTGAAGAGAAACCTCTCCTTGCATTTCTATGACTTGAAACTGTTTTTTTTTTCTGAAATGTAAGATGATTGTACCATAAGGAATGCAAGGCTTTGTATAAAAACAGAAAGTTGAAGGTAACACTGCATGTAGCTACAAACTAACAATGCAGACAAATCATAAAGGACATATAAACCAAAAAAGTCAGATGGAGCCTTCCTAGATTTATTCCCTAAAGACACACTAGAAATTTCTGTTTTGTGTAAATAGTATCTCATAAAACATTCCAATACATTCTTAGAACATGGGATTAAAAAGAATTATGTAAAAGGTCATTTTAGTAATGTGAAACCTCTGTGTGTGGTAACTGATATAAATCTGTGATGCAGTTGAATTTGCCCTAGAAAATTGCTAAAATCTCAATGTGTTAAAATCTCAAAACTCTCTTAAAAATTAAGCCTGTAACTTCCATCATTAAAAATCCCAGGCCAGTATAAGACACATTTGGTTTTGCTTTTCCAAAAATCGGTATTATTTTTCCTTTTGAAAAAACCCTCATGTGAGAATAAATAAAACACAGCATTCCTTTTAATTGTGAAACAAGTAATTGCTGGTGTGATTAAAGTTGTCTAAGTATCTAATTCTTTCAAGATATCTGTGAGAAAAAGAGTATAGTTACAGAACCTTTGGTAGCCATCTCGCTGTTTACTCACCCATTTCTTGCCTGGTACTGCAGACTCCTGTCCCGTATTTTTCTAACTCTATGGTCACAGTTTTCAAAGCATTAACATCTGTTTCTGCAAAGCCGAGGTAGTTATAAGAACCCATATTGATTACATTCTTGATAGTCCTTCCTGTAAACCTATAATTAAAGCAAATTTTGAACAACAGTGCAATTTTCCCTCCAATCCCAAATGAAAAGAAAAAAAATCCCCAAATTTTCCCACCAAATTTTGTTCCAGTGTCAAATTCCTACTTGGGAATTTACAATCCTCATACTCAAACAGCCCAAAAGTTTTTCTAGCCCTTCTCTTCAGTATTGCTTCACGGTCAGAGTGCTTTCTAGAAGCCACACTGCAGAGGGCAATATACTGGTATGGGGTGAATGGCTGCTTTTATGGATTTAAATAAACAAACAAACCTACGACTTTCTTTAAGGAACAACTTACAGACAATTTTTGAAGCAAATTGTCAACTGCTTCCATCAGTATTCTCACACGCACACAGAACTTAGACTTGATGAAAATATGGGAAACACTATGATATGTTCTCAATAAGCTCCAATATAGCCAACCTACACATTGCCTATGCTGTGAATTCCCATAGCTGCGTAATTCAGCTGCAATACACCAAAACCTTCAAGCTGTAATCTGCTTCAAACCCACTGCCAAAGACTCGCTATGAAGGCAAGAAGCCATGTTCATGCAATGCAAGAAATTACGATTTAAAACCTAACCAAGGGATAAAACAAATTTTGTTGTAATATTCTGAGTCAAGGTCTGTTGTTATAAATGGAGTGTGAGCAGTCTTGTGCTGACACAGCCAAACAAACCCATTTGCAATCGAGTTGGAAATCCATACTGCATTTCCAAACAAATACTCAGATAAAAAGGGTCAGATTGTCAGCATGGCACTGATTGCAGAAAGAAACATGCTGATGGATACTGGACAAGGACCTAGACACAACTTTCTGTGCTTTGCAGAGGTGTCAGGAGTATGGTTATGAAGCTGAGAGCGGCGGAGTGTAAGATGACTCACCTAAATGTCCAGTTGTAATCATCTGTAACGCGCTCCATGAGGTCAAACTGTGGCCCAGGGACACTGCAAATTGGACGATTCCAGTTATCCCGTATTCTCAAATAGAGGTTTCTGGTGTAAAAGTTCTCAAAATCTTGATAAAGTGGCACAAAATCCTAGTTTGAAAACATGCACAGGGTTATGTTGCTGGGAAAATATCTGCTTCTGTACCCAAGTCACTTCTATTAACATGGAAAAACTGATCCATCAGCAAACAGAGAGCCATAGCAGCCACATGTTCCTGTGTCACATACAACTCCAAACAGCAAATATCTTACTATAATTCTTTTAAAACACAATGTTCGATTTCTTAGAGGGTATTTTGTTTGTTTCTGTTTTAAGATTGGGGTTTTTTTTGGTTTCTTTTTTGGTTGGTCAGGTTTTGGGGTTTTCTGTTTGTTTTTTTTTTTTTTAATGGTCAATAAGTTCGTCTAACTCTCCCTATATATCCTGAAAGTTGGAAATGGAAAAAAAAAAAATCAAGATTCTTTCACTTGAAGAAACCAATTGCTTTAAATTGAGCATTTTTCTATGTGTGGAGCAGATTGCAGAAAATTAGGATAAACAACTCACTACATTTCATGAAATGCTGGATACCTGAGACAAAAGCTAGTCCAATATATGTGATTTGGGCGTTACTGGCCTAACATGGAGATGCAAAGATCCAGTTAATTATTTTGGTTGAGAATTAATGCCTATCTATGGATTTTACTTGGAAATTAAATTCAAACAAAGCTTTATATGAAACAGCAATATATCCATGTTGGGCATTGTATACAATAAACTGATAAAATAACATGGCATGCAGTTAACATATGTGGGAGAATTAAATAAACATGTAATCCATAGTGAAGGACAAAAAAATTTTACTGGCACAACTGGAATCAACAAATGGCCGAATCATGAAGCGAATTGAAAATGATATTCATTAAGTTATGCATGCATCTTTGAAAATCTAAAACTGGAAACAATTTCAGGAATTTCATTTGCAAGAGAAACAGTAACACGGTTCATGTTTTTCCTTCATTATGGCAGGTGTTACCATAAATGATGACTCAAACTGCACAGGGAAGGAGGAGCAACCAAAAATTCTAAACAAAGTTGGAAGGCAGTCGATCTTGCTAAGGTGCAACTTTCACTTAGGACTATGTGGGATGAAAAAATTTCGGGCGTTACAAGAATTCAGACTACATTGACTTTGTGCTGGGATGTGACTTAGTGCTTGGTGACCAGCAGCCCAGCAAACAAGCCAGGGATTATAACAAAGTTAGTACTGCCTCGCTGGGAAAGACAACATAAGACAGCCAGATGGGACAAAGGAAACTCGGGGTTTAAGAGATTTGAAAAGATGATATATTTAACAATAAGGCATTTATGAGATTTCTTTTTCTGTGGATTGACCTAATATACTGATATTCTGTTTTGCTGAGAATATAATGGCACTCTCAGAACAAGGTGAACATGTCCCTGGGTAAAAATGATGATTTTACATAAATGTAGGTACATAATCATACACATGCATACAACTCCACTGCAGGGTGTGTCACTCCTCTCACAACTGTGCAACCTTGTGTAAAATGAAAGTTGTCTGCCTTGTTACTTCCACAAGCAGCTGTAAATCACTTGCAAGCAGGGGAAAACTCAGCTGTGGATACATGACTTTTTCATACATACTTTTTGTTGTTCTCTCTCCGCAGCAATGTTACGTTTTTCTAGTCCCCAGGCTCTCATAAAATCTCGCAGGTAGCCAAATATTGTTCCCACTGCAAACCCCACGAAAGTAAAAACTGCAACATACATTGGTGCCTGTTCAAAGTGCTCAATAAATGTTTTTTTGTAGAGAGTTCCGTTTGATACTCCATTCTTCTGAAAAAAGAGGACAGAAACTTGTGATTAATACATTTCATCTCATCAAAGCTTAGACCTTTTGACCTTGAGGCAAATCTTTTTCTTTAATTAGGAGAGACATTTAGACCTCACACTGTATCAGCTGAAGAAGAGGACCTTTAACACTGCAGTTGCTACTGACCACTGCAAGTATCTTCCATTTTCTCTCCTCTCATGTCCTCAGTTGCAGGTGTCTTCAACACCACTCCCTTGTCTATTTTGAAACAGGTGAAACTTATGAAAGGTTGGCAAAGTATTATTGTGCAATTGGACAATTATTTCAAAGGTGATTAAATGGAAACCACAATACTCTGTCTCGCAAGACAGAGCTATAAAAAGGGAAGGGCAGAATTAAAAACTCACCTACATGGTGCCTGACTGCTCCTGGAAGTCTTGTGCAAGCCATTGCAGCAACTAACCTATATAAAACAAATCCTGCCTAAAACAGGGCAGCTTTACCACAATGTTCTCCAGACCTGAGGAAGTATCTAAAACAGTTATGATCCCTGCCTTCTGCTCTGATTTCACAAATGCTTTTAATCACATTTTCAGTGACCCCTGCCATAATTCTAAGGGTACTTGAAATTGAAACAGAGAAGAGCAAAAGAAAAGAAAAAAAAGGAATAGAAAGAAGACACACAGCCTTGCTTGTTGGAATTAGTGATCCCCTTGTGAGTAAAGTCTAGAAATTTACAACAGTGTGTGGACAAAATATTTTGTCATTAAAATATACTAAGATTTCCATTTTCAAAGTAAAGAAGCTAAGTTTTTCAGTTGCAATATTCACTAGGCTCATCAGATTATTCTTTGTAAGAGTGGTAACTTCCTTATTTTTGCAAAACATGATGGCCTTTACAGTTACTGTCTAGTAAGAGCCAATCTGCTAATTCAAAATTAACAAACAGCAATCCAGAAAAAAATAGTGCCCTGTTATAAAAAACCAAAAACAAACAAACAAGTACCCAAGACATATATTTTGACACATTATAAAGCAAAACTACCAGCATATGAAGAAAGACCATTAATACATTTCTGCCTGTGGGAAGGATGAACTAAAAATGTAGATTACCTAGTTATGTAATGTAGCAAGCTGAAATAGAATATTCATATTAAGAACAATTGCCAATGCACTATACTTGTAAGGACAGAGCATTATTGATCTTCATATTGCATTAAAATGTCTGTTGTAACCTACTGGTCCAATCCTGGATTCCCCAAGGGTTTTTGGGAGAAAAAGAAATTAAAAAGAAAAAAAGGAAAAGCGTTGGGCACAAGAGAAAATATAAAGGCTGTCAAGGAAAAAGAAAAAAAAATGCTAGTTGGGCTGAACAGAAACACATTTAGACTTTGGAAACACTCACTGCCCTGCAAGGGAGAAGGAATGCAGGGCTGGCTCTCAACATGTGAGGGGACATCTTTGAAGAAATGCTGCACATGCACTCCTACCTCAAGCTAATTGCTCTTTTAGGGCAACCTATTTACCATGAAAAACATTTTATGACGATGAGTTAAATACATGGTCAAGTCAAATTTCACATGAGTCACAACAGCAGTGTGCACACAGCGATGAGATAAAGTAAATATTTCAGAAAGGATTAGGCTCAGTCCTATTACCTTACGCTTGCCATGGGCTAAGAGCATATTTATGGTCATCTACGGAAATTCAAGCGGCATTGTAGCTTGATGCTCTTGAATCAACTGGCATCAAGCTGTGGTGATGTGACAATGCACTTGAGCCCAGAGGAGAGAGTTCTGATGTTTCTGTTCATTGATTTTATTAAGAAACACTCTATTGCTATAAACCTTATTGGTGAAGCAACAGGAAAGCTCCTATCAGACTTCTGCACTGTAACACCCTTCTTCCACAATAAAACTCTTCTGTTGTGGAACTCTAATTTCAGCAGGTGCCATTTGATGCAGTCAGTATGACACATGTATTTAAACAGGTAACCACTGCCACTGTCCTTAATACAAACAGCTGGGGCTAAAGAGCAAAGAGCGTAGTGAAGTACAAAGAATGTGGAGCCAGATGTCACCCACATTCTCCAGGCTATGGAGGACAAAACCCAAGAGTCTTCAGTTAGTAGAAGGCTGGGAGAACAAATTAAAAAAACACAGTGACACCTCGTCTAAAAAATAAAGTGAGGAAAACAAAGAGCATTTAATCCTTTCCTAGAGTCCCACAAAAAATAAAGAGAGAGTCTCAAGCAAGAATAACCAAAACAAGTGGATTTTCTGCTTCTGGAGAGTGGGAGAGTGGTAACGGGGACGTTTTTGCGCAGCATTTCTGATCCAAGCATGGGGTATATGAGTGACTGACTGAACATCGTGAGGATGTTCAATTTCAGCCAGTCTAAACTGGCCAACTGGGTCAGTGAATGAATGGTTATTTGTCCTTTTGCACTACACTACTGTTGACTTTTTCTATGTTATCATAAAGTTTTATCTCAGAAGAAAGAGGTGGATTGGAGACTGTGCACTTAGAACAGCAGCTATACAGTGAAGGGAGATGTAATTCAACTGTTGCTGGCATTGAAATCAAATACAGCAGATTTCCTACAAATGCCCGAGACGATTCAGAGATCATTAGTTACACCATTACACAGCAGGTGCTCTGCTGAATTGTGTGCTCACAAGTGTCTTATTACCTGTAATAACACCTGCAGTAGACAGTACATTTTCTACTCTATACCTTCAACTGTAGCAATTGATTGGGCAAAGATTCTAAAACACATATATATTCTTCCAACTTTAGCAATTGGTGGCTTTGAGGTTTTATGACTCTAAGACTGTCTTATCACCTTTAGCAGTCATCAGGGATAACTATGAAGGTGTTCATTTAAAAATTCTGTATTTTCATGCTCAACTTTCTCTTCACTCTGCAAAGTTCAATAAAACCTTTTTGAGATGCAGAGGATGCAAATTAAAATTTCATACCCCGCTTGAGGACACAGTAGGGATTTACACATCTGCAAATGATGCTTTGTCTTCTTTTCTGTTGCTTTTTAAAGACTTAACATTCTATTTGCCTTCTTGCCACAGTTCACAGTTTCACCTCCTTCCTCAGTTGCAAAAATAACGAATTTAGAGCTCATTGCTATTTGTGCATTCTTGGGACCATTTTCCCTTCCAATTAATTCTTAGGTTTTTATTTAGTGACCTGCAATTTTTTCTGCTCTTCTGTCAACATTATACACACTACCAACAAGAAACTTCTGCAGTGTTTCTTGTTCAGACCTAATTTTTCAGCAACCTGAAGAATTCTGTATTGTCATCACATATTGTCACCTATTTCTCCTCACTCCTTTTTCCACACCGTTGGTGAAAATATGAGAGAGCACAGGTCCAAAGAGTGATCCCTGGGGGACTCCATTCCCTGCATTTCCCTTGTCACCTTTTCAAAAATTGTTTATTTGTAACCCCTAATTCTCTGGCAAAAAGGCCAACATAAGCAGCAGCCCAGAGTTACTCAGCAACTTTATCTTTGGCTTCCTTTAAAAATCTCAAGTAAATACCCCTTGTAATACGTTAATCCACAATTTACTGGCTTGTTTTAAAAATTCTGCTGGCATTCCAAATCAAAATAGTTCATCAGGGTCCTGCCACACAGTAAGTTTACCTTCCAGGCACAAATGCGGGGAATCTACTGGTGCAACATAAAGACACGCAACACAGAATGGCTATAGGTGAAATTCAAAGAGAATGGATGTTTTACCAAGGAGTTTTACAAGTCTAGGATTTCATCAGCTTCTTGGAAACCAAAACCACAATCAAGGTATGCAACTTTTGTGTGTTGATCCTCTGGTTAACTGGTTTTCAGTAAGATACTGCAGCAAGAGAATTCCTTGCAGCAAGATTTTGATACCAAGAAAGTCAACAGGAGTGACACCAATGCAGCAAAGTCAGCTTTAAGTACAATACCTCTTAGATTCACACTTTCTATAATTAGCCATAGTATTTCAAAACTCCCCTAATGAAGAACCCCTTCTAAAATGCCTTCAGTTTCTCAAATGAAGAAATCAACTCTGACAACAGATCTCAGAGAGCTATTAGAATGAGCATCAGTATAAAATACTGAATATAAGGGACACACAATATTAATTGAAATAGCTTGCTCTAATAATAATGCAAACTCATCTTGAAGTCTGTTAAACACACTTCTGGCAACACCTTTACAAGGAATAGCCAGAAAACATATTTGCATTAGCAAAGAAAATAAAAAAAGAATAGCTATGCAATAGCATGAAAAATACTTAAATATTTGTTCACACTACCGTTAAAATTAGGAGATAATTTTTCATTGCATTTAGGTCCTGCAGCTCTTGGAATTGGGCTAATTGGCATGAGCTAGATTTGCATCAAGGGGAGAGTGAAGAATTGAACAGCACAGAGTGCCACAGAACCAAAGCTGTGTGCTGGCCCTGATTAGCTCCACAGCAAAGACATAACCATGCATGGCGGCACAAGTTATGAGTAAACCCGTGTGAGTGGAGGGGTATCAAGGAAACTGAGCCCCAAGAACTCATGTTTTTGTGCAATTCTGTTCTATAGAGACAACAAGCTCTAATTAAAAAAGCTCTTCTGCTATTATGACCACTTCCAATACAGCAGCTGTAGGTGCAGACAGGTATATCCTTGAAATAAAACTATTGTACTGGGAGAACAATAAAGTCTTTATCTTCAAATATAAGTTCCCTGCTAGGAATAAAATCTGATCCAGAGGCAGATTAAACTTTATGTATGTTTCTGGATCAGATTTTATCAAGTTGTTGCATACAATCTATTAAAAAGCCCTGCAAGCTGACTGATGTCCATAATGCTTCCCATACAGATATGTATATGAAGAGAGAGGTGTTGAAAACTGTGAACCAAGTGACAGCCATGTTTGCTCAATATCTGACAGACCTACAAGATGACAGTGAAATCCTAAGCAAATTAGGACAGTGTGTTTCTACAGCAAAAAATCTGATAGGAGAATAGACATAATTGCTAATGCAACATCTGACTGTTGCAGACAGTTTGGCTCTAAACAGATGTTTCCTCCCCAGCATTTGAAGAGCATCTGAGACAGGACCCCAAATGTAGATGATTTTAGATGTCCTAGGATGTGTGAGACAGTCACATGAGGAAGAATGTAAATATCTACATAAATAATGACATAAATGAGTGACAGGATCTATAGAGGCCTGTAATCTTCTGGAGCAGAAGCTGAAGATGGGGTACTAACAGGATAGCATTTCAGCCAAAGGAAGGGCATAGTCCAGCTGAATCCCACTCAGAGCTTGCAACTGGATAGTCACAACTTGAAGTGTCTGGTGTGCAATTCTGTCTCACATAGATCACTGTCACCAGAGGGCTGCATCCCAAAGAATAAAACCGTCAGGTTCTGTGCAAACCCACCAGGATGACCATCACCATTACTGCATTTTCCCAAAATCACTTAGGAATCCATTAGACACTGGAAGAATCTGGGTGATTGTATGCAGTTCCCAGGAGGAAAAAAAAGGAAAATTAACTTATGAAAATCAGAAGTTCCCTGTGAGGAACATACTATTGACACAAATTTAGATTACTTCATAAATCTCCCGACTTACTGGCAATGATATCCTTCACTTTAAATGTGTGATTTCTTTTCTGTAGCAATACATTTCAGATCTTACAGGCTCAAGTTTCTAAACCATAAGCCAAAAATGGCTACACAGGGATTTCATAGATTACTGAGCTACAAAGACAAGATTTAATTAAAAATAGTTATGAAACTTATAAGTATAGAAGGTGCTAAAATGAAGGTCACTGCCTCTTGCAATGTGACAAAGCCACAAGAAAGTGGCTACAACACAAACCACAAATAGCAACCAAGACAAAAAAGCTTTAGTTCTTATTAGTGTGCCTGCAGAATTCTTGCTTAGACTGATTATTGATTTCTACTGAAGTTTCAAGAAAAAATATATACCTGGTAGTAATACAATCAATAAGGACTAAGAATAAAATCTCCAAAACAGTCCAGAAGGTTTAGGAAATACAAGACACCCTCAAAATAAGTTGGGAAAACATGGACTCTTGAACTTGCAGAGATTTAGGATTTACCAATTCAGAAACTCTAAAAGGTTCCCTCCCTGTAAACAGTATTAACTGCTGCTTGTTCTGCTGCTTGAGGTTTGTTTGAAGATGGGGTCTTCACCACACTCTTCACAAGCACCAGGAAATGGCTTTTCATTTGTTAATGAACTGTAATCTAATTGCTGACTAAAAACTTGCAGCCTCTCTCCAAGACAGCACACTAGAGGCAACAACCACAAAGGTATGAAAAGACAAGATCTTCACCTTCCAGACTTGCATAATCTTTTCAGCTGAACACAAGTTAAACTCCGACATATTCATCTTGCAGCAATTCTGTCAGCATAAAATAAACAAATCCTGCAATGCTGACTATGACACTAGTGTTATGAAAATACAGATGTGAATGACAAACACTTTAGAAATATACTGTGAAATACTGTTATGTAATGAGGAAAAAAATACCCATACTGTATAATTTTCAGACTAGCACTTCACTCTGAAGCTAAAATGATACTTTTGAGTGCAACATAGGAGGTTGGGAGGATACAGAAGACTTACTCATAAATAACATTCAACAGTGGCAAGAGTTCCAAACAAGAAGAAATAGGAACTCAGAAAGTACACATTTTATCTTAATTTTGTAAGTTTTTATTAATATATTTATTAATTTAAGAAGCATCTTATCAGATATTTTAGAAATTCTAGCCCTGCACACACTACAAGCAACATGCACTCCAGCATCAATGAATGTTTAATTTCAACTATTAAGAAACTGCCTACTGTGTGCAATTTTTGCAAAACTTACAGAAAACACCAGCACATGTTTTTATCTTGCATTAATTTAGTCCAGCAGGTAGAACTGCACATTGCAGAATGGTCACACCACAGTGTTTGTCAAAAGAAATGCCATATATAACTCTTTATAGCACAGAAGCTTAGACTAATGCACACAGACTCAGGACAAATCCCAGCAGCAAACCATGAAAATGCAATCTGATAAAGGGGAGAAATCATAGAAAACACTATTCTGAACTTCAAGGTTCATAAACTGCAATATAAACCATAACTGCTTCTACCAAATACCAAATAACTAAGGCACTTACATCAAATAGTACATGGGAGACAAAAAAAATTGCATAGCAAACCCTTTTCCCAATGGCTTTACATTTGTACATTTTGAGCAATGGTAAGAAACACTAGAAAGAAAAAGTAACATGACTGTCTTATACAGCTGTTATTCTGCTATCACTCCCAGAAACTTCAAAGTGACTGAATGTAAATAGGAAGGCATGAGGGCAAAGATGGAGCTTAATAATTTTAAATTATTAGAGACAAAGCCATGAAGTTCACTACCCAGAGAGATACTTACAAACCCCAGAAGGTATTTCCTAACCTTACAGCAATTACAGAGCAGAAGGCCAGGCATGTGGGATCAGAGAGAAGTGGATGAAACACCTGGGTTACAGCAATCCCCACACAGTTTGTGGCGTCAAGTTGCAGCAAGTGCTTGCTGTGATTTCCAAAGCTTAGGGTAAGTTACAGGACTCACACTGCTTGGCCACATCAGAGTATCTGCTGATCGTCCAAATCCTATGGCTTTGGCTTTAAAAATAAACAAACAAGGTGATGATGAAGTAGTATCACTTCAAAGGCTGCCAGTTTCTGCACATCACTGGTGATGATCTGCTAATACAGGAAACTACTTCCAGAAGTGATCTAGCATTTAGAAATTCATGCTATGGATCACACATACATTTTTGATATGAAACTGTTTATTGGGATGAAGACTGTAACAATGTTGAGATTCTCAAGATGTGCTAACTAGATTGCTAGTGATTCTGCCCATTGTGGCTTCTGAGTTAATATTCACATGAAGAAATCCACCAACTCCTACATATTTCCTACATAGTGACTGCACCAGAAAATGTTTTAATTAGCTATCAAATTCCTCTTCATGCAAAATTCCCTTGAGAAGAAAATGCTTCATCTTCTGCACTAACTAGTATAATGAATCCTCATTGGATCCCAGACCTTTCCCCATTATATGGCACAACAGCTTAAAACAGGGCCAGGATTTTGCATAGATTTAAAAATGAATTTAATAACGAGACACACATTCCCTATCAGAGTCGACGTGGCCATGGATGCTGGATCATGCCAAATACATTGCAAGCTTAAATCTTAAGGTATTAAACCTTCAGAAGCAGTCTCAGGCCATCCTTTTTTCCTAAGATTACAGCATCAGTTTGGACAAAGACTTTTGGAAGTCATAGTATACCCCTTGTTAAAAGAGGACAAATGTATTCACACTTCCTACCTGAAAGCTGCATATCATTAGGAGAATTTGCACATAATTTTAATGATTCTGAGAGTTATGCACAGGTTAAGCTGAAACTGTGTGCCTTCCAAGACATTCCTATTATTGCAAGGGGTAACATATATTTCAAAAAGGTGATGAAAGAGAAAGTCATTGCCAATTTTGTTAATGCAATCAGTTTAGTTGGATTTATGCTACCTCCCCCAAGGTATTTAACTACTTTAAAACAATATTAAATACCAGTATCTTGGCATACCACAGATGGAGACAAAAGAGAGAGATAAGAAATTCCATAACAAAAAAGCCCAATGGGGAAAGCAGAATTTCTCATGAACACCTGAGAAAGAGGCATTCAAATTTGTGCTGCTAACTTGACAGACAGGGGGACTAAAAACAGTAGGAAGATGACCATCTGGGTAGACAAGGTTTACCTCTGAGTTAGGATAAGAAATCAGCATCAAAAGAGAGCCCTAGGGTGAAAAAAAATCAGAATAAATTCAGTTAAGGCATAGCATATAGGTTTGTAGGACAGAAGATTTCGAGAAAGGTGGAGGAGATACCCATTCTATGAACATGACAAGAAAATGAATATCTTGACACCTTCAAACACAATAGAAGCTGTTTTAAGCAAGAAGACAAAAACTCATCTAGCCAGTTGTTAGGCAACTTGGCAGCAGTGACCGTGGCTAATTAAAGTTAGTTGCCTTATATCAAAGCCAGCAACACAACTGGTACATGTGATCAAATCACTGCACCATTTAATTTAACAACATGACAAGGGCTGCCAACCCACCTATCACCAAAGTGTCTTCAGAGAACCCCAGTCCAGAGTAACCCAGATTCACCAACTTGTGTCCTAATGTAGAAAAGCTACAAAGGTTAACCAGTGACAACCAACTATTTTTTCTTTTTCACCTAAAAAATCTACAGAAGCAGTAACATCCTTCTCTAGCTATTTTTTTGTTTGAAAACTATCAAGAAAAGGCAGTTTCAATCTGTTATGGTTAAGTAGTGCCCACACCTATACCTATGAGAAACACATAGCTGGATGCCTCCAGGTACAACAGTTCTGCAAGAGGCTCTTTCCTTTTCCCATCAATTTCAATTTCTGCTTTGTACAACTGGAAAAGATGATCTTGGCCTATATGACTTCTTAATGGCTATTTAATTGTTATAATATTAATTAACTATTATTAAACGGACTAATTCAATCAGAGCTCAAAAAAATTTCATTTTACTTTAATTGCTTGAAGATCAATAAAAAAGAATCTAGAAATAAATTGATGCTTTTTAAAAAGTGCATTATACATTGAAATGCTCTTTACAAGTTGTTCCAGCAATTATCTAAGTCATAACACTGAACATGAGAACTGCTGGCTTTCTCGCATCTGAACCTTCTGTAACTATCCAGGTTTGCAGAAACACCCTTAAATAAATGTTCTCCTCAGATATTATAGCAGTCTAGACACAGACAAAAAGGGAAGACCTCATCCCACCATGTACTGATTTTCACCAGTGGATCAATGTCTACCTAGAGGTAAACACCTAGAGGCTGTGGTTCTCTGCTGAAAAGACAAGAGTTAGGAAAAAGAAGCACACGAGAAATTCAAGAGACAAAAATGAGATGCAAGAATACTGAGGGAAAGGGGTGACTGAAGTGTTTTGCTGTTTCAGCAAAAGGAAGACGTCTTTTCAAATGCATAGCAAAAAGTCAACTGAATTAGCCTTTGCATTTTAACAATCTTAATTTTTTTTTAAGAAAGCAATGGCCTACTCCCTCATGTTACCCCTCTGTCTGCAAGTACCCTTCTACTAAAGCTTTTGAGCTCACAGAGCAATTTCAATCAAATCTGATGAGGCTTTCACGATATCAAGTTTTCTAAAAGCTTCAGGAAAATGTGACCGTGACAGTGCAAAGGCATCCAAATCCATGAAGGACAGACAGCAACAACCTGGCTCTTTAGCCATTCTTGGAGTGAATTACACAAGTACAATTGTAACAACCCGTGAACCAGCATCTATTTAGGTCTGAACACAGTTCAGCACATTCTGCCTCTTGCCCATCTGGAAAGAAAGGATGTGGCAGGCAAGCTGGGATGTTCCAGGGTGGTAGAAGATGCTGGATATGTAACAACATGAAATCACTGCTTGTGGAAAAAATGCTTACAGGAATTTCACAAGTCTTTCCCTTACCTCCATTATTATTTCTTCCCATATTGCCATGGGGCAAATTGGAAGACAATACTCAAAACATTGCTGCACTTTGGAAGTAATTTCAGGAGACATTATGGTGTATTAACTCAAAGTTTTCATTTATACTGA
The DNA here is from genome assembly GCA_013398955.1 of Callaeas wilsoni. Taxonomy (NCBI): domain Eukaryota; kingdom Metazoa; phylum Chordata; class Aves; order Passeriformes; family Callaeidae; genus Callaeas; species Callaeas wilsoni. The sequence goes on from VWPU01015243.1 coordinate 46,726, forward strand.
TCATAAAATGGTAGAAATCAAGGGACTTAGGAAAAGCAGGAAATGGAACAGTAGAATCACAGACTTCAGGAGAGCATGACTGTACTCAGAAGTAGCAGGTATTGCTGCAGGAAGCAATATTAATAATAAAAACAGTTAGAGAAAGAATAGCCTTCTCTTAAGAAACTCATGTTAAGGGCAAAAGGACAAACCATTCTAGAGCTACTAAGCAGTACTAACACAGGTCTCAGCTGAAGACACTGGTCCTTCCAGCTTCAGACACTGCTTTTTGAGAAAGAAGAGGTGAACCAGATTGAGATAACTGGGAAAAGAAGCATGAAGTCTGGTCAAGTAAGTTATGAGGAAAAAATGAACAAATTTGTATTGTGTAGTTTAAAGAGAAGAGAAAACCCTAATGACTGGCAGCCCAAGAGTCTTCAAACATGCAAAAGAGAACTGCAAAAGAAAGACAGTAATCTGTGCTCTGTTAAGCATCAATATGCTTAATTTACAGCCAAAGTGATCTAAATCAGACATTAGAAAGAACTTTGTACTGATAAAATCAGTTAAGTGTGAATCTAGAGCAATGGAGGTGTTTAAGATAAAGCGCTGGTAGGGATGTTTTATGTTAAATCAAAGCTAATGTTGTCTAGCAGAAGACAGCAGAAAGCAGTCAGTCTTAACAATCTGCTATCAACAACAGTCTTAACAGTCTGCTATCAGTCTTAACAAAACGCCAAAACAGAGTGACACATCTTATGAGCTAAGAGACTCCAGAACAGCCTTCAAGATATTACAGGAGAATACCAGCCCTGGATAAAATTGACTTGAAGAATGGACTAGATGACATCTTAAAATACTTTTAAGCCTCATGTCCTATTTTCCTACTTGCCTGATGTTCATAAACCTCACTATGATGTGAAATGTGGAACAGAAAGACTGAGAACTGCAAAAACAGCTGATACATATTTTCAGAGGGTGAAATGTAAGCAGATAGAGAGAACCTCTGAATCATAGATGCTGGAAGAAGAAAATAGGTATACAGGCTTTCAGCTTAAAATTAGTATTACTCTGGCTCTAGGCAACTGTCGATATTTGGAGAACTTAAATCTGTTCAGCACGCTTCACAAATCTGCGTAACAAGAAAGTCCATACAGACATTTTCCCCCTCTTTTGTGGACAAACAAAACCCCCATTATCTTCACCTTCTTGGCCTCTTTACATATCACCATTCTAGTAGATCAATCCTCTGAAAGATATGATAATGTTTCTTTAACTTTTAGTATGGCTAACACTTTGGTGCACACATCTGTGCTCACGCTCCTAAATTTGGGAAGTACAGAGACAGAGCAAGAGTAGTCAGCAAAGCGAAGATTGGGCATGGTCATCTAGAAGGATGTGCTGGAGCTCTGATCAAGAACACACTCTTCTGAGCTACCTGATATGTTTCAAGAGCAACAGAAGATGCCTAGACACCAATCTGATTTCTTGTCAACACAATCCAAAAGGAAGGCTCACGTAAAAGGAATGTAGTTTTAAAGCCCATTAAAATGTAAAGATTTTAAAATACTAGTAAAGTCATCTCCTACTTCTGAAAAAAGGAAGTTAATGCTTAAACTTACATGGGAAAAGCAAATAACAGTAAAACTTCACACAGAAGAGAAATAAACCTTTTTCAGAATACCTCATGTTTCACCTCTACCCTTCCACATCTGCAAAAAAATCCCCTAAAAATACAAACCTGAGCATAAGAGAAATATTGCGCCCTTCTCTAATGGCTGCTACAAATATATTTCTGCAATGAGGCAGATAATGAGCAATGACAAAAGGTGCCCATGTCTCTCTCCACTGCAGTTGAGAGAGGTCTCAAATTTGTTCTGACAACTTTAGTTTGTCCAGGAACTCCCCTGAGAGGATGAACTACATACTTACAGCCTACTATCCAGCAGAGAAAAATATAATTTACTTCTGAAAGATGTCCACATGTGCAAAATTATCCCACTAGCATGTCCCATGGGAGAAATCGCTTAATAAAGAATGAATAAAGTTTAGCTACAATAGGAAAAAAAACCCCAACAAACTACCTGAGGTCCCACGACACAAACTCCTACCAAAATCTGTCTAAGGAGACGCTCCTGTAGGTAAGTATTAAGAGGTTTCAGATATAATGCTTTACAGTGAGTTCTGAAACAATATTACTGTACTCTGATAACTCCTTATTTTACATCCTTTCCCAGTCCACAGGGAATGCTGGGCACTCCCCTCATACTCATTATGAAATTAATCATAATTAAGAAATTTTATGTGCCCATCTTGACAGCTCCCTTATGGACTAATGGAATAACATCAGTCTGTGTAAAAAATATCAGTTGATACAAAAACAAGAATGGCAAGAAGGACGTGCAGAACAACCATCATATTTCAAGAATGTCCTCCTCTGAGGACCAAGTTCATGCTAGATACTATTGTCTTTTTTTATTGTTGTCTTCTTTTTTCTTTATTTCATGGCTCAAAGCTAATCTCTTAAAGCTGCTGGAAGATAAGAAGTATAGTAAAATACTATTTGCAGTTCCTGTGCCATAACTTTTTGTCTGCATTCTGCTTAGGAGGAAGAAAGTGGAAGCCCTTGAACAAAACTCGGGTAGAGCTGCCCCCCAGCAGGGGCTGGCGAGGCACAGCGCAGGGTGTCTCAGTGGGGAATGCAGCTAAGGCACTGCGAGCTCCGAAGGAAGTGCGACGCGCTACTCGGGAAGCACAGCTGCAAGGCCCTAGAGAAACTTTGAAAAAAGATGAATCTTGCTTCCAGAAAAACAGAACTGTCAGCTGTAAAGGCTAAACTACTGTGCCGGTTTGGACACAAAGCCAGGAGGAAACAACCCGAGAGGGGCGTCTGTCTCTCTCTCTCCTGCCTGCCAGGCAAGCAGACCCCGGCAGCACCTCCCCGACGGGTTCGGGAAAATAATTTCTCGAGTGAAAGTGAAAAAACCCTATTTATTTAACAAACAGAGTCCCCTGCTGTCACCGGGCAAAGAAAAGAAATATTGAACCCCCCCCCCCTGTCCCCTAAAAGAGGACTATGGATTTTAGAGTTCTTTCTGTAGGTAAAACCTGCAGTCCTACGCTGGGCCGGGCCGGCCAGGCAGGGTCCGACGATCCCCCTTGGAGGGTCCCGCCGAGCAGGTCCGGAGATGGTAGCTGGTCTCGGATGAAAAGCAAGCCAAAAACAGTCCAAAAAGGAACAGAAGCCGCTGAGGCAGATCACAGTCCCTTCTCCGTTGAAAGCCGAAGAGACTAGCGAGCTAAAGTCCTCTAACCAACCAAATGTTGTCAGAATCGGGAGAGAAAAGAATGCAAAACATTCTAGTTGCAAGGTCAAGCCAGCCGCTTTGAAGAGTGCTCTCGGCTTTTCTCTCCCCCCTTTGCAATTTAAAGGTACACTAGAAATCAAGCAGGCGGTGGGGAATACAGTATGGTCAGAGAATCACCCCAAGACAACTACATAATTAGCTTTATGAGAGGACCTGACAGTCCCAGCAATGCCTTTTACTCTTCCCTGTAAGCAGCAGTGCTCCCACGCGGGCTGCAGGAGACCACACACAGTGCCCTGTGCTGCCCAGCTGCACCCCGTCTGACAGTCAGTCCGTCCGTCCGTCCGTGTGGCAGGTGCTTCCTGCAGTGCCTGGAGGCCAGGTCCTGCCTCAGTGAACGCAGGGGCTCCTGGCTCCCAGCCTGGACAGGAGCTGGCAGGTTTGTGAGCTGCTGCCTGACACTGTTTGATGAACGCAGGACACCCTGGCAGTACCTTTCCTCTGCAGGGCGCAGCGGCTCTGGAGTCCAGTCAGCTCAGTCCGAGGGGTGGGCAGGCTGGAGCCTTGCCTACATCCTCACAGGAGATGACCGTTCATGTCCTTGTCCTGTTCCAGAGCCTAATCCCCGAAGTGCGCTAGGAGCTCTAGCTTTAAGTCAAGAGAGAAATGAATGAAAGCTTTCCCCTCTTGGATGAAGGCAGCTCAGACTAAGCCCAGTGCCCAGTACAGCCATGTCCACTGGAGCTGTTGTGGGAAAATGATACAGAAATGTCCAGTGAAAGGCACTGCCTTCCCCGAAAGACCTCGAAAGGTACCAGCAAAAAGTCATGCCAAATTTTGAAGAGCCAGAGAAAAGAGAACTATCACTTCATATCAAATATTCTAAAACATAGATTCTGTATCAGTAGTTTACTTAAAGGTCTGCCTTGACCAATGCATTTCTGCTTTATTCTCACAGAATCACTATAAAGCAAAGCATGGGGTAAAATCCAGTATCCTCTGTTACCTGTTAATGAACAAAACAGATTAGAATTTAATTTAAAAAGCCCTGACCAATGGAGGAGTATTCAAATTGGGATCCTATCAGCCAAGGAGTAAGACTGGCTCCTACACCAAGAGAACTGAAAATGCAACAGACAGTGCAGTGAAGATATATAGGAAAATACAGAAAGGAAAGACAATGATTCTTAAGGTTCAGATTATCACATAAGTCTTGACTGGAATGGAATGCAAAATCTTTAAAGTATCTTCACTCAGGTGCATCACACCATATAGATTATTTACATTAAAACAGAACGTAACCTCTGGGGGAATAAATCTGTGCCAGGAATGGAAAATATTTGACACAGGCATTCCTGTGCCATCAGGAGAAAAGATCACAGACCACAGAACTCTGAAATATTTTTATTTTCTGTGGGAGCCATTCCAAAAATCTGACCACTTAGTTTGCAAAGCCTAGTGGAATTATTTTGAAATTCCATATATGTCTCTTTGCAGTGAACTAGAGTTAAGTGCTAACAACTTTTTCCTGTGTTACAAATCTCAGTAGAATAATGTGGAAGTCTTGCATTCCTACACAAACTCCTACAATTCTATCCTCATTTCCTAAGATCCATCTCAGTCTCACACAGCCCTCAAATCTGCTTTTGGTATCTTACGAGACATGCTGCAGAGGACACCACATTTCCCCAGAAACACTGCGATTTTGGAGCTAGTAAGAAAACTTTTAAAAAGTTAAATGTATCTTTGAAGAATGTATGACAAAACAGATTAAAGCACTCTTAAAGACTCAGACCAACAGAAGAAAGGTGTTGCAAGCAGTTACAAAAGAGGTGGTGCTAGAATTTTCCTAATGGGAGTATGGAATAGAGCTGGCGGTAGCAGCCGCTGCTGCTTCTGTTTTAACTAAACGTTCATTCAACACCAGAATATTTCATTTCCGAGTACTACACGCCAGTCAGTAGACATGCTAGCTGTGACATCATTTGTGATTCTGCAGCTACCCACTTCCCAGTCTTATTCCTTTGCTATTTATGAAAACGGGAAAAAAAAAAAAGAAAGAAAATCAACTCCCTTCAAGACTGCAGCTGCTTGCAGATGTCCATCCTCCTCTCCTTGCACCATTCCTTCCCTTCGGTTCCTGGCCGTCATCCCGGCTGAGCTGACCTGCCACAGACTCAACCCATCCACCTTTCACCTGCTGCCGCCTTTCCCTCGGTAGCCGCGGGCTACGCCGGCACCCCCCGCGCAGCCGGCACGCCCCTGACCCAGTTCTCACCGCGCATTTTGCTCCCTCCGGCAGCTGCACCTCACTGCACCCGAGCAGCACCGCGCTCTGACAGCAGCTCGGGCCAGCCAAGCGAGCCGGACTCTCCGGTCCGGCCGCTGCTCGATCTCGCTCCCTCACTTCGCCGCGGCCCGGCCAGCTGTCACTCGGGACAGAGCTCTTTGTCCCCGCTCTAACACAGACTGCACCGACCTGGGCTTGAAAGTGTGACGGAGTTACACCGTTCAGCTGGGATTCCTTGCCCCGATACTGACACCTGAATAGTTACAAATTGTTGCAGACACGAATGTGTCGTTTCCACGCATGTTTTTCTCAGGTGTGAAAGTGGGTCCTAAACCAAAGTGTTTGTTTATAGTTGTAACCTGCTTAACTTATGGCATAAGCAGCTTTGTATGCAGCTGATGATTACCCTTAATATGAAACTAACCATTATTAGGTAAATTAGATATCAGGTAGCTTGAGAATTAATTTTCCTAATGCAAAAGTGACCAGTATCCATACATAAAGACCTATTTCTGGCAGTTTTCGAGACATCCTTCCTTTTTAAAGTCTTGCATGTATATGCATTTTTTTATTCCTCCCATCTCCCCCACCCAATGGAATTCTCTTTTCAAAACTCAGAATGTTTCAATGCACTGCTAATATTCTTACCTACTCAACTGTTAAAACGCTGTTGTTTATGAGCTCTGCTAAATCTTACATGTTGAACAATATGGACTGAAAAAACCCTCCAAAATCACAAACTCCTATTCAGTTTTGCAATGATCTGTCAGAAAATGTGAATAGATAAAGTGCAGGTGTGTGAGCTTGTTTTAAGCATGGCTAAATGAGGCTAATAAAAAAACAAGACTCCAGTGTCTGCTTCAAGTTAAGAAAAATATTCCTTTATCCAACAGCATAGAAAGTACACTGGTTCATTTGCCTCTACCACAAGTTTCAAGAAATCGTGTCAGAAAATTTATCATCAGACTTGGTAAATCTTTTTATCTCCATAATCTCATAGATAACTATTTCCTATTCCAAAAAGGTATAGTTGGCAAATATGATTTGTTACAGATGATCGATGCCCATCTCTGTTACCTCTGCTGAAATACTGCATTGCAAACCCTGCATGAATCCTGTGGAAAATGTCTCTTTTTTTTTGTTTTTGGCCACACATCTAAGTGGGGATGTAGCACAGCCAAGAATGCCACACACTGAGCAGCAGTGATTAAATGCAGCCTCGAAATGTAGCTATAAACCAGGAAGATGTACAGGGCTGGAAAAAAGAAATACAGGAATAAGCAGCAAACAGTGGAGTCTGCGAACAAATTATTGTGAGTCAACCGTGGTGGTTACTTATCGAGAAGTGTCACAGCGCAGAAATGTTTTGATTAGCTTCTCCAGCAAAAAAACACTCGATAAAAAAAGAAAACTAAAGAACCCTCAAACCATTCTCTGTCAGTCTTTTTAGGCTATATTTTAAAGGCACAAGCCTTCTTGGATATCTGGTTAAAAGCTCTTTAAAGTCTTTCCACACTATTCAAGTAATTCTGTGTGTAGCCTTGAAAAATAAAATAGTCTCATCATGTTCATGTTAATCTCATGGTAGAAGTATTCAAAGCCCTCTAAAATGCCTGTCCATCAACCTCCAGCCTGAGCTTACACAAATTACCTGTCACAGAGTGAGAGGTTTGCATTTCTGTCTTTAAGCTGACGTCCTGAAATACAGCTCCAGCGAGAACGCTGTTGCTGAGCAGGTGAGATACTTGATCCACAGGAGGTGAACTGAAATCACACGGCCCTTGTGAACAGGAGAAACACCAGCCAGACAACAACGATGAGTTTGGAACTGCTCCCCTTTGGATCAGACTGCTCTAAAGGCGAAGAACTGATGCCTGACTGGGTTAGAACTGAATTACGGAAAAACCATAACATTTAACATGAACCCAAGTTTCCTCTGTAGATAGACTGGTAGAACAGAAATGCCCCATGAGAAATGACACCAAGACACATTTCTCCATCCTGACTTAGTAGCATCGACTAGAACGTGAGACAGGGCAACTGCTTTACACAATACTGATGACAAATCATTGATATTTGAAAAAGTGGGAGACTTTGATAAAAATCCCTGTGAATAAGGATACCCTTAATAGACACTGATCCCATGTGTACAAAGTATTTCACAAGAAGAGAACAAAATAAAATGTCTTTATGTCAGAAAGTTTATGGACTAAACAAATTCCAGAGAAATGCAATGGTAAGACACACACCATGCAGAAATGAGTTGGAATAGAAGTAAAGAGAGCACTGTGAGCTCTGCGAATAATAAATTCTGGATTTTTCTATGTGTGTCTCGTGTTGGCTGACTTTGGTGTCAAATAAAGGAACACTCTGACAGAAACTTCTTCCTTCTTTGGAACATAGGTCAAATCTCCTTTCTGCTGCAGACTGCTCAGGTCACTGGAAGAATGAGTTCACACTGCAGCTTCCATTATTTCAGCAGGGAAGGTGCTGGGCCTTTCTCCTGTGTCCAAAAGCCTACTTAAAGCAAAGAGTGGATGATATGAAAATGGCTTATGAGTTCACAAGCTGTTAAGGAGTTGACAGACAGATAGCATCACTAAATAAGTTTTGTTTCTTTAGGAAACCAGCCGAGATTTTATAACGTTGCCATGCTGAAAGCTCAAACTATGCACGTGGGTTTTTTCCCCTCACATAACACTCCTCTTCCCCAGTCACATACATTTTGGACACCTATAAAGTGTTCAGTGGGGAAAAAAACCAAATATACCTTCCTGACGTTTTAAGAATCTGCATAACTTGCCATTGAAATTTTTTTTCCTGTAGATATTAACATCTTTATAACAACATCACAAGGTTACAACACTGTTTCTCAGCAGGTACACTTTGAAACAGTCAAAAAAGCCCAAATCTCTGATAATGATACCAAAAAAACCAGATTGAAATCATGCTTCAATTGGAAGCTTAGATAAACCCATGTGATTCTCAGCTCACATGCAAGAATTCTAAAGGTCTTTGGTTATGCTGAATCACAGATATAAAAACCTGCTAATGTTACCCTATCTCTGCAAATTTTATAATGTTTTCTAGCTATTGATAGGTAGAATTTTTACCTTCTGACTTGCTCGATTTAATTATGCTGTGGTGGAAGTAGAAGGAAGTTAATACAAGATTTTCAAAAGTGTAAATGAATGGATATTTTGGGTTGGGGATGTGATGGAAGCTGACAGAGCTCCATTTTTGATCCGTCATGCTTGGTAATGCTGTCTTGTTTGTTACTAGCAGAGTGCCTGTTGACTTTCATTCTTGCATAACCTCCAGAGATGGATCTCTGATGCAAAACCCAGAGTGATATCTTTACCAAATCAAAGAGGTGATGACAGGGCTTCATTTGTAGAGAAAGACAGTAAAGAGAAGAGATTTCTCTCATCTCAACAGAAATTTAGTAAGAGCCAAGACGCTAATGAAGTGCAGAGAATAGCTTTTTGGAAAGTGACAGGTGAACTTGTGTGCTTGGGAAGGCATTGTGGAATGATTTTGCAGACATTACTTTAGGCTGAAAACTGCTGCTGTAAGAACACATCCTGTGTAGAGGACCAAGAGGCCAGCCTGCTCAGCTCCCCATCCTTACAATAGACATATGGAAAAAAACTCAGCCTTCCTGAAGCCCTTCTTGATCCTGAATATCTTTGGCTCAAGACAGTCATCATGTGCACAATTTTATTTCTTTACCTTTCACTGGTGAGTAAGAGATGCAAGGAGGTCAATTAATTCCTCTTCAGGGAGGTAATAAATTACACCTCTTCTTGGACAAAAGGTTCAACCCAAGGTGAAACCAGATTTTATTAAAGCTGCTCCTCAGTTCCCAAAGCACAAGTCTCCTGTCTCAGGACGCAACCTCATAATTATTTTGCTAAGTCTTGCTAGTGCTCATAGCATACCCAACATTTCACACTATGCACATGAACCTACCAGTTCCATTAATTTGCATCTGAAAATAGACACAAATTATGGAACTAATAAATTTTCTATCCCTTGTAAACAGATTTTAAGAAAAAGCAATTAGACTTGACATATATCAACAGCATACTTGTCACAGAATGAAAAACAAAAATACAACTTTTTTCTTTAAAAGTTGTAGATTTTGGCAAACACATATTTTTGTTTTGGAATCTGTACTTCCTGCTTGGTTATGGGTAAGAAATAGATTTAAGAAGCAAAGGTTCTGAGTTCAACTTGAAAAGACACTGTTAAAATATGTACTGAGAGCCAAAAAATAACAATAGACAAGTTTCGCCCACATGGGATTCTTCCCAGATTATTTGATAAAGTAATTTCTTATTTGCTAACTTGGGATAAAACTGGGCTGTACACAGAAAGAAATGAGAATCTGCTTTGTAACACCCCTTACTACTTGTTTACTCACAGATGCACCAATCCAATACTTAAAGGCTTATTTTCCCCAGAGTTTTTTTGTAACCTAAAGCAAGCGGAAAGAAAACAAGGATAAGGCCCACAGGGGAAAGTGATTGTGATTAGAAGAGAGGAAAAAGGGTGGAGATTGCATCAAAACAGTTTGAACAGAGTTTTGTTTTGTTTCTGATCAAAGTAGAAGAATCAAAAGCCAAGAAGACTTCCCTCTTCAAGATTAACACGCCCTTATATCTGCTAGAACCTCCCAGACAATTTTACCACCCACATATGCAAACAAAAAAGCTGTTTATATAACAGTGATGCAAGGAAAATATTGCAGAGGGGAGCAATTTATGAAGATCCTTTTATAAAGAAGAAATGACTTCAAGAGACTGGCAGACACACATTTTTTGCAAAAGTAAAATGTTCCCTCTGAGCATGACTGATATCAAGAGATTCTTGGAAGTTCAAAAGCTCAAACTCAGAAACTTGCACGAATGTGATCTCAAAAGGCAGGGAAAACATGATTTTTCAAATGCTTTTCTGGACCATGAAATGCCTTCAAAAAATCTTGTTCACTTTGAATTGTTTTGTAGTTTGGTGTTGGGATCTGTGTAGCCCCTGAAGTTTTGAGGTTGGTCAGCAGGAGATACATTCGATCGGATCACAGGGCTGGGATTCTTTCAGGGAACGGCTCACAATGAGGTACGATGTGACAGCCAAAGGTGCTCTTCAATTTATTTTCTCAAGTTATAGACCCTGACCTCCAAGGTCTCATGGAAAGCACTACAGTCACTGACACATGGCTGCTAGGACTGGGTGGACACATCTGTGTCCTGCCCTCTCCAGGCAGCAGTGTGGCTGACCTTTACAGATCTTCCCCGCAACAGTGTGCTAAGAACCTGACTGCAGCTTACCTTTAGCTGCAGGACGTGCAACCTGGTGACGACAGGGGAAGAAACGTTCCTTTCAGAAGGCAAAGTTTTGTGGAAACACAACAAACGGGCAGGAAATGGAAATTCCAAGCTAGATTGAGGCATTCTCCTGCAGAACAGCCCCGGGAAGCTCAAGAACATACAAATTGGCTGCTGTGATTCCAGGTGTAGGCTGACAGCTTTGGACTGTGAGATTAGCCAGGCTGAAGGCTCAGATAGCTACATGTGAGTCACAGGGAGAGATGTATGGCAGCTCTTCAGGCCGTATGAATCAGCAGCAGTAACAGGGAAGCAGGAACTCAAAAGGAAATTCCTGGAGGAAGCAGAGTGCAGCATTATGTCAGCTGAAATGGCTACGAGTCTCAGCTCTGCATCTCAAATGTCTTTCCATACTTCATTTTTAGGCAAATAAATCCTCACTTCTTGGTAGGCTGATGGTGAAGACCAAATTTTTTGGCAGAGGGGGAATTGACAGAGCGTGTGCCTGTGCTTGATCAAATGAATGAAGGCAAGGATACAGCTGAATGCCTTCCAAAAAAACCCTGAGATGATCAGTAGAACAAATAAGGCATTGCTGTGTTACATCTACACTGGATGTTCTAGAAATTCAGAATACTTTAGGTGGGAGAAAGACACCTGGCCAGAATATGTTAAATGTTACTTTGTTCTGAAGACGTGGGTATACCTAGCTGGCATGTATCCTGGAAATTCAGCTCTTCACCTCGCAGCCTTATAAGAAAGGTATCTCACAGAATATTCTGGTCATCTATCTGAATTCATGCACCTTTAAGTGCAAAACACTACAGTTCCTCTTCAGTCTGGCACACAACACTGCTGGTCCTGCTGCCTGCTCTTCTCCTTAAGTGACTTTTTCTTCCCAATTCAATATCCATCCCACAGTGACAACTCTCTCAGACAACAGCCTCACAAAATTCCTGGCTGTGTTGCTTTCTCAAAGTATTTTCTGTGGAAAAATTAGCTGCCAGGAATGACAGGAATTCTCTGGCTGAGCCACTGGTCATTGTAGGGAAATTTAATTTCCTGCTTTGCCGGTTAATGCCACAGTCCTAGCCACAACGAAAGTTACTTTTCTTTAAAAAGAAAGTAAAAAACCAAAAATCCACGGGACAGTTAATATGTCTATTGGCAGAAGAAACAGACCTGCATAACATAATGAATTAGGATCTTTATGGTTGTCTTTGTACCCTATAAACCAGGATTTGAATCACCACTGCACACATGCAAAGAACAAGCTGTGAGAGAGGCAGCACGATGCTAAACATTTTTCTGGTGAAAAGTCAGATTTTACAGAAACTGTGGGAACATAACAGAAGATTGTTGAGGAGAATTATAAACATGCTGAAGTGATCTGCAGCTGAGGTGTAGAAAAACACTTATATTGTACCAATTGTTGCTTAGCTTTGTGTGTTGGGTAAGTTCAACACCTGCTTCAATAACACAGGCCTGAGACAGACTTACAGGCACTCAATTGAATGTGCTTGAGATTCCTTCCCTGCTGTGGGAAAGATCGAAGCGGGGAGGTAATCTACACCTGTGAGAACCTCTGAAATACAAGTGAAAACAGCAGGTTCAGAGATCCTCTAGCACAGACTAAGCAAGAACTGAGCTCTGTTGCGTTCCTGCTCATGTGGCTCTGCCCAGGGGCTGCTTTGGGCATCCCTAATTTGACAAGGTAATGGAAATAAATTTACTCTTTTCATTTCATTCATTGTTCTGCCGTCATCCCTGGATCCTGTATATGTCAGCTCACACAGAGACCCAAACAGGCCCTAAGCAGCCATTATCTTATCATTCTGCTCATTATTATTCAGGAACTTGCTTCTGCAATGGAACACATCCAGCCACATGCCTCGCTGACATCGCAGGTAGAACACGCATTTCACCTTTCTCATTTCTGAAAGCCAGACCGCCACTTAAAGCTTGCAAAGGTAATTAATTCTCATGCTGAAGGGATGTAAATAGGCAGGCAATGGGACTAGCCACGCCATGGCTTTCTATTACTAATTACCTCTATTGAGCACGAATAAGCTGCTTGCCAGATAACTATTCATAGAAGCCCGACTGGGGTTCTGCATCAATTCCATCCATTTTTGGATCACTGCTGCTGACTCACCACAGAAATGCTGCCTCCTTGCACTGAAAGGTTACAGACTCACTTGGACTGGATGATCTCTGTTCCATCTTCATATTTAAAGGCAAGTCAACACCAAGTTCCCAGCAGGGTGCTCAGGGTTTTGCCCAGCTGAGCCCTGAAAGGCTCCATATGTCCCACTGCTGTTACCTATATCTTGATTCCCACTCCCTCTCCACATATATGAAACTCCTCCAGCCTGCAGGCAAAGTATGAACCATTATCCACCACCCTGTGAGCCTGATGATCCAGCCAGTTATTACCCATATAGTAGTCTGCCCATCGAGACCGTAATGTCCCGAGTAGCACATGAGGGTGGTGTGGCCAATGCCAAGGTAGGTGACATCTATCACTCACCTCTCATACACAAATCTAGTCACCTCTGCATAGAAGACAGTCAGAAATTATTTATCTCTGGTACATCTATGCTTGCTGTTCCAAATCACTTTTCTCTCTATGCTCCCTTCAATCAGAAGCAACCTTTGCTAGAAATGATCTGCTTTTTGAAGACAGGTGGGACATTTGTCTTAAGTTATCAGGGATCTTCGACACCTGGGAGCTTTCAAAGCTGACAGTGTGTGAAATCACTATGATATCACCTACCACACGTGAGTGCTTCTCTCCTGATCCCACACCCTTGTATGGGTTGCGATTTCTCAGGAGATCCGTGACTCAACCTTCTTTCACTGCTGGTAGTTTGACGACACAGAAGCTTGGAAGACTTGGATGGTGAAAAGTGAGGCAAAGAAAGCACAGAGTACACCTTACCTGCATCTGTGTTCACTAAGTCAGCCACCTCATTTGTTGATGGGACACATTTTCCTTGTTTATTCACCTACTACTAATGTAGCAGTAAAAGCTGTTCTTGCTTCCCTTGATATTCCTTGCAAATGTTGACTCCAGGAGATCTTTGGCTTTCCTAATGCCACCCCTACATGCCCCCAGAATGTTTTAAAATTCCTCTTTCAAAGGCCATTCCTGTTTCTATCTCTTGTATACTACTTATTTTTGCACTGGAGCTCAGTCATGGGTTATGTGTGTAGCTAAGCCAGTCTCCCAATACATTTACTTGCTTTCATGAGTAGAAGGATGAGCTGTTACTGTGCTAAGAGGAGGCTGACCTTAAAGACCTGACATGCTGAATCGTTCAAGCCAAAGTAAATTACTATCTGCTATTTCTGTCAGGGCTTTACCCTCCAAAATTTAATTAATTTAAAGATTTTGAGGTGTTAAGAGGGTAATGACTTTAGGCCAACCTTATATATTGAGCTATGTGAAAAATCTCAGCCTTGCATGTAAAGTCTCATGCAACACGCTCAAAGCGTTGTTACAAGAGTCAGAGACTGTTACATGTGCCCACACAGTGGTGACACCTCAGCTGCAGAAAGATGTCCTCAGTGTTTCCTGCTTCCAACGCATTGAGCTCATCACATAGCAGGGCAGATGACAGAAACAAGGGCGTGGGTCCGAGACCTGTGATTATTATCTGAGAGTGCAGGTGCAAAGCAACACATTTCTCAGGCTAGAAACCAAGGAGAAAAGAAGGCAGGAACTGAGGATGAGGAGGTCGTATCTGTGGTGCAGCTGAAGCGATAGGTACAGTAATCGGCAGAGAGTTTGACTGAAAACCAAATCTCATATTTTTTCCTGTTGTCATTATAGCTACGAAACTCAGAGGGCAAATTGGAATTGCACTTTCCATGAACACATGCACAATGGAACATGTCCAAAATCCTGAGCTGCTGCAAGTGAAACAGGCCGGGCCCAATGAAGTTCCCTTTCAATTTGTTTTTACCCAAACCAGTATCAAAATATGAATAAATTTCAGAAAAACCCTGTTATGTTGGTAGATCATTATGGCTGCACAACTGATGCTGCAAACAGGTGGCAAGGCCTAATCAGCCTTAAACCTCTCTCCTTGCTCTTCCCTTATTAATAACCCTTATTGTTTGACTCTGATTGTGGGAATTAGCTTATTTTTTTTCCTACCAGACTCTTTAACACTTATATTGAGTATCCTTCTAAAATGCCCCCCTTACACCAGGTTTGCAAAAACACTTGAAGGGCTGTCTGTATTTCTGAGGACAGAGCAAAGAAATTACAGGAGGCCTTTACAAAATACAAGAAAGTTAACTCCCATGAGAACAGTTACATGGCATATTCCTTTCACGACTCTTTTTCTGAGCAGTGTTTCCTTTAAGATCCTAATTAAGGAATAAATGACATTGTAGAGCAGAAAGGAGAGGAAGAAAACCGGAGGAGCCAATATCATGGAAAGGACTGAGACTGGACGCTGGAATATTGAACTAAATAGCTAAGAAGAACAGCTAGGAGGAGGTTCAGATGTCATAGGACAGAGAGTAAACATAAACAGCTTCTGAATTTTAGAGACCCCAGATGCTGGAGACTATCACATTTTTGGGCCATCAGATAAGTGAGGCAGATGTTACTGGGTTTGAGCTCATCCCAGGCTTGTTTTTGCTTTCACACAGAAGTTTGAAATCCCTGGAAAAACCTATAGTCTTGTTGATGGCACGTTTCTTCCAAGCCCTGCCATTCTCAGTGCAGAATGTAAAAATAATGAGTCTGCAAATAGAGGCTAAGCCATCCAAGGAAACAATCTATCGAAAAATTGGAACTGCTGCATGTGTTTTATAGGGAAAAAAGTTTCCATTAGACAAACACATTTATTGTTTTAAAAATCCAATGTCCCCTATTATTGGTACCCAATCAGGAGCAATATAACAGCAAAGAAACCATCACTAGGAAAATACCTTCTCCTGGCCAATACAGCTACATAAATAAATAGGTTAGCTACTGAGCTGTGCTTTGGGTAAAGGCAAGTCCAGAGTATGGATTCTGGAAGAACATGAAGCACCTGCCTCTGTTAGAAGCACTAACAAAGTGGGAGACATGGTCCACAACCCACCTCCCAACCTTTAAGTCTTACTGTGGCCCAACTTCCAAAGAATACCAGGAGGCAGCATGGCCGTGGGGACATGGTTAAGCCTGATGTCCATTAGCACACGGAGAGTCCGTGCTATCAGCTAGAATTGAGTCAATCAGACTTAAAATAATCACAGAAGCTATCTGAACAAGCAGTCCCACCCCAAAGCACTCTAGCACTTCCCCAAAAGCAACAGCTTCTCTTCTGGTAGGATGCTTCACTGCTTCTTTATCACTCAGCTACCTCCTTTCTGTCCTTGGTATGCCACAGATTGCTAGAAGCAAAGAGAGCCTCCCTGCTCCCCCATATTTGATCATCCCTAATTACCTTTCCCAAACCATTAAACAAAATCCTTTCTTTAGGAACCTGGGGGGGTTTGTGGTATCAGAATTGCTTCTGTATTTCTGTCAAGCACGCACAGACACACAAAATGTTCTTACATCATTAAGATGCAAAGCACATTGTTCTTGAGCAAGTGTTTTCAAAAACAATGTTTCCAAAGCCAGCATTTCCTGAAACCAGTGCTTTCTGGGGGCTCTCTTGGAAAAAGAGGGGTTTATAGGGCTGATTTCTGCAAAGCCTGATGTTCCAGTCAGTCAACTGTGCAAAACTATTGCTATAGACTTAGAAGCCTTCACTGTGCCATTCTCTCGCTGCAGTCTCTGCACTAGCTGCCTCTCTCAAACTACAGCGTCTCTCCCTCCTCCCCTCCTTGCAAAGCAGCACAGCTGCAACTAAGCCCAAGAGTTTTGGAACTATCACAAGTCTTAGGTTCTAGAACCAGAATCATCTGTCACATCCCCTGAATATACTAGCACTATATTTCTGCTATATAAGGTGTTTAATGGTCAATTAATTTACTGCATGGGCAGTAAAGTATATAAATGTATGCGTCAGAGTGTTAGGGGAAATTAGGGGCAAGGTGGCTAAAGAGCAAAAGAGGAAGAAGGGAGAATGACTGGAATTAAGAGAAACCTGGGTCTGGTTCTCATACAGCCTTCCTTGTGCACCCAGCTGCCATATTCCCTGCCTCTCGGATCCCAGCTTGTAAAAACCCCAGCTTGCTCCCCAGCGAGGAGTTGCAAATACAAGCGCACAGAGGACTGTGTAGAGTCGCACACCTCCAGCAGCGAGGCTTGTAAACAGCGCAGGGAGGAAGGAACAGTATCTGTTCCTGTAAAATAGCATCAAGCATAAGCACTGAACAGGGTGAGGCAGCTGGGGCGGGGAAACAGACCAGACAGGAATGGGAAGATTCCTGCCGGGAATGAGATTCCTGGTTCATTCAGGACTCTTGTCTATTATTGTTTCCTTCTTTCCCAATCTGTGTTTGGAGCAGGAAGAAAGGGGAAATGGTATGTAATTTGGAGCACAGTCCTCGACCCGGACTTACCAAATCTGCCTTTGATAAGCCTCCTGAACTTTCTAAGTCTTCACTTCCTCACCACTGCCCTCAGCCATGAGGTATTTACAAGTGTCTCGGTGCTACTGTCAGGTGTCACACAGCAGGGTAAAACACCTTCTCCTCCAACCATGTGGTGCTTGTAAGACTTCACTAATCTTGAAGGTGCATCTACTGATATTTCCTTCATTTCTTTGCCACCCCTTTCAGGCCAATATTTATTTCTTTGTTTGCTCATCCTCAGTAATACTATTCATTACTTCTCTAGCTGTTTACTTTACTTCTGTTTCTTATTAAGGAGGAAATCCTAATAATTGCCTTCCTGGGATTTCAAAATCACTCATTTGCAGCAGGTTAACAGTAAGTGAATGGCAAAGCTTAGTCCTTGAAATCTGGCACAAGTGGAAAGCAAAGATTTAGAACACCACTGTGGCCAATAGCTAACGTATAAAATGATGAGGAGATGTATGTGATACATAAAAGGATACTGAATTAGGTTTCTGGAAGCGAATCCAAGAAAGGCCTTTTTCAATCATTGCGCAAGATTTTTTGCTTTCCTCATCCAACACAAGCCAGTGATTGGGAAACACTCATATCAGGGGAGACACCTAAAGCCAGACAACCATTAACCATGACACTGGGTGTGCCTTCATTAGAGTGCTAAGGTGTGTGAGCGCCCCATTTAGAGAAAGATAAAAGATAGCAGTTTATTTGTAAAACAGCGGAGCCCTCACCACAGTTCTTGTCTAAAGCTTCCAACCGGGATGGTCAGCTGAGCGCTCAGGCTCCACAAGCAACCTTCTCCATCCCCCTGTCACCACCACACCGTGCTGTAAAGCCAGCCTTCTCATAGCCACTACAAGACTTTCTCCTAATGATCACATCAAGATCCAGAATTAGGACACTGCAAGATAGACAGTAGGCTCCCAGTCAGAACAGGTATC
This sequence comes from Callaeas wilsoni, assembly GCA_013398955.1. Lineage (NCBI taxonomy): Eukaryota > Metazoa > Chordata > Aves > Passeriformes > Callaeidae > Callaeas > Callaeas wilsoni. The sequence goes on from VWPU01015243.1 coordinate 65,096, forward strand.
ACAGACAGACAACCTTTAACATTTGGGCTCTTTTAGTAAACAGGAATATACTTTTAGATTTGTTGTTCATTCTTCAGGATGTTACATGCCAACAGTTCTACAAAATATTCACGTATGTGGGAAATGCTGCTTCAAAGAGAACAGCCTGAGAAAACAGAAAGTAAACTGACTTGGGTTTTAAGCAGTACAAGGCCGGAGAGAAGGCATCAGTGAAGTGCAGGGATCAGCTAAAGCAACCCTGCAGAAATGTAAACATCAAGAAAAGACAGCTTTCCCTGCTGTCTGTTATACTTGTACAGCAACAAATCACACTTGAAGCTAACAAAACAGCTTTCCACTAGTGATTAATACATTGCAAAGTCAACTCCAGCACCAGTTAAGCTTTAGAAGGAAGCTACTACATGTGTTTGTTGTGTTTGATATGAACTAGAGGCTAAGTCAGTCCATGGGACCAACAGCATTTGCATGAGCATTCCCAACTCTCTCTGCACTTTAGGAGAGACAAAAGCAGTGTTAGGTCCCGTGATTACAAAAGTTAGCACACAAGCCTAATCCATACAAGCTGTTCAATGGACACTAAGATGACCATAAAACTAGCTTAATAAGTAATGTTGCAACTACCTATTTGTTTTCAATACTGAAGCAATTAGAGTAAACAATTAAACCTTACCTTCATTCCTTTAGTGATTCCATTTTTCTTAGATAGTCCACTTTTTAAGAGGTTATTCTGTTTCTGATGGTGATGATGATGTAGGTGTCCATTGCAGACAGCACTGGGATTAGCCATCTGTTTAAATTAGTCAGATTCTCAGTTCTTAAGGGTGTCTCAGGTCTTTCTACTGTAAAAAAGACAGTGGGATGAGAAGATAAAGTTCTTGGTTAAGGCCTGAAAGGTATCCAACTGGTCTGTCAGGATTTTCCAGGATGAGAGGAGGAACTATCTTTTGCAATATCTTCGAAACGTAAAACTTTCTTTCATACAGCTTCAGCCCCAGCAAGCTAGAATGCAAAATACATAGCAGGAGGTGTGCTCTTAAAATCTCTGAAAAATACTGCTCATTGCTGGCTCTTGCTTGAACACGGCTTCTGTGAGTCAACAAGACTGCTGCAGCTATCAAGAAGTGGGTGGATTCAGAGGCGGAGACACTTAAAGATATATTACCTCTTAAATACCTCCCAGGGAGAAACCTTGTTTCTTTTCTCCGAATTACACTCAACGTAGAGTGATGTCACTCCATGCAAACTGCCAAAATGTTTGAAAATTTTAACAGAGTAATCTGTAAAATTACGGGGTTCATCTTGCTAAGAGTGTATTAGCTGAAAACAAGTAGCATTGCCCTGAGTAAAGCAGAAACACTTTTTAAAATTTATTTTAATCTCTTCTTAATGTAAGTAGCATGAGAAACACAACATTAACCCTGCAAAGAAATGGAAGGCATTTTAGTACTAAAATGAAAATTTCTCTAGAGCTAGATCCTACAGACAAGTGCACAAGTGTTCACTAGAGTGAACTGTCCCTTTAAACTCCGTTTGGCCAGTAGTAGGCTAAATGGCACGCTATTACAATGAATGAGAAAATGCAGGTTAATAAAGTTGGTTAATTTAGTTTTGAAAGAAGTCAGGCTTTAATCACATGTGAAACTACTAAGGAGGGCTAACATACATCCTTTCTTTTCAGAAAAAAGATTTTTAATTGTGAAAATGCATACATGGCCTTTGCTGAATCAAATTCTCATGCTTCAGATTTTAGTAACAAAAAGTAAAAGCAGAAGCATCTCTGGTAGCATTTAATAGACTGCCTTCCTCCCAAAATAATTAAAATTAGTGTGGAGACAGATTAAAGGAAAGCTGTAATATAATATCAGTTTTGAAAAACAGTTAGGATGAAAGGCTGAGAGAATAAAAATATTTGAATTTCTTTAATTAGAAAAGATTGCTATACCATCCTGGCAATGAAATGTAAGTTATGTACAGAAAGAGCAGCCTAGAACTTGAGTATGTGGAATGCAGGAGATGAAATGTTAAATAAACCACTGTGAAAATACACAGGGGAACACACTGTGTTGGTTTTGAAAACTTATCTTAGACACATATTAAATTGCTAAAATATATTTTCTTCTTTGAAGTAATTTGCAAAGTGAGATATCTTCAATGTACTAGAAAACTTTTGGGTCCTGTTTAAGAGTGATCTAAACTTAAATTAATAAGACTGTAGTATTTTGGGTGAAGAAAATAACCCCTTAACTGACTAAAACGACACAGAAGCAGTAAAACACCAAAATGTTTTGCTTTACAGTTTCACAAGATTTACCATCAGAAATCTGATTTTTAACGTTTTATCTTTTTGATGCTTTTCCTAGGCAAGAATACCTCATTTCTGTACATATCAGTCTTGTTTAGGTTTCATCAAGGCACCTCTATGTATAGCTCAATGACAAATGAACTGTGAATATAATAATGTCAATTATAGTGGCAAAATAAATTGTTGGTCTTAAGTGGCTAAGAGTTCATATTTGCAAAGAAAAACGGAGACTGAAATGAGGATAAGCCTGCAGGAAGAATGGTTGGCATTACCTCCTGCATACCTATCACAAAGCAATAAAATTAACATATCATATGTGTCCTTTTACTTTTTCCCCAATTAAGTTCAGGAGGGAAGTGGAATCTCCAGTTAAGATAACAGCTCAGATAATGCAAATTCTGTTGCTGGTTCCAGGCTCTAGGTCTACCCTTGCTATCTATTTCAAGACCCATGAAATACCAGTGCCCTTACATGAATAAAATAGCGAATTAAATATGTTATAATAACTTTAGTTTTCAATGTCTATAATATTAAAATAACAAACAAACAGAACTTTAAAATATACCATGTTTAAATATGAGTTTAAATGAGCAATTAAAAAAAAGAGTCAGAGAAGAGCTGTCCATTTGGATATCTGTTAACTGTGATCTAAAAGCCAGCGCTCACAAAACAAATACCACTAGAAGCTGACTAAAATTCCTGCCCTGATCCTATTCAGAGCAAAAGATTTATAGAAGAGATGAGTCTGGCCAAATACACAAAAATTATCTGTAAACAGAATGTGGTATTTCTCCTGCAGTAAAAAAACCCAAAAAACCAAAAACCCCAACAACAACAAACAAACCCTAACCCCCTTCACCCAAAACCCCCCAATAACCCAAACAAAACAAAAAATCCCCCACACAACCCCAAACCAACCAACCAACCAACAAAAAAAAAAAAAAATCAAAAAAACAACCAATCAAAAAACCCAAACTAGCAAAAAGACCTCAAAAAATTAATTGTGGCCTTCAGAACTCTATCTTACTCAAAGCCATCTCATCTATTACTCAGGCTTCTATGTACATATCTATCATGTTACGTGTTACCTGCACCTAAATCTATTATTCAGAGGTATGAGGATCTGTGCTGACTGGAGGAAGAACTCAATAATTGTCTACTTTGCAACACCAAAACCACCACTAGCAATATCCTATTTTTATCATTCTGGGAAGTGGGAGGAAAAAATTTGCTGTGCTGACTGTACAAGAACTGCATGTATTTAACTGCAGGGGATACCAATCCTACTAAGATTATATGTGCACTTCTCTTTAGTGCCTTGGGTACTGGTCACCCTTTGTACTTTGGCAAGAAAATGGTGAATTTCTGAGATTACCAGCAGACCACACACCATGTTCTACAAAAATGCTAGTAAAGTTTGCAAGACATGACTACAATTACTATAAATCTGTAGGAAAACCACCAATGAATTCCCAGGTTCTAGGTTTTATTCCTTGCTTTGTCCTCATCCCGTTAACGCCACTGGATTTTCGCTAAATCACACTGAAATTAGGATAAAAATGTTTAAGTCATTTTTAAATACTCTGAGACAAATTGCTGAGGAGTATGGTGCAAAAGTGAAGTAAAATATAAGCAGTTAATTAGCTAAAGTTTAACAACAGAGCAGCGAGAACAGAGAGGGGTGGGGCTCTGTCTGAGTAGTCTCTCAGTGTTTGAAGAAAATCACTTTTCTAGTATGCACTCCCATTGTTACATAGGACAGGTTAAAAGGCTGACCTCTGCTGATGCACTCAAGAAACGAGGACAAAAACATCTAACCTTCCATTAGACTTTTGGCTCAGTCAGACATGTAGTGTCATTGGAGTGGTCACAATGTCCCCATTTAAAATAACAATACTGGATTCACAGTGTGCCTATTTATAATAGCAGTACTGGATTACCTACCAATTACAAAAATAAATGTTGCAAGAAAGCATGAGAGCTCATCCCAGAAAACTGTCATGTCATAAGCCAGAAGGATTTCGTAGGATTCCTGCTCATCCCAGAGTACAGTTATTTACTGCACAATTGTGAAATGGTCTCGCAATCTAATTGCAAGATCTCGATAATTTCAGTTCATGACAGATTCACATTTACATGACACATGAAACAATAAGGATCTAAACAAAGACACCAGGTAGCTTTATGCTTGTTTTGAGTGGACAAACACCAGTGTCAAACAGGAGTTGAAAATACTGGGCACCCAAGTCTATTCCTCTGTTAAAATCCAAGATTCTAATAGTGTTTAAATTGGCAGCAGAGCATGCTGGTAGTGGAGTACACAGTAAAAAAACCTTTTTTGTTCTCACAATCATTTCTCTTACAACAGAAATCCATCTCATAAATTCTGTGTACCACTGATGACTTATATTTATAGCTGGTGTACGTGGACACATGGATGTTAGAGTCAATTCCTGCCTTGGATATGTAGAAGACTTCAGGAACAGATACCGTATCTCCCAACAGGGAGATACCATAACAACAAAGCAGGTACCAGCCAGCAGCTGGTCAGTCACCCCCACGGGTGTCTTTTGAGTCATCCACATTTCACCAGCACCGGCTGGAGACTAAATTTCCTAAATGCTTGCATGGAAGAACCCCGTATCTGCGTTTGCTTCTTTACACCCTATCTAGCAACACGTACGTGGGATATGCCACTACACCTGGGCTTAAAACTGCACACCAGTGCTGAAAGATCCCCTCAACTGCCCTTGCACAACTTGAAGGATATACAAATGGTTTGATATTGGTCAGGGAATAATCTAGAGCAACTCAGAACCATGGCACAGGTGGACGCACGCAACCAGTGTTGCAACACTGGGGCAGGGCATGGTACAACAGGCAGGGCTCCTCCGTGTCTGGCAGGTCCACGCAGCCCCTGCAGAGCCTGGAGCTGGCACAGCTGCCTCTTGACACCTCTGCACCTCATTGTTCTTCACGGGGCACAGTAAGATGACAACACTTGAAAGCCTTAAGCATATAAAGATGCCATCAGCCTGGTTTCTTAGGCAATATTACCAGAACCAGTTTTCTGGCTGCATCTGGATGTCAATAAACTTTGAGTACACATAGCATTAGGAAACTGTTGGGATTTTGTATCTGATAGAAATATCTGATTGATATATGATACACAAATCCAGTTAGGAATCTGTACCTAACCTGAGGACATTTGTAGCACCTGCGACTTTTATCCCCTTGCAAGGATTAAGGCTTCATAAATTGCACAGTTGATACAGTTCTGTCCTTATTTTCTGATTCAAAACTAAAATAAATCTGACTAGAATGTCACAATCAAACAAAACCAACATTCATTTAAAAAAATCACACCAAGACAAAAAGAAAAGCCATATAGCAACTAAGAGTCTGCTGCAAAAATCCAGCAGCAAGCACAAGAGAGCCCAGTGTGCCTTCTGCTCTATCTTCTTCCAATTACAAGCCTGATGCCATTACTACACTCTTATCTGGAAATTTCTCATAAAGCTCAATCTGCAATTCTTACTCCTTAAAAAACTTAGATAACTAGACCCGGTGAAGCCAATAGAACTGCTCAGCCAAGGCAAAGGCTAAAAAAAACCACTTTACAAGCACCACATAGAGGCAAAATCTCTTTCCTGGGACATTTCTCTACTGACCTCTTTCAGCAGCAATGTGATCCATAGCCATGTAACCTCTAGAGCCATGCAAGGCAGATTTCAGTTTACTTTTCCAAGACCTCTGCCAGTCAGGCTGATTTGTTTGCTGAGCTCTGTAATTTGCCAAGAGCCAGTGTGGTACTGTCATTGTTTCCACTGGACATGATGAATGGAGTAGGGGCAGCTCTGTGCCACCTGTTCCTTCTCTGTGTCATCACCACATCTATTCAGACAAGTCATTCTCTGCCACAAACATCTGGAACATTAAGACAACTGGTACTTAACCAGGTAGACAAATCTCATTATAATGATTACTAATAAAACTGAACAAAACAGACATAGCTTTAACCTATGTTTAATGATGAAATGTCAGTCCCTGAACAGGAAATTATTAAATGATTTCACACAAAAGTTAAAAGTTATTGCTTATTGTTCTCGTAATGTAATTTTTCAGTGCTTCCAGAAGCATGAGATTTATGCAGGCCCATATGAGAACTTGTAATGCTACTCAGGAAAAAAAAAAAAGTAGGATTGCAAAATACCCCATTTTTTAATCTAACAAGTGGCTCTGTTTTGCAATTCTTACTCATTCAATGAAGCACTTCATTGAATTAGACCCAGTGAGGTCAATAGCCCTACTCATGCAAGTAGTGGTTATGCTTCAAAACCTTTTTATTAGCATTACTAAACTTAGTGACATGATACAGTAGATTATTTACCTTCCCCATTGCCAGTGAACAAATCATTTCAACACATGCCACATAATTAGATTTTTGTCTTAAATGTGACTCCATACATGGGCACTCTGGAGACTTATTTCCTCTTGCCACTGCCTACAGTTTTGTTATTCGCTGTTTCACTTTTGTTCATCCTATCTCTTAGGGAACTACAGGTTGAGAGAGAAAAAAGCCAAACAAAACTCCAAAACCTGTGTTTGCCAGTTATGGTAAAAAAGTGGTAGCTGTGTTGCCTTATAAAAACTTAATATTTTTCATTCAGTTGCCTCATGATACTTTGCTGTGGTTGACATTAGTTATTTTTACCCTACACTGTCAAACAGATGGAAGACACCAAAAAATTGTTCACTTTACCTACTTACTGTAACTTTCAAAAGCTTTGTCAGATCAATTTTTTTTCCTATTTTCACTTGTGCAGAATTTCTTTTGACTTTTGAGAGTTTTGCTCTCCCTGTGTCTTGGCACAAATAGTTGCAATTCTGTTTTAAGCAGACATAACTGCAATTCTTTCTCAATTTCATGCCTCACTGAGGTCAATGGAGCTCTGAAGAGGCACCAAGTGTCAGATGGGAGACTGAAAGGGGGAATGAGAATTGAGAAATTAATTCTAGAATTTGTTGCCAAATGAAGGAAGGGCAACATTACAAAATTATCCTGAGAGTTTTTTTAAATACTTAAGTTCTGAGAGAGGTGTTTTTGAAGTTGGTTTAAGACTTGTATTTATATTCATCTTTTTGACAACAAAATAAAATGTTATTCCTTACTTGAAGTTATTTCTATTAAAGGTTCAGTGCAGAAGTCTGAAACACCCTGCATTTGTTACGGAGGCTTTAGGAACACAGTCTGGTATTCCAGAAACAGTGCCATGTTTCAGGAGCTACAAATCCAAGAGTTCAGTTCAAAGCTGGTACATATACCAGAAAATAACATCAACTGAAGGTTTTCCAGAGCAGCAGCTCCTATTCAACAGTTTCAGTCACAAAAGATTTTCATCAAACCCTCTCAAATTTAGGATTTGAGTCTTTTAACACTCCTGCCAAGACACCAGAAAAATAAAGTTTTTTTCCTGTGATATTTGTTTGTTTTTATATTCCATGTAATCTCCAACTTTAATATTAATGCACAGTAAGCCTACCAGACCTCAGTAAAGAATTGGAATCAAATGTTATTATTTTCAAGTCTCTACCATTCTCTTTTGAAACAAATCACTATTCAAACAAAGCATATTTCATATCATTAGAGAAGAGCTGGGAAAGTTGGGCCTTAGAGTCCTTTTAGACAGGTGTCATTCCACTATCCAGCTGTTCATCCCTTAGCCAGGGAGGCAACTATTGCAACTACTGCAGCTACGTTTAGTAGCCTGTTGCTTGCAGTGGATTTCAAAGCAACTTTTTCTGCACAGGATGGAGGTCCTGTGCTGCTTTTTCAACACTGCTGAAATTTCGAGCCACTGAGTGATCAGCTACAACTTGCTCTGAGAGTAGTGCGTGTCCTTCAGCTCCAGCTCTCTCACTGTAGCTAACAGACATCCGAAACAGTCTCCTACCTGGTGTAGCTCCTCTCCTCACCTGCTATGCCCTATGCTGGCAAACAGCAGCTGATGTCATAGAGTTACTGCATCATTACAGTTTCTTTGCATAAGGTTTCCTTCTCTTCCTTTTATCTGCTAAAAATGGAACAGACGTGACTCACGACTCGTGACTGAGCTAAGCAAAAACTAAATACTCAGCAGTAAAGGCTCTGCTGGGGTTTCCACTGCCTGAGCTGGTTCCCTGCTTATGCTCACCCACAGGCTAGCCATATTCCTGGTGCCACCTCAGCCCCTTGAACCATGCCACGGCCTTGGGGGGCCCGGCTGGATCCTCTCCACAGTGCCATGCATTCACTGTGGCAAAAGCAGTGCTGGTGGAAGGTCTTTGCCTGCTTGATGGTCCAGAGCTTCAGCTCATCCCCACTGTCCCCCATGGGGCCTGGCTGTCCTACTCCTGCCAGTCTGTGCAGGACAGATGAGCATCCCCTCCAGCAGGGTGGGGGAAGGTTTAATAGACTGTTTTCACCAAGAACAGGTATAGAGGAAAGGAGTAGAGCAGGGTTTGAGAACTGTCAGGAGAAATTCTCAAGATCGAGGTTTACTATTGTACTTCTGTCAAAGAAGCACCAGGGAAAAGTCCTTACTCCTCCCTTCCTGCCCACAGCAAGTCCCATGCTTGAAACTGCAACCTTTGCCAGTCCTAGCAGCCAATTTAGCTCCTAAGATTTCTGGTCCTGGTAATGGAGACAGCTGAGCCGTGGCCCTTTGACTGCTCCAGCTGCCCTGGATGACTGTCTCTTTTGTCTGACCTGTAAGGCGGTGGTGGAACAGATCTGGCAGAAGCACTTGTTCATGGGGGCCAGGTTCTACAGCCCTGGGAGGTGACTGGCATCAACAGGATGTGCTACTCCTTGTCATGGAAGCACTTCAGAATTATGATGCTGTTTCTAGCCTTCTAAAACAGTATGACAATTACGTCTTTATCACTGGATTTCTGAGGCCAGGAGACACCGCCAATCATTAGATTCAAGATTAGAATAATTAAATTCCAGGTTAGTACAGTTTTACTTAGTGTAGCACTCTCCTAGGCCAAAGCACGGTGCTCTGTTAGTGATCTGAGTTTGACTAAAGGATCTCTCAGGAAAATTCGCTGATGTAACTAGAATTGCTCAACAATGGAAAATGTAATACCTTTGCATCACGTTCAGAATTACTCAGGACAAGATTTTGATGTTTAAGAAAAAGGAACAAACACACACACGTATACAATCATCAGTTCTGTATAAAAACAAAATCTTGAGAGGAAACAAAAAAAATCCTGTGATCACTCTGCAGTGAGTCATGGCCTTCTCCTTTAGAAGACACACGTGCCTCTACAGGGCTTTGCTGACTTCAGGCACTCTGTCCAGATTAAGATTTATAGCCGGGTCTATCTAGGCCTAGTTTATATTTGCTTATATTCTTACTGTTTAATTCACTATCTTACTGAAACTTGATAAGAAACTTAGATATCCACCCTGACACCATGCACAAGAATTCACAGACCAAACTCACCTTCAACATGATGCTTAGGGAAATACTTTAATTAATTTCAGGAAGCAGTGTAATTAAAGATAAACCTCATCTTTCATATAGTATAGAACAGCAAGAAAGTCATCCACACATTTGCTCCTTCCCACATAAGCTTAATTAGAACTGTCAGTGGACTTCACAAGAATTCAAACCACTGTTCACTATCATGACCTTTTGATAACACAGAACACCTTTAACTTAAGTCTTTTTAACAAACTCCCAGAACATCAAAGCTTTTCCTGCAGACATCCCTGCCTTCCTACAGTTCCATACATACTTTGGACATTTCCAATCAAATCAATACAGCTGTTCAGTGTAAAGTTAAGGCTGAAAGTAATTGTTTATAAGATACAGCAAAATTCCTGATTCTTCTTATAACATTTCTCAGATCATGATTATTAATTGTGGTTACAGTTTGAATTCTAAGGAGTTTTCTTTCCAGGGTTGTCATGGCCTTCCTAAGACCTCACATTGTACCTCTGTTGCTCAGCATCACCGTCAGTACAATACAAGTTATTTTGCAATCTCCTACAGGTACGAGACAGGTAATTATTACTGAGTGAAGACCAATAAAAAGCAAAGACTTTAGGGTTAGCAGTAGCTGATATGGCAACAAAAGTCAGGATATTGCCTTGTTTAGTCTCTATTCAGACCTCACAGCATATATGATAATGTTTGATCTGTATTTTATCAGATACTGGTATGTCCGAAATCATTCATCAGGGCTATGAAGGCTTTCTAGTCAGTTCAAAGCTGGTTCTCTTAAGAGGTATTTACTGCACTCACATTTGAGCTAGACACTGGGAGAAAATTCTCTTCCTGTACTCAGCATTCCAACTGGCACAGTTTTATCAACAGTATAACAGCATCGAATGTTTTTTCCTGTAGACCCAGCTCCTGGACCAATGGGACCTTGTGAGATTAGCTTTTTGCCCCTTCTTTTATTTTTCTTTCTTTCTTTTAAAATGACAGTAGAGGAACACTTCAGTTCAGTGCTTTTTCTGCTTCATATGATCCTCTACAGGCACAAAGACAAAATCATGGTATCTTAATGAAAGCTGAGATGATAAATAGCTGTGGGAACTAGGCTTCAAGATAAACAACCAATATAGTGAGACCCATGTTGAATCTGAAGCCTTGGTAATTCTGGCTGTGCAGCATTTTGTAATTTTTATTATCCTCTGAGACCAAGTTTCAATGTTTCTTCCAACAAAATCAAGTTAATAAACTGCATTTCTAATTTTCAACTGACCTTCTACACTTGAATTTTATTTTCAGAGCTTAGTTACAGATAAGAAGCAGTTCACATTATTATGTCTGCTGCCCAGGGAATGAATAATCATATTTCATAGATTTTTTCTTATGTTTCAATATTTCTTTTGGGTCAAACCCAAAATTGTTTAGCAAGTTTCTCCCAAACACCTAAACCCATTCTAGTTGCCTTTTTTTTTCATTTTTATCTTTTCAATTTGCCTCTAGAGGGCAAAGATCCCATAACTGATAGACCATTTTCATAGTGAGAGACAGAAGTTCAAATTCATTCTCTGCCAGATTTGTAATAGAGATTCTCATCCCCTTTCTGCACCAGGGACTTAAACCACCAAATTCACTGCTTACTTTCACTCTCCCACCCTATAGCCAAATAAAATTTTATTCACGTTCCTTTAGGGAAAATTTTTCAGTGAAACAGATGTAGAAGGGTACAGAAATAAGTACTAGTTTGGGAAAATAAATTTGGAACTTCCTGAATCTGGTTTTTTCCTCAGAGCTTTCCGATTTTTAGCAGTTCATAGCATGGGCTATTTTTTTTTCCTTAAATAAATATAACATATTTTAAAATCACTTATAAATCTACAGAATGTGGCCTTCAAACCTTTATGTCCTGTAGCTGAAGACTATTTAGATATTTTTTTTTTTCAAAGTGCACTTCACTGTGGTCCATTAATACTGGACTCCAATGAGCCACTGAAATAATACATTGCAAGGTGTAGGCTCTTTGCTCTAGCTGTCCTGGGGCTCACTTTTAGCACCTTAAGCTTCATAACCAGCAGGATTAATGTCAGACAGAGCTCAATGAGGCACGAGCATTAACCAAAACCTGGAAGAGCACTGGGTATAGCTATTCCACCCGTTCCAGTCCTTTGTCAACTGCTGAGTTAGACCTCCAAAACCAGAACAAACATTGGGTGGTGCATTTCCCAGGACACTGCATGGAGTCAAGACGTTTGCCTGAGCATATATTTTGTGTTCATTAGCTTCTTACTGTTCCCAAGAACTTTCCTACCTAGTTAGATGTTATAGACCTGAAGGATCATTGTCATGATCAGCAAAAACCTCCCATGTAAAATTGGAGGAATAAAGGACCTTAAAGCTGCTTGGGTGAATGAACTTGCACTGACCTCCGACGGCTGGGAATGTGTATGAAACACGGTCCTGCAATTATTTGTGCTTCCTTAGGAGCTCCAGTGCTCTAATAAAAGTAATGTTGACATGACAAGAAGGAAGCATTTCTGAGGTGGAAACCAAATGATTTATAAGGGAGTCCTGGGATTATTTTTGCTTTGCATCATCATTCTCTTTTGAAAGCATAGTGAATATGTATTACCAAGTGTTTGCAAAAAAAAAGAAGTTATTTCCAGTGGGAAGTCAGTTTTTCTGTCTCTCAGCTGTTTGCAAATTTCACAAGAAGGTTTCCTTAAAACAATTGTCCACCTTATTTCTTCTTTATATATGATTTTATAAGGCAGAAAACAAAAACACATGAGCATGAAAAAAACTGCTGTCACAATTTCCATGGCTGCTGAGTTCACAATACACTAGAGAAGATCCAGTTGCTAAGGCAGGAGAAACACTTGTACTTAAATCACTGTCAGTATGGTACAAACTACCTTGTGATCTTTGCAACGGGCCCACCTGGGCCACTGAAAGGGTTAGGGGGCAAATGAGAAGCTGACCTCATTCTGACAAGATTTTTCCCTTGTGTTTGTCCCTGAGGCAAACTCTGAGAATTTCTAGAGCTTTACCCTTTGCCCCTCCTTTTGAGTTGTCTTAGGGGCAGTAACTTTCAAGAGTGAGACTATGTGCTAGAAAGTATCTAAAATAACCCAGCATAACTTTAAGAGTATAGTCAGGAAATTCTAGGTGCAGTGGGAATGAAGAAAACATATTTTTTTTTTTAACATTGATATACAGACTTTTTTCCTTTTTACAGTGAAATGAAGAGGTTGAGTGACACAGGAATAGGGTCAAAATCCTCACCTATTAATTCAGAGAAGAGAAACAATTAAATAAGAATCATGGGAAATGGAGTTTGTCTATTTAAGCGTGGGAAAACAGCAAATCTCAGGCTGCCCCTCTGAGGTGGAAGGATAAACTGTGCAGAGATACCAAATACAGGTCCTAAGTTAATCACATCTGCTTCAGTGGAGAGCAGGTGACAGTGACACAGGAAGCTCACAGCTGGGTAAACACTTTAAAAGTGGCTAAATCTGAGCAGGTACATCTGGGAAGAACAGCAGAATTCCAGATGAGTGAATCAAATTGAAATACGCAAGTGAGTAACAACCAGGAAATGAAGGAACATTGCTTGCCTATGGGAGGAGATAAATTACTTCCAAGACAGAAATTCTACTATCAGCATTGGGACCTCCATACCAGCATAAATTAGGAATTCTGCAGCTAAAACAATGCATTCATTGCTCAGGATGCTGTGTTTACCTGCGGTAATTAGCACACACAAGGTTGTAGGGGGTTTTTTTTAAACAAAATAAACCAAAAAAAAGCAGCAATGTCAGAATACTTCAGTTTCACTGTGAGATATGTCAACCTTAGGCAGATGCATAGCACTGATCTCATAAACTGAAGTGTCTTGCTTTCACTATGCTTTACCGCAGGAAAACAAAGGTGTATTAGTTGCCCTGAGGTAAAAGAAAGGAAGAAAGGAAAAAAAAAAAAAGCTGCTTCAGCCCTAGCGACAAGTAGTCAGTTTAATTTATTGTAAGATAAGCAGAAAGGCTGTGCCTAGATAGGAATACAGCACTGGCCTCACATACCTAGCCGGAGGCGAGCACCTGAAGTGTCACCTTCCCCTTCTGTATTTGAAGCGACATATTCCACACTTGTTAGCTTGCTCCAGCAAGCTCATCTGTCCTGACCAACGAAGGTAAAATCTTCTTCTTATCTTGGTTTTGGGGTCAAAGGCTAAGCTTGGAGAAGGTTATTAACAGAATCAAACATATTCAGAATTCCTGGGAAACTATTCCATTCTGTTAAAGAAATTGGTTTGGTTTTGTTCCCAAATTTCTAATGGTTTTTCTTTAGCTTTCAGTAAACATAAAGCACCTATCACCATGTCTGTCAAAGCTGTTTTACCTTTCCCTTGCCTTCAACACAAACCAATATATCAATTCCCACATTCCACTCCAGATTGCTCTGAGAATGAAGTTATTTCTGCAGAGTAAAATTCTACCTTCCTCTGGCATTAAGTCCTTCTTCCCCACAAGCTTCTGGAAGTGAATACCCCCAGAGAGCAGCAGTCAGCAATTTCAAAACCAGGTCATTTAAATTAAAGGGAAAAATCCAGACTTTATAGATTAAAACGGAGGCAAAGTCATGAAATTCATATTACATATAACGAAATCAGAACCAGTCTAGACTTTTTTTGTCACAATTTGCTGATGAAGCGAGAGTAAAACCTTACCTAGCAGAAAGGCTAGCTTCTCAAATCTGGCACAATCTCTCAGGCATCTCCCCTGAAACTGTATAACCTTTTTCTTCCATCCTTTCAGGGGCTTCTATTAGCAAGTGAGATGTGAGGAATATTCCTGTTCTAATAATTGCATACACAGAGACTGGAATGCCTTTCCCACTGAATTGTCCATTGAGTTTGGACTGAGACCACAAGATTTACCTCCTGTACATATTGAGAACATTTTTGTGCATTAAGGGTGTATTGTCACATCAAAGAATAATTTTAAATCTCTGCTAGGGACTGGAGAATTCGTAATTAATAAATTTTCCCTATCCAACTTTAAACTCTCCGAGAGTTACAACCTGAGTGGCAGCATTCAGCTCACAGTAAGATCTGTTGGGATGTTAACAAGCTGGCCTGCCTCAGTGAGTGCCCTCGTCCTTCCAGCTCTATCAGGTCAGCATTAGCTGAACCTCATTCAAAACAGAATATTGATCTCCTAATGAAAATCTGGGATAAATGCATCACAACCAGAAGCTGTCACAATCTAAGCCAAATTATTGAAGAGGGGCGTGAGGGGTGGGAAAGAGCACAGGGATCCACAATAAGAGATGTGATCATCACATGGAATGCAGTGGTGAAATCCTCGGTGTTTGCAAACAATTTGCATATCTCCACCAAAACAATCACAAGTGTCAAATATTCACAAAGGATGCATGCCACAAAATACAGCAAACAGATCATTAGTGCAGTTTGACCAGTACAGCCTTCTGCTCCATTATTTAGTATAATCAGTTATTTGGGTACCTTTCTTATGGTTCAGACACCCTTGCTCCTCAGCCTTTATCTTTACAACCAGTGGTTGTTTTCCCATCTTGTGATTTCACTGATCTACAAAAGGATATGTGAAGAACTTAGACAAAAAACCAGAAAATTAATTTACACCCATTTAAAATTACATTAGAATTAACAAGTGATCATTTATTTCACTCCAATTTTTATTGAAATTCAATCTATCTGTGCTCAGAAATGTGTAGGGTGTGATTTCCAACAGTGGCTCAATTTTTTCCTACCTTTAACTGTAATTGGCCTCAGCAGGGACACTTTAAAAAAAAAAAAAAAAAAAAAAAAGCAAGCCAGGGACATCTAGAAAATTGCAGTTTGTGCCAGTTAAGAACACTGATGAAATTTCCATTGAACTTGCTGTGGTTTGGAGCTTAATTCTGAGTACCAGCATGCAGCTGTATTGGCTAGTGACAGAAGCAATATGTGAGAGGCTCACAAAATCCCTGCCCAAACACACAGCACCACAGTACCTTATCAAGAGCTCTCCTTCGTGTTATTGTCACTTGGAAGAGAGATAACCTGCTCAATCATTACACTGTGGCAAGAGGGAGAGCCAGTATATCCACTGTTTTGTCTCTAGCTAATTAAAAATCTGGAGACAGACAGAAGAGTGAAGAATTGAACCTACCTAAATGGCCCCAAATCCAGGAAAGGTACAAATCAGTTCAAAATAGAAGCTTGGGAGAGTATCTCAGATGGGAAAGAAGATGTGCTGGTCAGCCCCTCAGCACAAATGGCAATGATATGTGACTAGTCTCATTTCTCAAATCAAAAATCTGTGTCAGAAGATCTGGGACAATCAAAGACCCAATTATTGACTCTTTCATTTAATGATCTGTATGATGGAAAAGGTTTTTAATAAAAGAAAATAGCCTACAAAACATAAAGATCCAAGGCATCTAATTCAAACTTTACCCTAACTCTAAGTATTTAAAGATAAATGATTATCGTCACTTGTATGTTCTTTACAACGTAGACCTGAAGGTGTCACACGAGCCCAGGGACGAGCAAGTCTCCTGTACTACACTGCCGTACATTTAGAGATCAGCTGTGCATTTGCTCTGCCCAAGCAGCGCATCAGTGCTGAATCCATCACCTTGGATAGCACCTGGCTCCAACAGTCCTGCAGCACAGAATTGCTACTTGGGCAAAGAGGCAGAAATCCTCTGTCCGACCAGTACCACGCTGATGACAGAGCCCTGCCCGTGTCCCAGATGTCTGCAGCACTCCCAGGGCCCATTTTCACATTTCCTTCTTAGTGGGCTGCTGCTCAGCCTGAACTGAAAGTGCCCCTGAACACCATCTGCCCCCGCAGCGAGCACTGTCCTTCCTGCCGGGGCTGCGGGCAGCCTGCCCTGCCACTGGGAACCAAACAGGTCTCCGCACAAGCCAACAGATGGCTGTCTTGCATTTCTTTCCATTAACAACCACGTTTGCTACAGAGAAGCAACTGTCACTGTTCTCTCGAATCTATTTCCCATCAGGATTCTACATGGTTTTGCAAAAAGAAGGAATAAGAGTCTCTAAACCACTCGACGTTGTATATGGAGAAAATTTTAACTATGACTTGAGTGCTGCACTGTTTAAGTATGTGACTGCTGTACTAAACATTCCTTTTTTCTTATTAGGCCTCATCAATTACTGTGCTAGATTTTTTTTTAAAAATTTTATTTAAATCTTTTCAGTCTATCTATACTCTGCTGAATTAAAACAATAAATGCACATGGATATAATCGTCATCCAGTGTAACTAGGGAAAAGTACCTGATCAATACCACCGAGGAAATCAGAAAAATGACCCAGTAGTTCTGCCTGGCCTTCAGAATCTCTAAGTCAGCAGTTATTTATAAAGTCTAGGCAGAGTTGGCTGAATACCACAAAAAATAGTGAATAATTTTGTCATAAGCACTGTCAGCTCTTTCAGTTATTATTTGTGGCTTATTATTAACAACTGCATATGCGTATCTGCATGACAAATGTTTTTTTGCCCTGAAGATGTTTATGAATCCTAAATACTTTGCAAATAGTCAGTGAATAATTATTCATGTTGAAAAGTAATATTGCAAGTCATTATGGGTTAGATCTTTTTGGTGATTTTTTCATTTTAAGACTAAATTATCTAATCATAGTGTAGAAACAGAAGACTTGAGTAAGCAGACAAATCAAATGCCTGAAAAACATTACCAGATTCTTAAAGACCTTGTAGCAGGGGATTCATAAAAAGCCTCTGTAATAATTACTTTTTCTCTTAAGTGGCAAAAATTAGAAGAATTTTTGATCAATTAACACCTTCATAGAAAACCTGATCAGTTCAAGAACAGAAGAAAAAAAAAAAGATTAGTCAGTTCAGAAGTTTATCAAAAATAACTTTGCACACTTCTAGTCTACAATGGACTTAAAGATTTACAAGAAATCACCATTTTCAGAATGAAATTCCCAATCTACATAAAATAACAGTTTCAAATTCACTATTCTAGGATAAAATCTAGAATCCTGATAAAAATATTTATGGCTCAGCAATGAAGAGAACAGAAACACTATCCTATGACTAACACATCAAATAAATTATTAACTCCTCTGAACAGATGTTGAAAGGAATTTATAGCTCAAATTTTCCCAGGTAATCATTCTAAACAAATACGCTCGGAAAAACACCACTGCTAATGTCAAAACAGAAAGGAAAAGTTAAACTTATCAAATACAATTTCTGCTGTTCCTTACTTCCCGTAACACATAATTTCTTAGTATGCATTGTCAGGAGCATACAAAACTGGGCTACCAGAGGTAAGAGAACAATGATGGTTAAACGAAAGGTTTCTTTTCTGTCTTAAGAGAAAAAAAAATCTACAGTTACTTACTCTGCGGAGAGTTCACACAGTATCAAATCCTCATCTTGCCTTTCACCTCAGTCTTGGGAAGGGTTCTTTTTTCACATAGTAGAGGTCAAACATGAACATATGATGATTTTGTAGAATGTCTTTGTGCGGAGTCTTTCAGCAGAGTCCAACCTCCCAAAGTTGCCAAAGATTGTGAGGATGATGATCAGTACACTCACATGCTGGTGAACAAGAACAGCAACAGGCAGAACACCAGGGATGTGACACCGACTACAGTCACGATACTCCTGGGGTCTTTCTGGTTCCATCCACCCTGACACTTCATCCTGCAACAACGCTTGGACACAGGAGAGCGAATAAGAAACTCACATTTCTTCTGCAAATGAACACAGTCTTGTCTTCACTGTGGTGTTATTTTTTGAAAGCATATACTGCACAGCAGGTTTGCAATCTGCAGTAATCAAAGGGCAAGCATTTTTGTGTAGCATTACAAGGAAAACAATGGTCATGGGTTTTTTTTCTGAAAAAATATGCAGCCCACATTTATATGACAGCAGAATATCTGTGAAGTGAACAACCGCAGGTAAATTGCTTCTGGCTTAGTAGTTGACACAGCTTGCAGTCTAAGGCAAATTCTATGGTTTACACAGTGGGGACTTACCAAGCAAACACCAGCACCATCTCTGCTGAGAACCAATTTCTTTTCAGACTCTCAACAAATCTTAAAATCTCTGGTCTCATTATCTTGCATACAGCAGATAGATTATCTTGCATACAACGTGCTGTTTCTTGAAGGATGTTATTTATTTAAACAGAAGAGAGTTTTCCATAGCCAGGATGCTGGGAATTGTCCAGATTGCTGGGTTCTGCTGAAGCTGCACAACTTCTTCACAGACACTCATCTTCATGTGTGGCTGATAGAGAGATTGACAGTGTCTCCTCAGAATCCGAGTTATCACCCACAGAGGAACAGCCACAGCCAGGTCTCCTTAACATACTCCAAGGTTACCTTGGAATCTAGATGAAGCTTAAAATCCCTAGCAGCCAAAAATAAGTTGTGGCATTGGCAGTACAGAAAAGTAACATCCTGCAAGTCTTCCCTGTAAGT
The DNA here is from genome assembly GCA_013398955.1 of Callaeas wilsoni. NCBI lineage: Eukaryota > Metazoa > Chordata > Aves > Passeriformes > Callaeidae > Callaeas > Callaeas wilsoni. Next base: position 84,389 of record VWPU01015243.1, read on the forward strand.
GTATTGGAGAGAGCACTGTGGAATATTACCAAGACCCCTATCAATATTAGTACCTTTTCATTCTAGTCTTGATGGACGTTATCAACAGCTTCTGCTAAGAAGGCTGCATTTCATATTTACAGCTAATGCATTCATAATGGAGCTATCAAGCCTTTTCTTGTTATTTTAATTTGCTTTCACATCACTTTAACTAAAACTAGCGATTCTTCCCTGGAGTCTCCATGCCTTCTTTTACCAAATTCCCTTCTGCTTCAGAACATTGTAACGTTTTATGTTTCTGAGTTGAAGCTAGTGAGACCTGCTGGCCTGCAAGCGAGCAGACTAGCACTGCATTTCTAGATACGGACAGAACATCTCATCCTATGGCAGTCTTTAAGACAGTGCTCCTCACACACAGCCCTGCTCAGGAATAAGCCTTCCTATTAGGAAATTTTTCACACTTTCTGATGCAGCGGATGTAGACTGCCTTCCTTGACCTTCTCATCATGATTTAGCTGCATTGGCAGCCCAGTGTCACTGGAGCTGACTTAGACACAAAAGGGGCAGCTATGCTTGGACTTCATGTCTGCACACCTATCCCTATGCTCATTTTAGGAGTGTTGGTACGATTAGGTTGCTATGAATAGGATTTTTCCCTGCATGTATTTATAATTGGCTATTTCAGATGAACTGGCAAACCACAGGAATCGCATTCCTAGATAAAAAATGGTCTTGGAAGATTCTCGTGGTGCCCACAATCCAGTAGGTCTTCAGCAATACCTAAATGGATGAAGATTGCATAGGTTATTACAGGAATTGTGTAGCAGAAGGTCTGTACGAAAGAGATAATAACAGTTGTGACAGGAAAGAGGTAATTTAGAGGTGCAGGAAGATCACACAGATCTATACATAGTTAGGTTAATCTCATAAAACACGTATCCTTCCTTAAACAGGGGAACCATTCTGGATCCCTGCTTTCATACTCTTCAGGAGAGGAAAATATTTATCCTGGAGGAACCACTTACAGAAGTAACAACACATCTGGGCAAAACATCCTGTTTTTCTGAATGGAGTATGTTCATAAAAATATCTTTAAGCAAGTCATACTTCATGGAATGATATTGATACTAAGAAAACCCAAACCTTTCATACACTTTAAAAAAAAAGTGAGAAAAATGTATGGAAGGAAAAGAAAAATCACTCACATGATGAAAATATTCCAGTATTATCTTGAGGTTGTAGACAATAATTATAATGTCCTTCTTGTTTTTCATTAATATTTGTCTTATGTGCTTACTAATAGCATGTCTTTAAAAATTATTATCAATACCTGTCTCCATCCAAGCCACTTACTGGAAAAGTTTATGAATAAACATTCTCAGTTTCCTGGGACAGCAAACTGACAAGGAAAAACACTTAAATCTAACAGGTGCTAGTGCATATTCAGCCTAATGGTAAGAGTCAAAATTATACCCACAGAAGTAAAACAAAAATGTTTCTAGAAGATAGAAGTCCCATGGTCGCCATCACAACCAACAGTGTTTAATCCCTTTTGGAAGAGATCTGATTAGAATTAAATCCAGGGATATCCCCAGCTAGAAACTGAGAAACACTGCTGGAGAAGCTTATTCACTCAATTGGTGTAAAATCAGCAGTTTCTCGTCTTGTTATGGTTGACTGTGTACTCTGCTTATTCTAAAGTCAGTGATAAAGTACATATTGACTACAATGGAGCAGAGCTGACCAGACTATGGCACTGCCCTTTAGGAAATACCACTCATATGTAATAAAACAATAAAGAATTAGGACAAAGAATTTCTAGGTTAATCTCGTAGCTCTTTCTTAAAGTTCCTGTGTGAGTGAAAAAACCCCAAAAGGCATGCCATCCTTCTTTATCAGAGTTGTCAGATCAAAACCAGGGCAAAGAAACTTTCCATTCCTTCACTTCTCATCTCAGTCTAAAAGGGGTAAAGAAGATTTTTCTCCATCATTTACTATCCTGAACACCATATTTGTAGAAACATAGAATCACTGAATGGTTTAGGTTGGAAGTGACCTTAAAGGTTGTCTAGTTCCAATCCCTTGCCATGAGCAGGGACACTTTCCAGTAGACCAGGTGGCTCAGAGCTCCATCCAACCTGGCCTTGAACACTGGAAACCTGTTCCAGTGTCTCAACACTGTTACAATAAAGAATTTCTTCTGTATATCTAATCTATATCTCCCCTTTCAGTCTGAACCCATTACTCCTTGTCCTATCACTACAGTTCCTGTGCAGTCCCTCTCTGGCTTATTTGTAGAACCCCCCTTCAGATACTCAAAGGCAGCTCTGAGGTCTCCACATGGCTTTCTCTTCTCGAGGCTGAACAGCCCCAGCTTTCTCAGCCTGTCCATAGCAATGAAGTGCTCTTGTGTGCACTGACCCCCAGGGGCACAAACCTAAAACTGCTGAGACTAACGCCAAGCAAAGGGTGGTCTGAGCCCCTGGGAACAGAGCAGCTGTTGGACATGTCACTCTGGGAGTCACCTCATCCTGTCCATCTGCACAGACACCCCCAATTTAAACACCTACGAAATAGAAGCCGCTGAGCTGCGACAGCAGAGAACTTTGAACAGGCTGCTGTAGTTTTCCAGTAAACCAGCTCTGGTATCTCTGCTCTGTGCTGTGGCACTGATGTTTCCTCTGTTACAGGCAGGACGTCGCTCATCTCTCTCTCCCCAAGTACAAATGTCTTACAAGTCAATTCTGTGCTTAATGCAAGCTGACAAAAGGAGGTTTATGTACTGTGCAGCAATACCACTGCCACTCACTCGAACAGAAGATACTTCAAGGGCCTGTTCCTGTGTGACACAACTACTGCTTTGCCCAACAGAACAGATGACTTGCAGTGGTAACGCTGTTTTTTGCTCTGAGTCCCTCAGCTAGACTGTTAACTTCTCTCTTGTGGCAGATGTGCAGATTAATTGCTATCTCAGCCTGCAGTGGTCCAGCTAATTTAAACACAGATGCACTGTGGAGAGTACAGAGCCTGGAGGAAGAGGGAGGGGGAAAGCTGGTGTGCTTTGAATGAAGCATAGCCTGCTAATATATACAAAAACTGAACAAGAAATAGATAAAACTAAATTAGCGATCTATTAAAAATAAATTAATGACATCTGCAAATGAAACTAAATCTAAAATAATCACTCTAATAGCAGGGTCTCTGGTGAGCGTTAGAGCTTAATTTTTGCTTGTATTTGATGAAGGCATCTATTAATTAAAAATATTTATACAAGGTAGAGGCTTGACAGGAAAACTCTATGCAGCTGTTCTTAAGGGAGCTTCTTCTGTTAATCAGTTATTTTAGAAGAAAATGCCTCTAGTCTATGCAACGAAGGCAAGATTGTACTTCAATAAATCATATTTAAGGCTTGTGCTTTCTAAATATTCTCTGCAGCTAGAACTGGATGAAGTAGGCTGCTTTCTACAGGTGATATAATACACTTCCCTTTCCATTGTTTAGTTAGCTTGAACTGAAAAGAAACCTTCATCTTATCCTCCTCCTTTTTTACTCCCCTTTTATTGCTAACACTTTATTGAATTGTTGAACATCCAAGAACAAAAGAAGATGATCTGATATGTATGAATGCATTGTACAAATGAGGAGGACAAAGCTAAACACACATTCAATAGCAGGTATGAAAATATTATCAGACATTGAGGCAGGGACAAACCAAGACTGTGTGTCATTAATGAGGCTATTCAAAGTAATTTTGATGAAGTTATGATTCTATTGTCATCCAGGACTGAGAAGGAATCACTTATCATTTGAAAAAAGAATCGTTAATCATTATGCAGCTCTCTGGGGCACTAACTCTTTCAGGATTTTCTTCTTTGTCTCCCGTCCCCTCTTTTTTCTGTTCTTTTTTTCCCCTCTCATCTTTTCACTGCTATTAAAACAGAGAGGATTAGAAGTTGTCCCTGACAACGTTTCACTGTAAAGTTGTTAGTTTTGTCTTTCAGCATTTATTAGTTTGAACTGTATAAGGCACCTGTTGGCTGATGAGAATAAATCAACAGGAAGGTCACAAATGGGTTGGTACTGTACGCTTGCCTTTTTAAGCCTGTTGTGAACTCACTGCTTTGATATACAGGAATAAATGCTGGAAAGAGGGCAAACCAGGCTGTTCAACACTATTTCATTATGTGAATTATGTGTGAATTTTGTAGGCTCCTTGAGGAAAAGTTAGGATTAAAATCCTGTTGCTAATGTTGCCAGAATTAACTCAGGCTAGTGAGGGCAGGAGTCTCAGATGACAACACTGGTGAAGCAACCCATAGTTGAGCTCACCCACCGCAGCTACTGCGGCGCTGCACAGAGAGAAACGAGCCCTGTGAAAGGGCACTCGGAGAAATAAACGGGGAAGGTGGTGTACGGGTGTAGCTTTCCGAAAGCGCTGATAAAAACTGGCTGTGCAGTCCATCATGCTTGCTAAGTCAAGGATGGGTGGCATAAAAGCAAGTGATGAATGTATTAAATTGCTAAAAATGGATCGGGGGAGAGCGTAGGACTTGACTTAATGATTTCTTTTGCTTATGCTACTGCTATGATAAAACACTGTGGCCAGCCAAGCGGAACAACAGAGCCCACTCAAGCCCCCTCACTCTTTTAATCCAGGGGACAGAGCTGAAGTGAACTCTGGAGTAAAGAACATGTTTTCCAGAGAAGGGAAATAAAATAAAATGCATTTTATTTTAGCACACAGCTTGATATACATCTGTATTGGGTCTGATCAAGGTAACGCTCACAGCCCTGACAGTGCTGTGCTTCGCATTGGCAGCTGGATGGGTGCTGATAACAGGGCAGTGTTTTGGCTACTGCCGGGCAGCTCCGGCCCTCTGACGTTCCTTCCCCCATCGAAGAGGATGGGGGTGGCCAAGGTCCTGGGAGGGGATACAGCCAGGCCAGCTGACCCAAATTAGCCAAAGGGATATTCCATACCATGTGACGTCAGCTCAGATATAAAAGCTAAGGGAGAGAGGAGGAAGGGGGGACACTCGTGTGTTTTCACTGACTGTCCTCCGGAGCAACTGTTACGCGTGCTGAGGCCCTGCTTCCCGGGAGGCGTCCGGACATCTCTGCCCATGAGAAGTAGAGATTGATCCTTTGTTTTTTTTCTCTTTCGCTCGCGCGCGCAGACCTTGCTTTGCTTTTTCCTTCATACTGTAATAAAACTGCCTTATCTCACCCTACTGGCTGTGCTCCATCTTATTCTCCTCTGTCCCAGCAGGAGAGGGGAGTGATAGAGCGACTGAGTGGGCACTTGGCGCCTAGCCAGGGTCAACCCACTACAACATCACGGCTTATGAGAATGTTCAGTTCTCCATGCCCTTTACAAACTACAGCTGGGCTTTACAAGAAGATCTGTTTCTCAGCAACTCTGCCCATTTCTTTAACACTGCAGCAGATACATAAGACCACCTCCTGAGGAACGGAACACTGAATCAATTCCCACTTTGGGACGGGGAGGGAAAGGGATGCAACCCTCCCAAATCCAAAAGCATTTCTCACCTGGCAGTCAGCTCCACAGGCACTCACTGCCCCATACCAAGAAGGTCCATGAAAGGAGAATTCAGAACTGAGGAGGCCAGAAATAGTGAGCAAGGGCTGTTGTGCTCCAGTCCCTGTTCTAAGTCTTGCTTATACATTTTGATTAAACATATCTAAGTATGTTGGACTTTTCTCATTTTCTCAAATGCTCAGAAAAAAATATTCCTCCTTCCTTTCTTCTGTATGCCTCTCACAATGTTGATATTTTTAAAAATTATATTTTTTCTATTATTATTAAAGATACATTCTATTGATACATTCACAACATTTTGCATCTGTGGTCAGTTATATCTCCTTTTCCTTTCATTAGTAAAATATACATTTAGACATTTATCTCAGGTTTTCTTTAAAATCAGATTGGGTGTTTGATGAAATATTTCTTTTTCTTATGCTATTTTTTTCACCCATCCCTGCAACTTGGAACTCCAGCCAATGCCAAAGTCAAAGCACGGCCAGAACATCTTTTCATGTGCTAAGTGAAACCATTAAGAGTTGGAAGTTAAATTCATTCTTTTCAAAGCTCATGACAAAGCTTCTACTGGTTTCAGTGAATATAACAGTTTTCCAGGTTATTTCAATACATGAAGAGACAAATGTTACAGTGCAACCTACTGTAATTTTATATAACTTTAAGGAACATTCAATTACAGGTAGTTACAAAAGTAAGAGAAAACTCCCTCCATTTCTAACCCAGGAGGACAATTTCAAATGTTGGTGAATCAGATTCCTTTTTCCATAAACTCACAGTATTGCAATTCCAGTTTTACAGATGCCATATGTACTAGCATGGTAGAAATACCTATTTTTCAGCTTCAAGAGATGATTCCAGTAATAATCAATTAAGAACTCCCAAACTTTTAGCATTTGCCCATCATTAAGATGCAGCATAAATTGGCCTATTCCTCAGGCTCTTCATTCAACAATAAATTCTGATGATGCCAGCACATTAAACAGCAAAGAAAAATAGATAATAGGAAAAATATGAATCATCATTCTGTTTCTAAGTGTTAGTGAACTGGCACTACTAATCTTTTTTTTCAGTTCCATTGATGCTTGCCATACTGCATGCAACACGCAGTGCCAGCTCAGCAGCTCATGTAATTTGTCATTTTTCTGACAAAGTTAATGGATCTGTGTACATTTTCCCCCCAGGTGAGAACGTGACCCAACATTTAGTTATGATACTGCTTTGATAAACTTGCAGTATAAAGAGAATGGTGGCATAGCAGGCAAAAGCCTCATTGTGAAGGCAGAAACAAAGACAACTGTAGTCTGTCAGCACAGGTGAAAGAAGAGGGGCTGAGGAACAGAATAATAGTGATAAGTAACAGAACTTTATTTCTCTACCTAGAGAAGATCTGAGGGGTTTTGCTGGCCATTTTACAACTCTTTCACTTGACTTGTTTACTGATGGAAACGTTTGCCAAGGAACTTTGGAAAAATAGTGACATATGAACAATCTGTTGCGGCATATTGTAGTGGTGGTGTTTGTGCTGCTAGAGTTACTAAGATTTTAGCATTTTTGTAATTTGTCTTGAAAAAACTGGAATTTGGCATGAATTTTTCGGGTACCTCCATGTTCAAGTCAGATGGTTTTTCATATTTTTTGTTACATTTCTCATGTGAAGAAAAGTCTGAAGTTATGCTGTGTCAAGGAAAAGGAAAAAGCGTGCTCAGATGAGGAAAGAAGCAGAAGGTGGGAAAAGAACCAAATGCATTGCAAGATTAGGAAGAACAGGTGCAATCTTCTTTTCAAGGTGAGAAGAGTATTTACAGGATACTCACAGGTCTTATGTAACTGCAAAATTAACCAGGTTATGCCAAAAATGCCTTGGGATTTTTTACTTCCATTTGATTTCTGATCTGACACTAACACTCTAAGGTTGGTTTTCACTGCCTGATAAGCCTAGAGCAGAACCTCATGTTCGAATACTTGAAGTTCCACATGGCTCTGCTGTGGTGGGACACAGAACCACCCACCCGAAATGTGGCGGTGCGAGCAAACATCTGTTAGAAGGAAGTCTAGAGAGGAAATGAAGAACAAGGAAAGAGCAAAAAGGGAACAAAACGCAACAAAACTGTTGATGACTAATCAACTGAGAAGAAGAGAAAATGTCATATAAAAGTTAGTCATGAGGGAAGCTGGGAAGTGGTAAGTGTGTCAAAATACTGATGTACGTTATTCCATTTGGGAACCCCTCCCATCACATGCCAGGGTTCTGTATACAGGTACTTCCCATTACAGCTGAGTGCATATGAAATACTAATTTTCTCTCAGAAGAAGAATACTCTGCCTCCCTCTCCCCAAACCACAGCCCACACAGAAGATCCTACGCTCCTGCCAGGCATCATCCTAAACACACAGAAAATCTTACCTGACACATGTTAGATTAATAAGGCATTTAGCCAGTGTTATGGATGTCTTCACTGCTCGAACGTCGTGCCTTATCCTAGTTCTGCAACAATTTTCTTGACATTTTGAACTTTCCAGAGGTCTTTCTGAGGGAGAAGGAGGCTGAAAGAAGAGTATTACAGTGTTGTTAATGAACCTATTCACAATCACGCTTGTTCTGTATGTGTTGGGGAAGACAATATATAGATAATTATGTTTGGTTTTAGCATTTTTCACAGTAGTTTAGCAGGTGGATGCATAGAAAAGTTGACTATAGCATCATCAAAAATAACTGAAAAATTATATAGGGTATGTTTAACCAGCAGGATTGATTAACTAAGGAAAATATAACAAGAGGTTTGGTGTGATTAAGTGGGATCAGACATGAACACGTATCATGAGATATAACCTATCAACATTTGTATGGAAAGAATAATATCCTGTATTATATTACCTGAAATACATATTCATATCCATATATAGATTATGCAAGATATCAGTGCATGTATTAGAAACAATTATGAGCCAAAAGAACAATGGCTAGCCCAGAGCTCACTGAAGGTTATTGGAAAGAAAATACCCCTCTGGGAAGTTTATTCCACAATATATCTTCTAATTTACTCTTTAGGAGCTCACAGCAGCCACAGTTGTATACTGGATACCTACTTATGACCCTCCAGTACGATCCTGCAACATGACTCCTATGTTCTGATGTTCTTCCCATCAGTCCCTGTCCTGCTGTCTCATACCATGAAACACAAATTACCCATAAAAATGATAATTCTCTTATTAGTTTTAAAGGTCAAATCAAATGATGTGGAAAATACGCGGTGGTGTGACATATAATTTGCATAATTGCCACAAAAACACTGCACTAAAGCTGTGTGAAAAAATAATAAATGAAATAAATCAAGCTCCACTCTGAGGAAAAGAGAATCAGCCAGATTTGTGGTGAGCGTAAATGAGGGCTGCACCACCCAAATGAACACCAGCAACCCAACAATCCCCATCACATTCATGTCTGAATTTATTCACCTCTTCTCCTTATCCCTTTTCCCCAAATATACCCACACACAGTCTGAAAAAGGGAAAATTAGATCTTTCCCACCAATCCTGCATTTTAGGCTGATTTGTTTCTAGGTGCAGAATGTCATTTCCAAAGTCTTTATATAGCACACTACAGTTGAGTGAGGGGGGGGACACAAACATGACATTGCCAGTCCTACCTGATGTCCCAGATGGGGCCACATGGGAGCTAATGAGGTGTGAGCAGAGTCAGTGCTGGCACTCTTTGCAGAATTTGCTTTTCCCTTGCCCAGGCTCTCAAATCAAGCAGGTAAAAGACTTCCTTCGGCTTCTGGATGAAGGTGCTGTCAGCACTGCCCTTCTCTTCCAAGGCTTGCCATAGTTTGTGGATCCTGCTTCTCCTCAGGACACAATTCATGTGGGAATAAGCAGGAGCTTCAAATGCATGGGGTGCAACACCTCAAATCCCAATAGATCTCACAAAACTCAAAGAAGCAGTCAATGTGCCTGTCTAGGGAGGAATGAAACTCAGCTTGTAGCTTAATTAATGATTTCCTAAAAGCGCTCACTCACAGGAAACAGACCCTGGATAAATATAGTTTGAATCCATTAAAGAAAAACCAAGCCCCATATACAACACTTAAAACAAAACCTGAGCTGTTTAAAAGCAAGCTTCAGATTTCTTCTAATGCCCTGATGCTGCTTGACTACTTGAACTGATTAACATGGTGGCTGGGCTTGGCTTATGTTTTTAGAGGCATTTTACACAGGAATTAGACAACTCAAAAAAATTGGCAATAAGCTTGACATTTGCCCATTTTTCTGAAGGCTTAGGGTGCATCCCTCTCCTCTGCCTCCCTAGCACACCAGTCATTACATCAGCTTTCTGCTTGGTGCATCTGGCAGCCACCACAATGATACTTATTTCTGAGATGAAGACAGCAAGTTATCCCTCTTTGTGTCAATGAAGCATTAACCCCAACTACATACTTGGTTACTCTGACTCAGTTTATTAGTATATCCTCTTGTGTTCTTATACCTGAATTTATGTGTACTGTGTTAACTATAGATACATCTATTCCCCTTCTTTTTAAAAATTAACTATTACAAAGACATTCTTTCCTGTGATTAATTAAAGTTGATCTTACCTTACAATAATTAAGCTGACAATAGGTGTCTACACATTAGAAAAATGGAGTATGATGTTGAAGAAAAGGTGGGCTTATTACATTATGTCTACATTTTAGATTTATAACTCAGTTCATTTCATATCATATATATTTATCACCTATGTTCTTAATAGAACTTTTTAATCAGCAGAAGTAAGAGAGATCACTTATTCATTTGACATATTACAAATTAATAAAAATGCAATGAATGAGCACCAGAAACCTTGCTGCTTCTGAAGTGCAAAGCTCTGTTATGCAACAGAAGAGCTAAAATTCTTTTAGCTATCAACGGGCATTCATCTAATTCACTGCATATATTAAAGGAATCCCCACAAGGTATCTATTCAAGGTCAAGTTATTTTACATTTCCATAATATTAAAAAGAGGGAAAAAAGTAATACAATGACACACTGAAAGAGGGTATCGGGTAATTAGATATGGAACATTTGTGATCTGGGCATTCAGAAAGCTTTAAATCAATTTTAGAAGTGAACAATACTGCTCACTTTTTTTTTTTTTCAGATCAGATTAACAGCAGCCTCAAAATGTGGTTGAGCTGAATTATACAAGCGTCATCATAAAATTAATTTGGCAAATGGCTATCAGAGACAGCACAGGTGGAAAAAATTCAGGCAATACTGATCAATCACTACAAAAATCCTTGCAGTTCTGAAACATTACCAGAAATTAATAGATGTAATGGTTGAGTGAATTTCCTTTTTTTTTCTACGCCTTCGTAACACTACATATATGTTGATGTGTATTAAAACTATTAAAACTTAGCAAATAAACAGCCAAGTACTGCATAGTAGAACGCCTAATTTTTACTACTTCACCCCACCTCAACCCCAGGCTTTTGTTTTTCCTGCCCATGTGCTCTACCTTGTCTCTGACAGCAGATTAGAAGGGTGAGAGCCACCACTCTTGTTACTACAATTCCCAGCACTGCCAGGCCTGCAGATTTTACAGTAATAACAATGACAATAATAATAATAAACCAAATCTGAAGGGACATCTCAAGCAAGGGAAATATTCTTTGGCACAATGCAGTTGGATCTCAAGTGATATCTGGGCAAACCTCCCTGCACTAACCATGAACACACCCCGATGCCTTTTTGGAGGGCCCATGCTGGGAATGAGGAACTCGGCACTTCTCCCAGCTCATGCGTTTCCCTGCTTTCCTTGGCTGACACTACTCAGGGTGCTTGTGTTGTGCTGAAACTATCCTATTAGACCGGCTATTATTTAGCAAGTACTAGATTTAAGTATGCCCATTTTCTTGAATTTGAGAAGAATAATATTTATAATTATTTTCTTTTAACAGCAGGCTTCGCAGACACTTACAGACTTCTACCCACAGATAGCGGGTTTAAATATGTGGTAATGCTGAAACGGCATAAAGCAATTTTAGTATGAGTCTTGATCACTGTCTGCTTCATTAATTGTGATAATTACTGCATCTGATGCAGTTGCAGCCCAGCCAAGGAATGGGAGGTATGGCAACAGGTTTCCCCATGGCAGATCCTGGGGGACAGAGCTGCATCCAAGAATTGCCAAGACTGATCCTGTCACCTTACAGTCAGTCTTGAGTAAGTGTCACACTATTAAGAAACTGTTCCTGGGCTCCATAACCTGATTTCTGCCACTATTGTCGGATGGTGAAGATCAGTAGAAGGCACGTTATCAGGTAAAACATTGGCCTTTGACTTCTACTGTGATTATGAATGAAGAGACACCTATAATTTTTTATTCACATTGACTGCTTTTCTTCTCTGGTATATGCTGTTCATTACCCTGGACTGTAGGGTTTCACGGGCAGACATTGTCTCTGTGTGCTGTGCCAAACGACACAGCTCTAATCCTTGCTAGGGATTATTAAATACTACTGCAAAAATAAAAATAACGTGTGCTTCTGGACAAGAGAAGAAGAGACTGAAAACTGCAAGGTCCTACTTGAGATTTGTGAATGTAACATGACACGGGTGCAGAGCATCACAGCAGTAAATTGCTGAGGGGTCCAGCTGGAAGTTCTCATTCACAGCCCTGCAGTGCAGGTAGCTGCACCAGCCCACTTGAATGCCACACAAATTTCATGCTTGCCACTTTCTTCCCTGTGTTTTTGAGATACACACTTCCCTTTGTGTGGGAAGGTACAAACTGGATGAGGAGACAGAACAAGTAAAAGTTGTGGCTTAAGACGGTTGGAAATAGTTACATTTCCACCAGATCTCAAGATCAGGCAAGATTTATTTTTCATTTATAGCTTGGCTCAGTATGGGAGCACAAGAACACTGTAATCTGTCTATCATATAATAGCTCCAGACTGGATTTAGATGAGAGAAAGGGACATTTCTGAGAAATGTCAGATAAGAAAACAAACTGAAAAAACAGCAGACCTATCCTGCAAAATGGGAAGATTATGTACACACCAGCTTATACATCATTACTGATTGCTGTCCTCAGATCAGATTTTACCTGAAGGGCTAATATCGAGCAAAGAGAAGGAAAAAAGTAAAAAAGTTGTAGACTTCTTTTACAACAATTTGCTCAAATGTTAAGAATCAGTTTTCCACTGTGAACTAACCACCATTGGCTGATTACAACAGCAGTGTTTTCTCAGTAAGAGAAGAAAACACAGTACTGATAGAAACCTGCCAATTTCATACTAAGTAAAATTATTAGGAGTGTAATGTGGATGCATAATCAGTCTTTCTTAAGGCAGTAATTCAAAGTGGTTGTCTCCATTGCTGTACATCTTGCTTTATGCATTAAAGAAGCTACCAAGAGGGTAACCTAGTTATCTCCCTCCAAGGCTGATGGGCCAGAGGAACTGCAGTTCTCCTTGCCCCTCTGGAAGTTCAGTTGTTCACCTCAAATTAATCATGATCTCTTCCCACTGAAACCCCCTTTTCTGCATGATTGAAGGCAACCAATTAGTTTCCAACATGATGAGCTCTTGGGTTCATCTGCCATAAGGTCTCACAGTGGGAATGATTGGGATATCTGGAATAATGCTCTGCTATATCCAACGACTAACTTTCCCCACTCTGAGACAGTGGGAGTAAGGAGATTACACTGGGATTTAAGGTTGTGAGGTGGGGATAGCCTTTAGTTCTAGATTTGATTTATATCAGTGAAAAAGATTTTTTTATGAGAAATGTCAGATGAGAGAACGCACTGGAAACATAGAAGAGAAAGCCAGCTGCTGTTATCTGACCATTGCAACGTTCCTAAACGAACGTTTCAATGTGAACATACTGAATTTAGGTTTCAGGAAGAGCCTGGGTCTGTACAGCAATGGACTCTCCTGAAAAGCAGCAACCAAATGGTCCTAAATGCAAATTCCCTCCTCAGCCACCCTCCCTGCTGACACTCAGTATCATCATTTGGAGGCTGTGGGTGTAATAATGGTGTTACTTGAAATGGTTTCAATGGCGCAACAGCAGTGATTTGTCTACCTAAGGCTGGACTTGACAGTAGCTGCTGAGACACCAGAGTCAGGCCAAGAAAAACATAATTACAGATTATTCTGACAGCCAGTCTGTCAGCAAATTATTGCCTAACCTACAACTACTCATGGCCCATTCCCAAAAATGAGTAAGGCTTGAAACAGATCATAACCAAATGTATTCCAGTGCAAGAAGAGCCAATTTACCGACCCCTCACCCCCTGCAGAAGACACATGATGCAACATTACTTATGCTTGATCAGACTGACAGCAGGGAGGAGGAGCTTCAGATCTGGCAAAACCAGCAGCTCATCTCATAGGTTTCAGCTGCTTGTCTAGAAGATGTCAAGGTAATGAGTCCTGAAGCGAGATCTGTGAGGTGTTTATCTTCTGACACCAATGTTGTATTTTTTTTGTGTGACTAAACCTTGTGGTGGTTTGGAAACATTAAGTTTTTTTTCCTTTTATCCAAAAGAGAACTAAACAACAAGATTACAAACTAAGCCAGTGAATGGAATGAAGCCCTGTGAAGTACTTTCACAGGCATATTTTAAGAGCTGTTGTCTAGATTTTTGTAAGAGGTTTGGAAGCGTTTCCCTCAATAAGCTCTGTGTGAACCAAGGTACAAATGAATAGAGAATGCAGAACAAATGACATCATGCTGATTTGGTGGGGTTTCATCACATACTCACTAGGGTTAACATGGAAGACTGTTCTGAGCCTTCTGTCACTATGTTTTATGAGCAAGCAGCAGCAGGACTTCTGTTAGCAGAAATTAAGTGTACCAATTGAGGGCAGTATATCATCTGCACAAGAACTTGCTTAGAAATGGAGCGTGTGTTTGTTCAGTAACATTTTTTCAGCCAACTAACTTTTCTTCCTCATCAGAATATTTTTTCCAGCAGATTTTTCCAGCCTGTTACAGAGTGGATGTTATGACACACAAAAAAAATCCAGTCTGTTCTTGTCTGTACAGAACAGAATATTGTTCTCTGGCTTAGCCTTTCAGTGATCACCAAACAGTGCAGCAAATTATTGCTTCAGGAGGTCTGAAGCAATTTATGCAATTTTTTTTTGTGAAGACCTACTGTTATTTCTCAGCAGTCACAATAGAAAAATATATATTGAATACTCTATTCCTTTTTAGCATTCATAGAGTTTGTGACAAACATGTTAGGAGTTGTCAAATGCAGTAGCCAGATAGAGGCAAGGCTGCTGCACTCCATGTTCCCAGGTTCCATGAGTAGTGAGGCTGAGTGTCTATCCCTAATAGGTGCCCATAAAACACAGGTATACCACCAATAGGTGTGTAGACACATGGCCAGCTGTACGGCTCACTGCAGACAGAAACACTAAGCACTCACACAGACAGCAACAGCCTCCTCTTGTTTTCCTCTCTGGTTGAACAGGATAAAAGTCCATTCATGGAAAATACACACACAGAGCATATATTAACACATGTATCTACACACACTAATTAACTGGTCTCAAACAGCCTCCCCCCAGTCCTTGTTTCCCCAGCTGCAGCACCTTAGGCCCAGCAGTCCCACTGCAGCTGCTGGCCCACAAACACTCTTCCATGCACATTAGATATCCCTCCAGTGACTGGCCTCAAGCACTCAGCCTATCCAGTATCTTCCCCTGGATCCTTTCACCTCCGTTTGCTTCACAAGGAGACACTCAAGTGCAAATGGATCCCATTCAATTGACCCCCGTTCCCAGCTTATGGATCTTATGGTCTCCCTAGTTGTGGGCTTCTGGGACCCCACCACAGCCAACTTGCAAGACCCCCTGGTCTCTCTGGTATCTGGCCCAGACTCACAGTTGCCTTGATACCCAGCTCCCAGGCCTCCTACACTACTCACGGGTAATCCAGTTTTACACTCACTAGCAATTGTACGTGGACGCACACAGAGTTGCTCCTTTTGCTGGTACCACAGCCACATGAGCCCCTGCTCTGTGGTCCAACTCCACTTGCTGGCCATGAGACCCCCTTGCACACACACATGCACTCAGAACAGAGCCCCTCGCCCAGTAAGACCTGTAGAAATTGAGATTGCTGAGAATATAGGACAAACTGCAGTGATCAATAGACCAGTAACTTTTGCCCCCTTTTTATTTCTCCAGGCTTTTTCCTTCCCAAAGCACCTTGATCACTCTCCTTTCCTTTGTCTCCTCCCTTAAGTCAATAATCTCAACAGCAGATTCAAGACTAACTACCCAGTGCTCCATTTTTCCTGTAGAACGAGGGATTCCTCAGAGGCAGAGTGAATTAAGAAGTTATATTGTACTGCAGAAACACAAATAGATGTAGAGCTCAGCAATACATTTGCCATGCAACCAATTTAATCTACAAGTTAATACAAAATGTTTCTGTTCTGCATTCTGATTTTGCTGTTACATGCTAGTGCTTTCTGGCTGTAAGCTTTATACAGAACTACGAAGGTATGTGAAATCAGTATATTTCTATACTTCCTGTATGATATTTTTAAAAAATAAGCTATCATTTCGCCACACTCTAACTTATGCATAAGGTATAGAACACATATTTCTGCATATATGAAAACAAAAGTATACACAAATACAATTGAAACTCAAAGATCTTTGGATCATTTGAAGCTGACAGTCTATAAGGTGCTAATGCTGAGGTTTTACCAGCTTGCCAGTTTTGGGGCTGATTGTACAGAAGAGGTTAATTTCAAACCCGGACCCTGTAGTGTCCACGCATCCCAATCACGTTCTGATGATTTACTGTAAACGAACAACCTGGCATAAAAATGGCTCACTCAAGATGCGAGGCAACAGCTCAACAGCTGAAACACGTCAAAGCAACAACCTTACTGCTTAAATGGCCACAGATCTTGCTATCGATGTGGTAACAAAATCAACAGGGCAGTTTGATATGGAGCCTCTAGCCCTGACTAATGGGAACAGAAACTCTCTCATGACCCCTAAAGGGGATCTTGCTGTCTGCAGCACTGAACTGAAGGAAATCTTCAGCATCCGAAAAGCTCAGAAGGAAGCGGAAAAAAACCCCAACAAAACAAAAACCACCCCAACAACTTAGAAACTCATGTACTTCCTAGCCCTGAGCAGAGAGAGACTGTCTTATTTAAAAGGGCCAGGTGTCCTGCACAGACCAGACAGTCCCGCACTGTGGGCTACCACAGGACAGGAGTTAACAGAGAAGAGATGTACTTTCTTATTTCTATGGGTTTTTAAAAGATGCATGCCAGTCTGCACACGCCTTCATTTCTGGGGATTTCTGAGTCAGTACTCTAACTCTGTCAGTTGGGATCTGGGTACTATTTTGAAACTAATCTCCCAATTGTCCTTAGATGTCTTAATTCACTCCCCCCAACACAGGATTTTCTCAAAGCGCACAAATTGGGTCCCTTTAGGATGTACTGGACTGGAAGACAATGCCTGAGAAAGTGTCCAATACACTCTGGGTAACAGCAGTGGCCAGTTCAGAGTTATGCTTACACCAGAAAAACAATACTCAACTCCAGTGCAACACATCCTTTGAGAGAGAGCAACCTCAGCACCAGCTGTTTCACACTGCACATCCCAGCCCAGCTTGGATCCCTCACTGCTTATTGCGAATTTAGCACATAGAACACAAAAGCAAACCTCAATGAAGAAGATAATATCTACTGTGGTTTAGACAGGGCTGCCTAAACTAGAAGTGACATTTAGGACAGAGAAGGAATCCACAGCATTTTCGAAAAAGAGCAGTGTGTATAATTAAGATTACATAGGATCAGGAAGAAGATGAAAACCACCTGCTCCTGAAAGCTGACATAAAGAGTCAAAGCTACCCTGCAACAGAAACTAAACACCTCTCAGACTTTTTCAACAGAGCCATCTGAAAAGTGACCCACCATCAGCTGCTCTTTGCCAGAATCAGAGAGAGAAGTCAGATGCACCAGGCCGCATCCTGGTGAAGGTTGAGGTGGTGACTCATGTGAGCCCTTCCCCTCAGAGCCAGTCCATGACACACCTCTGAGGAGGGCACAGAGCTTGTGGGAAAGAACAGCAGGTCCAAAGCAGAGAAAAGCACCTGCAAGAAGTGACAATGAAAGGAAGAAGCAATAGTTCAGACCTTCTGTAATAGCGTTGACACAGGAAGGTGACACAAGACCGAAAACCAAAATAACGTTTTAAAAGGTCTGACCAGGCACTACCGACAATGAAGTAAATCAGTGGAGATGCATCCTGCTTAAAAGTGCAGATGTGGACCCTAAGCTTGGCATTAAAACTGCATTAGCATTGTTCTGATATTTTTGCCTAGCCAATCTCTGAGAGCACAGGTGAGACAGGTGCAGCAGGTACACTAAATACCAAAGGGGAAACTGGAAAGGTGGAAGAAAGGCACGGTTAGGAAAGGCAGTGTACTGCAGACCAGGCTGCAAACACCTTTTTCCTCCTCCTAGGAAAGGAACTTTCTCTGGGTCAGCCAGCTGTTCCCCAATGCAAGACAAAGATTTACCATCTAGCACCGACAGTAGGCTCAGTATTTAGCCAGGCTGTGATGCAGTTCTGGCTGTAATTTGGGCATCTGTTGAAATTCTCTTTTGCATTATAACATGCAATTCAAATGCTCTACCCGTGGACAAATTGTGATTGTGATGGACTTGGCACTCAGTATGGACACCAAGAGTCATGGATAAGCACAGAAATGACTGGGCTGTTTTTCACAACTATAACGCATTCTAAGAGCTCAGGGGATTAAGTGTTAAAGTTTTGGTTCAGTCTGTTGTAAAGAAAACAGATGCATATTTGTATTCAGCTGAACATCTCAAAAGTTTGAGATGGCTTAGTACGATGATAATTTGCACCCATATCATCTTTGAAGACAAGAGATGAATCATCTGCAAAATTAGCTGCAGATGGAGGCTCAGGTCTTGGGAGGCTTGAAAGATTCCAGGCTGTTTGGAAAGGTTTCAATTTGTATCCACAGCCAGTTCAAAATGAAAGATGAACCAAACCAGCTAATACACATTGCAATAGACTGTGAGGATCTCTTTTGTCTGTTCCCTGGAGGAAACTTCTGGCTTAATAAAAGGCTGCTAAAAAGAAAACTAATATTTCTTTTCATATATTTTACCCACATTGTAAAAATCTCTTTATTGTTTTCCTGTACTGCTGTAGTGTGCCTGCCATAATTGTACAGCCTAATGCAAAAAGAAATATTATACAATCTGAAAACAAACATAATGGGTATTGAAAAATATCCCTGGCAACAGGCAGAAGTTAAACAAACAAACACAAAAATTATCTTGCCGAGACACAGCATTTCTATTAAAGAAGGCAAAGAGATGAAATGCCTTTGTGTTTGAAAGCAAGACAATTCTCTATATACTCGTATTTATTCAACTCTATCTAGTTGTACACTTTCGTTACAAAAACTTTTGTGGTTTTGGAGCATGGACATCTAGCTCTGCTGTGTCCTGGAAAAGATACTTTTGCTACTCAAACCTGTCACAAAGGTTTGGAGAAGAAATGCAGTGAGTTGGGGTTTGGCAAACTGGGAGTTGGGGTTTCTGCTGACCAACATGATCACTCAAACATGATCTTGCAAGAAATATTTTAATATTTCTTAGGTTAGTGGTTCAGCTTGCACAAGGAAATTAAGCCTGCATGGTACAGTGCTTAGAAGAATAACCAAGGGGTTTGAGATGTAGAGCCATCAAAAGCCAAGAGATAGTACCGCCAGTGTTTGTAGATTTGTTGGTGTTGTTTTGTTTTAAAATCTGTTCATATCAAACAATATTAAGAAAGCTTTATGTCTTTTTGTCTTCCCTTTTAGTTATTTAGACAGAACAACAAATTAACTGTTTTTGACAACAGTTTGGAGGACAAGCTGATGAGGAATGAGCTGTAAATCATGCAGGGATTTAATTAAAAAAAACAGATGTCAAAAAACTAAGAAAAGCGATCACTGATAGGGATTTCGAGACTATTAAAGAACGACAAACATAAAAATGTAATTAGCATACAAACCTATATCTTCCAACAATTTAGACAGGAAAAATAGCATTAAATCTGGAATTTTCCAAGTTCTACTAAAATATCTGCACCCACTGTTGTAACTCCAACCTCTGGCAAACAATATTAGTACCTTTTATTCCCACCACATCTATGAGGGTGGCTGTCAGCTTCCTATTGTTCCTGCTAAATATTTTATGTATTTCTTTCATATAACAATGTAATATTAAAATATATACATATACACACACATCTATATACGAAATGTGTGTGTGTATATATATGTATATATGTATGTATGTGTGTGTATATATATTCACACATACATACATACGTATATGAAATGTATACATTTTTTCTCTCCACCCTGCAGGCCAAAGCAGACTTACTTTGCTGGCTTTACAAGCATGACATCCCTCAATGATAACTTGAAATGAAAGAGATTAAATTGTATGTGAGTGTAGTATCAGTTCTAAACATGTCAGGGCTCTAGGCACTTAACTGTATGAATCTTTTGGAATATTCAAATATGCCCTTTTCAAAAGATACTGGAGAATAATGCTAATTAAAAACATTTTTCTTTGGGCAGTATAACATTCTAGCAATTCTTAATTGGCACACACATTTCTCGCAACAGTCCACCTGACACAGCACAAGTTTTACAAGTGAAAGATTCTCCTTATCTCCATTTTTCAGCATTTCTTCTGTTATTTTGGGATCCTTTAGCTGATATTGTGAAATTTATTTCTGGAAGGAGAGATGGCAGATAGTATGGAAATTAACTAATCAAGTCCCATGGATGTCTATCAACACATGCACATCCTAACTAGTTCTCCACATAAATAGGACTTTTCCAACTATGGCTGGGCTACTGTGTCCAACATAGGTCATGTGGAAACAAGCTCCCTTGCTGGATCAGCTAGGGAACTGAATGGGAACTGAAAATCCACACTAAGATGTCTTCTGCTAAACTGAAAAGTTCATTCATAGCAGTCCCATTTATTTAAATTCCTAAAATACGCAAAAGGTTCTGCAATACTGTGTGAATGCATATCCAAGAGAACTATTCAAGCAAGAGTAGATAAAGCTAATAAACAGCAAACACAAGGAGAGTTGTGCTGGATTGCTAGTGCCAGTTTGGGGTAATCACCTTTTTAATAGTACCAGCACGAGTATCTCTGTTCATGCATGTCTCATCAGTTGAATGGGAATTGGAGTAATCCTGAATCCTGCTGTGACACTGCAGGGCAGAAGTTCTCATGCCTCTTTAGGAATCTTCACACCAGTGAGTGTCCTTCCCCTTTCTCAAAGGCACTGCTCTCATGCCCATCAGGAGCACCTTTGATTTTCTCCTACACAGGATAACCTCTACCTGAGAGAATTATTAATGTAAAAAAATACTTACTGAAACTCCACAACATGCATCTGAGGACACTGGTCCTTGCAGCAGTCTTAGAGGAAAATTTTACGGTCCAAGTAAGGAAAGAAATCAAGAAGTGTCTCCAAGTCTTGCTGATGGTTTTACAAATAAATGGCTTCAGTACAAAATATCTAATTCTGATCAACACACTGATAAATAACAGCTACCATGAAACCACCTCAGAACACACAGTCCCTTAGAGTAAGAAGGGCCCAAGCCACATTTTGTGCTTAGTCAGGCTTCTGTTTGGCACTGAATTTCTGTAAGTCTGTGCACTCTTAATACATCAAAATGAAAGTTGTATCCTTCCTGCCTTATGAAAATCAATACGTAAGTGTATTATACTGTCTATCAGACAATAATTGGCGCTGCCTTCTGGAAGCACAGTGCTGACTATTGTGGAAAGCAACAGAGCTCCAGCTCAGCAAGTCACCTACAATGGGTTTTTCTTAATAATGCTTGATTAGTGTCTACTCCAAATCCACATCCAAGGTGATCGCAGATTGAGATCCAAAGATTAGGAATGCAAACTGTGGAAATGCTGGTCAGCTGACTGAAACAGCAAAGACTTATTAGCTGCAGCCTTCACTCATTTTGGGTTGTCTAGCATTTTTTTTCTGGCAGGGGTTAGTTTGGATTGTTCCCTTCCTTTCCAGAATACAGGATTTTCAGTGGGGTTATTAGAGATAACATTTGCACAGCACCTTTCTCAGGGTAAAAAACAACACTCAAGACTGATCTAGTGCAACAGCATAAGTAACGTAGTGTCATTACAGCCTCACAGAATGGATGGAGGTGACAGAGTCTACCTTAACCTGGGCAAGCTGAAAATAATACTGTGAGTGAACAGCAACAGATGGTATGCAAAGCACACTCAAAAGGGGAAGCCAGAATGGGAAGATGTCACAGAATTGGTGATTCTATTCAGGCTCTCCTAATGTATTTGCTATCGTGGTAACCAAGGGTTTATCTTACTCTTGCCATTTACACCTCATTCATGACACCCAAAAGCTATTGCAGGGCCATGTCGGCACAGGACAAGAAGGAACATTTCCATGTTGCTATACAGATGAAAGTATGAGGTTTGTTGAGCAATATATGACAACTTCCCTTTAACATGGAAACCTCCAGATGCCTCCAGGAAATATTCAAGTATGTGTCAAGATTTGGAACAGCTGGGATCAGGTGTCCTTTGAGACTGCTTCATCTAAGTCCAAGGAATCATGAAGAAGCAGCCAAAAGGGTGTTCCAGTCAGAAACCCACTGTGGCCAGTGGTTGTAAGGGCTTATGACATCTATTGAAAACAGTCAGAGCCAGACAAATGGATCCTTGAGGACAGAAGCAGGTCCACTGGCAGAAGGAATGAAGGTTGAAGAATTCATGAAGGATGGATGGAGGGAAGATTGTTCACAAAAACAGTCTATTCAGGAAATTTTACTAGAAGAACATTGGTATTTGTGTCACTGGAGAGCTGAATCCATACTGGTATCTGTCTGTCTAGATGTTACCTTTATGCATGGATTATTTGAACTGTGAGTGATCACCGTGTCCCATGAGAAGAATTAGGAACAAAGTGAAGGAAAAGAGTCACTTCCAGGGTGATAGCAGTTCAATGAACAGGAGTCATTTGTAGACCGTGGCATCCCTCTTGCTCAAGCAATGACACACCATGAATCTAATTTATTTAGACTCTACAAAGGTAGATACCTTGTGATAGCTCTGACCCAAGAGCCTTGCTATTGATCCCAAAGATGCAGGGGGAATGGATAAAGACAGGGCTGAGTGGAGGGCCAAAATGAATGCGTTTCCCCTCTTCCTGGCCACCCATAGCTTGATGCTCACTGCTCTCCACAAAACAGGGTGTTTTCTCCTTCCCTCTGCAGAAGCTGATGATGTGGTGGAGAAAGTGTCAGGAATAACAAGCAATACTGCAGGATAAGTAGTAAACCCATACAGAATATATAATCCTTTATGAAAAATTCTTTCAGAAATACTGTAAAAATATCTATTTATTGGCAGGGGTGGGGTCACAGATCATAAGCTTCCTATCAGTCAAAACCAGTCAGTCTGGACAAGCTTTAATTTGAGACTTGAGACAAAAAGAAATTACCTTTCATTCAGGGCACTAACACATCACCTATGCACAGAATATGTTTTTGCTTATGAAGTATTAACGTTAATATGATTTCACCCCTGAGTAAATAGGATAATAGGTCTATTTCTATACATGTGCTCTTAAGAACCAGTTTGAGGGAGCTAGTTTTAGTCCATCCATTGAATAATAAACTAAACCCTAAATGAGGAGGAAAAAAATATCAAGAGCTTGAATTCAAGGTTAATTCTTTCAAGCTCCATAAATCTTCAGTGTCCGTCAAGGTGTATGCAAGACGTACCTGTATCTGAGCAGCAAAGATTAAGGTATAAGATCAATAGTTGTAATCAAAATGTGTTTCTTTTTTTTCCTCTTTCTCAAACGATAGCTAAGAAGACCTGGAAAGAATTGAGAATATGTCTGCAAAAAGCAAATAAACTCCAGAGATACAATCTGTTCAATAGAGACCGGTTAAACGTGTTACTGTTTGGTAGCAAGCACTGGAACATTTCCAGTTCTCTGCAACTAGCAGAAAAAAATAAGAATAATCAAGAAGCTGATACTAGTATTCTCTATGTACAAATGCACAAAGACAATGCAGAACCTGATCCAGAACTCACTGCGGGCACAGGGTTGTAGTCATTTAGGCCAAGAAAGCAAAGAGCTTCTCTAACAGTTTTTCTCCTGTATTTAACCTGAACTGCATCAGGAGTACCATAATCTTCTGCCAGAAAGGCATAAAATTTTTGTGCCTTTTGGGGATAATTCCATCCAAGGTAGATGGAATGAGAGAGATGCAATTTATCACACAGAAAGTGACAAGTTTGCACATGCAGGTCCATGAGAGTAACACAGCAGTTCCCTGCCTACACTGCCAACCTTTGGAGTCCAACACACACCTCCAGAGAGCACCACGGCAGTGCCAGGCTGTAAGCAGCTCAGTATGCTCCACTCTAGCAAAGCTTTCCAAGAGTGCAGTTCAGTACCTAAACAGGTGCCAAGTTTTTGGGCTCTGGTGCATGAAAAAGACCCAGCGTCTGTTAAAGTTAGGAACTTGTTAGACAGCGCCATAAAGAGCTTGATGGAAGCAAAGAGACTGGGCTATGACAGCAATGAACAGCAATAAAATCACATTTTGCCAAAAGGATAAGCATTAGCAGATTAATGGCCACATGATGGTCTAAGTACGGTTCTTCTCTGTAAGGTGCAATGATATTTTCTGGTGAACAATACTCCAAGAATCAGTATCTAATAAGGGGGAAGAAGAGTTAATTAACTAATAGCTTGAAAATGGACAGGTTGCCTGTGCCATGTCTTGGAACTTTCCAAGTCTGCAGAGTGCAATTAGCTGCTTAAAGCACAAGAATGTCTAGAGCAGCTGTGATCTAACATTAAACAAACATGCATGTTACTTTAAAAATAACATTTTCTACATTTATAAAGCTGTGTTTTCAAGGTAAACCTATTAATTTACCCTTCATCTCGTCTAGCAAAAAATCTGACATTAAGTAACCTGACATGCATGAAGCAGCCTGTACTTTTGTGGGTGGCAAATCTGTTCACTGACAAACTTCTAGAAAACCTGTCACACAGCAGGCTCTGGAGGTCCCCAAAAGCAGCAGGACAATCTGCTACAGACCTGCCTGGGCTTTAGCTCTAGGTGGATAACACACATGACCATATTGCGGGGCGTTATTCTCTCTTGGCAAGCAGTGGCCAAGCATCTTTGGCAAATGGCAAGAGAGCAGGGAAGAAAATTAGAGGTCGTGAGGAGCATCATCAAAATGGATTTATTGGCAAATGAGTGTTGCAAGACAAATAAATACAGAGAGGAAGGAGCTCCAGAAACACCTTTGTTCACCATCTGCCTTGCCAATCACTACAAACTGTCCATTTCTATGCCTGCAGGTCTGAATCAGAACGTGCGCAGCTTATTCTTTGATATATTGAGCATTTGTTGCTCCTGTATTATTACTGATATGAGCTACAAGATAAAAAGTCAAATTGTATAACTTAATTATGCAAAAGTAGGTCTATTTTAGTTTGAAAACAAATTGGAGTACAAACAGGCTTAGTTTTCCTACCAAAGCTCCCTTTTTTCCTGTGCCAATCAATTTTGGGTAGAAACTACTTAAAACCTACCTCTGGATTACGAGCAGTTGATCAAATCTATAAAACCCAAGGCTAGTATTGATAAAATATGGCAGCAGTAAAATTGCTCTACATTATCAAACCCATTTATTTATGAGTCTACACGAAAACTATTAAAGTTCTCATAGTCTAAGGAACAATCAAAAGGCATCACCACAAGAAAAAGAAAGAAAGAATCTATATATCCTCAGGTGTCTGCACAATTTTGATTTAGTACTGCAGGTTAATCCATCCTAAACTACTATCAAACAGTAATGACATCATTCATCATTCTTTTAACTGGAAGTAATGACGAGATCTCTGGTGCTGTGTGGGGAAACAGGAATTTTTGTTCCTCAAAAGATACAGAATTTGGATTCTCCAAATTGAAGTGGGAAACGCAAAAATTATAAAATGCAAAAATATAAAAAAAAAATCGAACAGGGACATGTAAAAAAGTTGGTTAATTTCTTCAGGTATTCAGGTTATTTTGATTTTTATTTCTTTTACTATGTCAAAAGTTGAAACTAATCTAAACCACAAAAATCTCAAATTATAAAAAGTGGAACTTTCAACAATAAATCATTTACTCTTTCATTATTCAAGCTTATACAGAAGAAAATTTATCTCCTCCCCTCCTCCCCTGAGAGGCTTATTTCTTCATCAGGCATTTATTTAAAAAATACTCTGCTAATTTCCATGCACATTGCAGAGAAAAATAGATGCTTTTTATAGATTTATTTAATTCACAGATGCTATTTTAATTGGTCTCCCATACAATTGTCTCTCACTAGGAATCTGGATGGCTCTGGGGAATTGGCAGCAACTTTCAGAGCTTTTCCAGGTCAGCGATTCAGATGTAACCAGCGTCACTGGTGGCTGAGAATTAATGTGGAGAAAACTATTTGAGGGCCCTATGTGAAATAAAGTAATGATTTCAGTCCAGTTGTGGTTTGACAGATTACCAGCAAAACGAATTGGTGCTTTTATGGGCCTTTTTGGAAACAGACCCAGAAAATTAGCTTCTGCAAATTATCTTTCCCATGAGGGCTGAAGGCAGCCTTCAGAGTCACAAGCATGAAGCCTTTATTATCGGTTCACCATTTTTATAATTATTTATGAAGATTTCATGTTTTTTTTCCAAATTCTGTCATTTTAATATTCTGGGAACAGTTTGCCATGCTCTGCTTTAGCCTAAGAAGGTTAATCTCCTTAAGCTTCATCTGCTGTCCCAGGGCGGGTGGAAGGGAGAGAGAGGAGAGGGAAGAAGATGCTTGTCCTGCATTATTCTGTACAGAACCTTACTGAGAGAAATTGGAGCATCTCTCTGCAGTGATGGAGAGACTGCCTTGGGCACGTAACCTTTAGAAGGATAAAATTTGCTTTAGTAACCTTCTCCCTCACGTCCCTGCAAACATACTGCAAGTCTTAGGCTAGATTGTCAGAAAATGTGTCAGACCACGAACTGGGATACAAACACGTTAGCACAGCAGTAAGGACTTTATCCCTCATCAAATATTCCAGTAAATCCTAACTGGATGTTTTGCTTACGGTTTCTGGTAAAAATAGGCAGCTATCCACCTCACGCTCCTGTTTGATTAGCACATGCTTGTTTTCTAAACTCTCATTCATCCTACCAACAAGGCTTCCTCAAGAACTGGCTTTTAAAACAGCAGCACTGTTAAAAGACATAGCTCAGGCCTTTGCTTCATTTTTTTTCCTCATAGAAAGAATTCACAAAAGCAAACTTGCATCTGTAGTGAAATATTGTTCTCACAGGCCACAAGATCCTGCAGTCTTCAAGGCCTGGATGCACTGATTCAGCTAAAATTAACGTATAGAACTAGGATGAACAGAAGATGCATATGTTCTTCAAATTCTTATATAACCTTTTCCATTATCTCATTAATTCCTACTAAAAAAAAACCCAAATCAAACCCAAAAACCAAGGAGATTAGTTTCTTCCCATTTACTTTGGCTCTCAGTGGTGCACCAACACAGGGATATTTGGGCTGCTTTTCTTGTGAGGTTTGTAATGAATTGCCTCTGGTAACAAACTAATGAGGTTGTCAGAAGCTGCAACAAAACAGTTTTGCAATTTATATGAGCAGGATAGGGTCTATTCAAAATATATAAAAAGGTACACAAAATCCATCACTCCTCAGTGCTATACAGAGAAGAAAAGGCACAAACATCTTTGTTTAGTGTCATGTAAGTAAAAAGGGTAAAAAGGCAGAATGAGAAATGAAAAATTTCCCAGGAGAAAGAAGAAAAAAATGCAGAAAGAAACCCAATGATCCATTTTGTCCATGGCAATGGAATTGGGAAGCAATACGCAGCTAAAGCCCAGATAGTAAGTACTTGTCTGGTTTTAAAAGCAAAATTTTTCTGCTTCCTTATCATAACTTATTCAATAGTGCTTTGTGCCAGGAAAGAGAAATTGTCTATGCCTAAAGATTTTTTCTCTGCTTCCCATACTTTGGAGATCTGGAGTTAAGAAGTTCAAATTCAATTTGCAATTTATGACTCCCGTGAGAAGTTTAGAAATTCAAACTCACTAGAAAGATGGAGGAAACCAAACTTCTGTTACTTTACACTTAAGGGCAGAGGATGCTGGGCTTCCTTCTGTGCAACAGTGAGAGCTGATTCTCTACCTTTTTTTTCCTCCTGTTAGTCAATGGTCAGTTTGGAGCTAGCTTCATTACCTTCCGAAAGTGTCAATGGTTGGGAACAGCTGTTTGAAATCCACAGCAGTCCCCAATCCCATAGAAGAATTTAAATAGGTAAACTGCTGTGCAGTAATCCAGAAATTAGTAGGTATAATACATCATCTTCTACTATGGCTGTCAGGTCTAGAAGGTCTTGGTTCAGTGCCAGTATGCAGTCAGCCTGTACGGGAGGCTGCACACCACAGAGCCTCCTGACAGCACAGCTCTGGAAACCTGGATGACAGTCCCCAGGCTTCGAGGATCTGCCTGAGCACAGAACAAAAGTAGCAGAAAAAGAGCATTTGCTCTGACAAGGGGTCGTTCTAATTACCAGGAAAAAAAGTAGTGTAGAGGTAGATAATTTCCAGTCACAGGAACTGGTGTTATATTGATATCCAGGATGCAGTAAGATATGAGCTGGTGAAAATTTTCATGGATCACTTAAAGGTACAGTTATTTAAGTGAACAAAGTACCCAGACTCATTTTGTTTACCTAGAGAACAACATGCATGCCATGTCACTCAGTCATGGAAGCACAGAATAACTCTGTGCTGAAGCACACATACACACAGTTCTCAATCCGCACTTATTCTCAAGTGTGGAAGAACTTCTGGTCAAACGTATGTCAGTTCTGCCTTACTGAAGCTGTCTACTTGATCCTGGGGAGACTGCATGTAAGGCATGCAGGTGACAGAGGGTGCAGAGTTATCCACAGAGTACCTAGGGATCCCTAGAGTAGCATATGGCTAAATACTCTAAGACCAAAAGGATCAGGTCAAACTGAGTTCTCAAAGCAGGCTGGAAGCAGCCCGAGGAAGAGAAGGCAGGACTGTGACAACGCTTGGCCTAGACACCTCAGCAGGGTCATTTGCAAGTGGAGACATCTTATCTGAAGCCTGAGGTACTCATTCCTGCCCCCTCCCTTCTCCAAGCTCCCCGCTGCTGCCGAGCTCAGGTGCTGCAGCTCATAGCTCCCTTTCCAAGGTAATGGACACTGCTTTTCTCTCTCTTTCCCTACAGCAGATGACAATGCAAAGCAGTTCAGCAGTTGCCACACAAGATAATGAGTCAACCCAGCAAGGCAGACAGCTGTGGTGTAGAATTCCTGTGCTGGTTTAGACACAAATTTAGGAGGAAACAACCTGAAAAGGGTGTCTCCATCTCCTGCCTGCCAGGCAAGCAGGTTCCAGCAGCCCCTTCTCCCATGAGTTCGGGAAAATAATTTTCTCAAGTGAAAGTGAAGAAAAACTGTTTATTTAACAAACAGAGTCCCCCGCAGGCACGAGGCAGAAAAGGATATTGAACCCTCACTTGTCCCCTAAAGAGGCTGGTGCATCTTGTATAGTCCCTTCTGTCTGTAAAACTTAGCTGCTCCTGCAATCCTGAGGCCGGGCAGGGTCCAAAAATTACCCCAGAGAGTCCTGCTGAGAGTCCCAGAGATGATAAGCTGGACTTGGACGAAGAAGCAAGCCAAAAACAGTCCAAAAAGGAACAGAAGCCACCGAGGCAGATTGCAGTCCCTTTCAGCTGAAAGCCAAAGAACTAGGGGAAAAAAACCTCCCCTCTCTCCCGGCCCAGAGAAGAAAAGTATATAAACTTCTAACTGCAAGGTCAGGCAAGCCGCTTTGAAGAGTTCCCTCAGCTTCTCTCTCCCTTTGCAGTTTAAAGGTACAAACTACATTTCTACAGATCAAGCAGGCGATGGGGAACACAATATTGTCATAGAATCACTCCAAGCTATTCCCAACTAAAATGTTAGGAATCCTTGCTTGCAAATAGGATATGCTGGATACACTGCAGTTGGTGGGGGCCCAGAAGCACACATTGCTGAAGGAGAGGAATCCATAGGCTGCAAACATAGGGGAACGAATAGTTCTTATTCCACAACTGAGGCACCCCTTGAAGCCAAGTTAGGACCTGGGAATTCAGCTGAGGCCCCAAAAGGCTTGGGGGTTTATCAGCACCAAACCACAGCCAGAACAAGCTTTGAGGAAAAGCAGCCCAGACAGTTGCTGGTGCTGCTTGAGTGGGTGACGCTAAGAAGCAGCCCAGGTCACCCAGCATTTAGCTGGGAAGAGGCACTGGACTTGAGGATCTGTTGCTGCACCTTACACAGGAACAGTCTTCACAGTCATTAAATTCCACTTCCATAAAACCAGCAGTGCCACAGTTAACCAGCACAGAGAGGCAGATAGTGGAAAGGATAACTTATTTCTAGTTCTGTGAATTTCCAGTGTGCTGCGTAGCGAAACGCAAGCTTTGTAGAATAAATGCTACTCTCAAGAGAGGCAGAGCTTTCAAGGAAGGAATAGGTTCATGTTCCCACCCATTGAAAGAAAAAGCCCATAATAATGACAGGAATTGGAGCTATTTGCTAATTTAAATAATTATGCAATTGCCAGACTGCGTTTCTGCAATCTCTGCCAAATACCCATTTTCTGGCTAGAAGAAGAATTAGGCTGAATTTTGTAGGGAGTGCCCAGCACAGGAAAGATGGAATAAAATATACAAGAAATTAAGAGTTATCAGCATATGAGGCTAAAGAAAATATGTACTTACCTGATGCTTTTCAGAGTCTACAAGTGCACAAATTCTGATTGCTCTCTCCTGGAAGCAGAGTATGTGCTAAGGGGTGCATCAGCCTATCTGCACACCTATAATATTTGAACACTCAGGTCTGCCTCACATCCATGTGCTCATGTACCTCTTTCAGAGCACTAAGATATACAGAGCATGTGTCACCATTGCACACCTGTTGCATGACACCTGCTATACTACATGTGACTTTGGGGACTTACGGCTCTAGTCAAGCAGAAGCATCAAAACAGGAGAGAGCAACACTGAATCGGCAGCAATTTCATGGGTAATTGAGCTATTCAGGTAATTTGATTTCTATTTTATAATGCTATAAAGTATTAGCCTATGCTTTAAAGAACCTGTCTCTGCTGTGTCTTTCTGCCACCAAATCTGTGCTCTTTCCAAGGACAGGAAAACAGGTTGTTGCTGAAATTTCTTGGCCATCACCATGGAGAGTATCATGTTCACAGAAGAAATTTTCAAATGGCAGCTGGAAAAGTTCAATGCCTGACAGTGTTATGTCCCAGCAGCAGTGAATTCTTAACCCACAGTTTGAAACAGCTTCCAGGAACAGAGCTAGTTCTTACATACTGATTTTAAACTCTGCTACTACTCATGTCTTATCCTGAAGCTAACAGAGCCACTTTTGGTGAAATATTTTTCTGTTTTTCTATTGATTTCTTTTATTGCTTTGCAAGGTATTGAATTATTCATTGTAAAAAGAAGGAGTGCTCTATAAGAAAGATTTTGAGACTACAGGTATTTCAAATGTTCATGTTTATGCTTACAACCTCTTGACTTTTTTCTTGGCAAGAGGGTAGAAGTTGACTTTAACTTGAGAAAGGGGCCAAAGCCAACCTCTAGCTGGCTGCTCTAATTGCTGTGCAGAGAATCAATGTGTATTTAACTTGCAATAAAAAAAATCCTGGCCAAAACCTCTGTTTCCTATAATGACTGTGACAGTAGTGAGGTGAAGAAACTCAGTTTTAGCCCTTGACTTGAAAGCTTGTTATGAGTTTCAGGGAAAAAGGATTCAGCTTTACTGTATTTGATTATGCTCATGGTCAAGCACAACCTGATCTTCTAAGGACACTTTGTAAATGTAGGAAAGAGGTGAGCACTTCCAGAGTGATTTTATTCTCTTGTAGGGTAGAGTGCATCATTCTATAGGTGTGTTTACCTCTCTGTGTAAATCAGTTTAAACTAGCTCCTGACTTTGGGGTTGCAAAAATGAAGTAAAATGAGTATCACACTATGTTTTCTTATTTCTTATATAGACCATACCTTGCTGGAAAATTAACAGCTACAATCACTTGACATGGTGAGACAACCTCAGATCATTGGTCATGACTGCTAAATATCTCAGTCTTAAAATACATGTTAAGGGAAATTTCTTATGGGTGAGCAGAGTAAGAGAATTTCAAGTAAACACTCAGTGAGGTATTGATTCTTGTATGTATAAATTAAAAACCATGTAAATCATCCTTGTAAAATGCTTGGGGGTTTTTGGTTGGCTTTGTTTGTTTGTTTTTGGTTGGTTTGGGTTGTTGTTCTTGTTGGTTGGTTAGTTTGGGGTTTTTTATGGTTTGTCCAATCCTCTGTAAGCTGCTTAAAATTTCTCCTAATTTAAAGAGCACACCATCTCCAGCTGATTATCCTTGTTGCTCTTCATTTAAAGGAAATATTACACGAAGCGTGAATATTTTCAGTGTAACTAAAACAATTTGGGGTAGCAACACTGTCCAACAAAGAGTTTACAGTTAATTCATTGGGAAAAAATTCATTTAACACCACTAAAGGCATTGCACAGATGAAGCATGCACACATTCTAGGGACAGATGTTCCCTGTACGACAGAGTATCCTAGGAGGCTGTTGCTAGCTAAGGAGAACAGGCATCATTTTTACTGTTTCAGGAGAAAGCAATGAATACTTTACATGTAGGCACTTTGGAAATGTGCCCAAGTGACACACAAGAAGACCAACTCAAGTCCCAGCAGAAAGGGAAAATTAAATGTGAACAGATGGGCTAATTCAGCATTTTCAAGGAGTGAAATTCAAACGTGAAAGAAACCTAGCCAGCTACAGATGACAAGGCCTGTCTTGGTTCAATCTTCAAGCTATAATAGCAGACTCTTGATTTTTTATTTTTTTCCTCCATCAAATTAATCTTCTTCGGGAAGCTGGCATTTCAGTCAGTTTGAAGCAGTCAAATAACCTTCCCACTCCTGGGGATTCAGTTTCAAATCAAAATTCGAGGTACCACTCACTAGACTTGTTGCTCTCAGTCTATTCAAGAAAAACCAAGCCCATCTGCACAGTTTGCTATTTATGTGTGCCAACATCATCTGTTTGGAAAAGGTCAGGGTAGAAGAAAAAGTTTTCGTAGGTCAGCCTGTGAGTGCCCTACCACAGCTACTGAAACAACTCATTTCAATATTGCCAGCTTCCAGCACAAACTGATGATCCACTGATTTTCTGAGCACTGCATTTGGATAAATGATTAAAGATGCTTAACTGAAAACAAAGAAAAGGAAAAAGGACACCCACCAAGCTCAGTCTCACTTGCCTAAGTTCCCAACCATACAAACCTCAGTTATTTATAACCTACCAGTAGCATAGTGAGCCATACAAGGTGGGTTGTGGCACTGGACAACAGTAAGAATGTGGAAAAAAAAGGTGATTTTTTTTTTAATGGGAATAATGGTTTGGGGCTTCTTAATTTGTGGGGGGAAAAGAGTTTTTTGGGAATCTGAAGCACCTTGCTATTTCTGCTTGACATGAGTAAGAAAGTAAAAAAAAAGACAGAAATAAAACCCCTTTTTCAGTGTTATGACTTGTAATATTTTGAAATATGTAATTTAAATTCTTATAATTTAAAATTTCAGTAGTTTTTTAGATAACAAATTGGATGAGTCACCGTCAAATAGATAGCAATTCTCCTGTTACAGTTCTCTTAAAAATGTAAATCACTGTGAATTTTGAGACAGAACAAATTTTTTTTCTTCCAACTTTCAGCACTGTGACTGAACTAGAACCTACAGGTATTTCCACAAAAAGTTTTTTTGAGGAAAGTCAGGTGGGCAATGCAGGAAAGGAAGAACATGCAGTAGAGGCAGCAACATTTTAAGGTTGTGACAGAACTCACATTATCTAAATTCCATCAAGCATCTTGAAACTTACTATCTTCTCAGAAAGAAAAATTAATTCTTAATGTCATGTCATTATATTTCATCTGAAGTTTATAATCTATTCATATCGGCTCTGCTGCCATTATGGATTATTAACACAAACCTAAAAAGGAAAAAGATCCTTATTTGCTTGCCCATAATGTAGTTGTTCATTATTTATATTGCTTTCCAAGGACACATTTGGTCTTGTGCTTCTTCATTGGTTTGGATTGTTTACAGAATCAACACGGATTGTTTCCCTCACAACTGCTGAAACACTAACCCTGAGCTGCTGGAATAATACAGACCAGCAAGGGATCAGTGGACAGGCTGAGAGCAGCTCACTCTCTAGACTGAAAATTGTTCAAGAACCCTCTTCTATAGACTCCGGTCTGCAATGACCACTGTCAGATGCAATTAGGGATCCCATTTATTTTCCTCATTCTAGGTCTGAGTTTATCTAGTGGCTATTAGAAAAAAATTTTAATCAACCTGAAACAGGAATCTGTGATAAATGACAGTGGGAGACTGATCTATGCTCTAGATTCCATCATTCAACAGAACGCAAGCTGATCTTATTTAAGAAAAAGAAAGTGAACTGGTTTTGAAGCTGAAGGGAGCAGAGTAGCTGGTGAGCTGTTCTGCTGGATTCCTGTTATCCTGCTTGGTATGTATAGACTGGATGAGTTTGGCTGAAATGCCCTTCTTTCACAGTGATTTTCCATTATATACTAAGGATTGAAGCAGAACTCCTTCTAGGAAAGTAAGTATACTGTTATATCAAGGGATAAAAAAGTAAATCTAGGAACCACTGACAACACTACAGACATACAACTAAATTGTTGAGCATAACAAATACATGAAACAAAAAAATGTGAGGAGAATAGCAAATAAAATAAAAGATGCTGATAGGAACCAACATATACCTGTACTAGGAAATGCAAAATATATAAGAGAATCAGAACTACACTGTAACAGAATGTAATTACCTTTATTGTGAAGTGCATCCCAATCTAGCAACTGCATTGTAATTCTTGCCAATAAAATTTAGATTGAATCAATGGAAATTAGTTAATGAATAAATCAAAGTATTATAAATGGGGAAAATGCCACAGTAATATCTCATAAATTTGGTCAAATATCTTTAGTCAAAGAGCTCTGTAGGATCACACTGTGACTCTACCCAGCTCAAGTTCTCAATTTCAGAGTTTACAGAATTAGTCCTAGAGAGTTGCCAGTTTAGCTGCATAAATAAAACCACAATCCACCATCATCCACAAGTTTGCAGTACCTTGAAAATCTGGAAATACAGGAAGAAGTAAAAAGCCCCAAAAGCGAAAAAAAAACCTAACCAAAACCCCAAAACTTTATATATCTGATCATTATTTAAGATATTTTACAGGTTTTCCCATTGTAACCTTCCCTGCATTACTGGAGTCTGTGATACACCACTTATCCAAAAGGGGCAAGCTCCTTCCTCTGACAGCCTTTACAGCACAGAAAGTTTCACTAGAGCAGGGAGGGAATTTTTCTCCAGAGAAAGCTTCAAATCAGCTTCAGTCAGGTTATTACAACTTAGCAATAATAATACAGACTTTTGGAGTTCTAGTTCTGTGTAAGCCAGGGAGGGGATGAGCCCTGCAAAAGTATTCTCTGGCTTTGCTTCTTTCCTTACCAAAGCACTGTTTCCTCAGCCCTTGATCACCACACCACAGTTTGATCATTCTCCCCCATATATGCCCTCAGCTGTTCACAGTTTCCTATAAGGAACATGGCCAAGTAGAATAAAAGAACATAGGACAGTGAAGTGACTCCCTTGAGTATTAATCTCCAAAGAAAGGAGAAACCACGTGAGATGGACTGGCTAAAATAAATTTTGACTTAGCTTTCAAAACCAGGAGCACACATGCTTTCAGTAACCTTTCAGTTCTATTGATTCAGGTCTGCTTATCTTAGATCCCTCTTTTTTTCCTAATCACATAAGAAAACTGCTTCTGCTGACAAGAGTTCTGTTTATCTTTAATAAAATATTAGTAAGTGCAAAATTAAAAAGTGGAAAAGGGGGAAGACTATGCCCTTCCTTTGTTGGAGCCCTGCAGTAACTGTATTTGCTTTCATTAATTTTGGTTATATAGCAATGAGCACAGCTGCAAGATAAATTCACTTTGCAAGCAAACTAGTAAATACAGCATTGAGGTCTATAGTAAGGGCAGGACCAAATCTCTCCATAGGTAAAATTGGCTCAGGTATTCTATTCAGAAAGGTGGCCTTAGCTTTCACCTAACTTCTTTTCTGCAAATAAAAGTCATATCGCTTAAGACGGGTCACTGCTCAGCAGATTTAATTCAAAGATGGTGCATTTTTGTTGTGATCTGTGTGCTTGTTTAGAAGCAGCAGTATGGGGGAAAAAACCCAAGTAAGAAAATGAAGCCTACACAGATATTACTCTTCCACGAATTGAAAAGGAAGCAGTTGCCTGTTTTTCTGATAGTGTTCATTAGTCTTCTGTCCTATACATTATGAATTAAAGACTTCCTGAAGATTAAGAAGGGAGACAGAAGATCGAGTCTGTGCATGTGCACAGAGATAACTTACAATGGAGCTGTCACTGACTAAGGCTTAGGCGAGCCTTTGGCACAGTTGATGGTGTAAATAGAGAGACAATTAGGCTAAACTTAAAGGCCTTCTACATTTGTGTAAAAGGTATTTAGCTGGGACAAAGGAAAGCTGAGCTGTAATTCTGGATCAGGCTGGGAAGTGTCATGAATATGTTTGTCACCTCCATGGTGCACTGATTACAAAATTAATCACAGTTAATTGTTAATCCTAAACAGTTTTGCAGTACTGATCGATAATGACAATGTTTAGGCCTTGATTAGCAGGTGGGTAGAGTTTTGCAATGAGGAATTATTTGATTTGTCCAAAAATACTTCAGCTTACTGAGCACGGAAGGACAGAAGAAATTCGATTTACCTAACACAAAGCAAAAACTGTTACAGTGATAAAGAAAAGTAAAATTTGCAAAATTAGATTTAAATAAATATTAGTTCTAAATGAAGCACTTCATTACAATTCTAAGTTCCTCACTTTGTTAAAGAAAGTCTTTGAAAAAGCTAGTTCAGCTAAAATAAACTCAAGCATTATTTTGAAAACAAAAAATAAAGCATAGGCTGTTCAGACTATTTATGTACTCTTCTTTCCTTGCTTTCTTCCCTAAAATATAGACCAGTTCAATAGCAATTACATTTGCCG
Organism: Callaeas wilsoni; assembly: GCA_013398955.1. NCBI lineage: Eukaryota > Metazoa > Chordata > Aves > Passeriformes > Callaeidae > Callaeas > Callaeas wilsoni. Next base: position 121,331 of record VWPU01015243.1, read on the forward strand.
AAAGCACTGCTGTCACCAGATTAGGCCCTTTAAGAAGTTCTGATCAAAAATATCCCTAATCATTAATTTGCTTTGTTCTAGTCACTGCCACCTTTCACCGGGCTCAGAAACTCCTGCTGCCTGGAACATGGCAGCCACATTCACTCAGCTATTTATGCTTTCATTAGGAACATATCACTACAGATATATTTTCAACCGTACTACCAGCAAAGTAGTTAAAGATAAATCAGTAGAGCTATAAAACCCAAGGGAGTTAAAATTGCTAAGCTCACAAATAGTAGATTACATTCCCAAAATCACAATCAAACATCACTGTGCTCCTGATTTCAAACAGTCCTGTTCCAGCTGTGCTCATTACTCACTATTCATCACCTCCTTTTTTGGAAGATTTGAGGGCCTGAAATTCTTACACTGGTATTTATAACATCCCTAAGGAATACTAAGAACAGTTCCCTAACACTGGGTCCTAAGTACTGTTAGGCCAAAATCCACATAGACAAAGCATTTCTTCTTACACTTTATTCTGTTAATCCATTATTGAAGATAACACAAAGTAATTTTCACAGCTCCAGAGCTTCCAGTCACTACACATCACTTCCTAATACCCTAGATCATGATCAATAATTTTCTATATGGCTTCCAAAGTAAACCTGCACCACACCCACTCACAGCTGAACCGTAAGAACGACTGCACAAGTTCTTTGGCTCAGGCTCATGACGGACACCCAGGAAAACTCACGAATCAAGCTAGGTGTCTAATAACCCTGTGAAAAGCACAGTAAGACTTTAACACCTAAAAATGGATTAATAAGTCAGCACAGTGGAGGAGGAAGGGCTTGCTGGTAGCTGCCTAAGACATCAGACTGAAAAAGAAGTGAGTGTTTACAATTCAATGACATTGTTCTCCCTACACCCCAAGCCTGCTATACTTAGATGTAGGCTGAAGAAGACATGTGTTGGACAGGGGCCCACAGATCCTTTTTGCACTTAACTGCTCCTGCCAGCTCTTTCTCTCTTTTAAGCAGCATTTACTGTGCTGCACTCAGATTTTGGGAGAGCAAGGCTGTGTTTACACCTAGCCCTTCCATCTCCACATCTGTCTCTGACCACCTGGTTATGACCTGAAGTGGGGAACCCTTGGGAACCAAGAAATGTAAGTTTGAATCTCCTTCACGTGAAGGGGTTATTGATCCAGGACTCTTAATTCATGATCGCCAAGCACACTGATCTGATATAACACACAAGGTGGGTGACCTGTCCTTTACCCCAACAGCCCTTCCCCTCCTTATGGAAATCAGTATTCCACCATTCGGGGCAGCAGGAAAACTAACTTTGAGACTATCAGACTAGTTAGAATGCAGTGTTTAACCCAGCCATGCTGCCTGTGCATTTTTACAGGCTTCAGAGTTAGGTACAAACCACAGCAGGAAATAATATTTTTACCTAAACTACACTATCATGACCAATGCACTTATTTTTTATCACCTTAATCCTTTAAAACAATAAAACAAACCAAGATCAAATTGCAGGCCTACAAAATCTTATTTCTGACTCTCAGCTGGACTTAAAATTAACTTCTAGAAAATTAGGCTGATGGATACCAGCCATTAGTCCTTCTCAGCATAGAAAGTACTTTTCTTATACTGCCATGAAAAATTAACCACATTCTTTGAAAGAGGGAAGGACTTGAACAACAATCTGCTGTAAATCACTCACGGGCATTAAGGAACAGCAGCAGCTACTCCTTTTGCTTGAACTCTGTTCATTGGACATTTTTCCCCAGTACCTGCAGTGACAGATCTTCACTGGATAATTTATTATCAGAGACTGATGACTGTATTAGCAGCCCTTCACTTCTATTTTTGGATTGTCTGATCCAGGAGGCTGTTAATTATGACAAAATAATATACAAAAAAAACCTCATTACAAAAAAAAGTGGATGTGATAGAATAAGGAACAGAGATGTGATAAATGTGATGTAACTGGTCAGGGATCGGCTCTTGAAGGATCTTCATATGCAATCATAACATGTGGGAAAGAGCAGAGGAACTAACCTAACACCAAACAAGAGCTTGCTCCTCAATGTTTCATCTTGTTCTGAAGATGAATTTTGTTGGGTGCTTTCAGGTAGATGTTATAACCAGTCACAGTCTAGAAGATGAAACATTGTGTCAGAAGAATCCTCACAAAAAAATAGGCATCACTATCTAATTAGAATCATCCAGTTGCAGTTGAGACTTCTGTGAAAGGATTTCAGAAGCAATCTGGTAACATTCACCAGGACTCCTGTTAGCCTGGGTATTGCTTATATATCGTGCAATATGAGTGAAGAATCTATGATTCACCACAAAACAGGCAATCTTTGCCCTTGGAGAAATTTTAAAAGTAACAGGATTATCAACCTTCTGCCAGGAATGAGAGACTTTTTAATCCTGTCTCTGGGCAGAGGATGCAACAAATGACCTTCTGACGCCCTAATAAACGTATCTCTTCTGGAAAAAGTGACCATTTTCTGACCTGGCCAGTAGACAAAGAAAGTTCATGCTTTCCCTTCTCCATTCTCTTTCAGGCGGAGCAGGCTGCTGTTTAGATAAATATACTTGGAAAAACTGACCCTGTATGAGATTGCCATCTAGAGAAAGCTGAGGTTAGGAAGTATTACTTTCTCCATTTTGTAGACTGCCTGTTAGATGGGAAGAAGAGTAGCCTGTGGGAGGAAAAAGTTTAAGCTCTTATTCACAGCTGAAGCCTTGATACCCTCTTGACCCTACCTGCCTGAAGGTAGGTACTGGCTTAAATGCATTCTTAAACCAGTACCTACCCTCTTGACCCTACCTGCCTGAAGGTAGGTACTGGCTTAAATGCATTCTTAAACCAGAAACTAGCAGAACAAGTGACTCATTTAACTCAAGGGAATCTATGGCACAGCCAGAATTGGAAACCGCGTACACAAGTTGTTGGACTGTGAATCAGTGACAAATTTATCCTTTGCCTCTCTGTATCAAGGATACAAATGTATCCTTGCCTCTTGCAAGAGAGAAACACTTGATGTTTATCTGATTTAACACAAGCCATGCTAAATACCGTACCTAAAATGGAACATATAAATGGTGGATGGGTAAGAGCAGGCAGAGAAATAGGCTGGGAGGGAGAAGAATTAGGGATGACATTTTATGTCTTTTAAAAGTCTGACCTTTTAGAAATATCACTGTGTACGTTTTAAATATTAATAAAGGCAGTAGCTGTTAGGAGGCACAGGGCTGTTGTCAAGGGGTGACCTTTTATTGAAGTAAAAGAAAATTGACAGTTTTATTAGCCATAGACTACTGCAAACAGAAGCTACAGGAAAAAAGCAAGCAAGAAAGCTGTCATTGTAATTAGCTACATTCTGTAAATTAATCTGAGGATGTGTCTGTGTCGAAACATTGCTGCAGGTCCCTCTGTATCGTAGCCCAGACTTACCAAACAGCTTGCGAGTTAAAAAGAATAGCATATCCCATTTCAGTTCTTTAAAGAGATATTGTTCCTAGAGAAAACAACCATGACACCGGGATCCTCATGACTCCATGATCATCACTTCTGTGTGCCACTTTATGCACCCTCCCCTTAGCTCTGAGTAAGGTGAGAACCCTTTTCAAGCATCACCAACAGACACTAGATCAAGGATCTGCGAGTGATTACCTCAGACTTATTTTTACTTTTCAGGACTAATTCATTAAAAGACGCTTCTTCAAATTACCCCAAGATACTAGACTTACTCAGACTAGAATTTTGATCCTACATGACTAGGAAAGAATCAATCACTCTGCTGCTTCATCCCAAACTGTTTGTGGTTTTTACTAGAAGTAAGCTGAATTAACTTCTTGTCTTCATTTTGCTAGCAGCAATGTTAAGGGTTCAGCTGTGTGTAATCCAAGGCCAGCTGATACAGCACAGCTGTGTAACCTTGACTCCAACTTCTGAGAAAATTGCTAAGTTATGAGAATGAGCTGAGAAAAATCGAGTAGACCCATCTAAGGTAAGAAAAGTAAAATTGTAGGCAAAGATAAGATTGTTCAGATAGGAAAACTACAAGATCAATGACTTGCGAGGAAAAAAATCCCACCAACATGAAAATGTTTAAAGCCCTGCAGGGAAAAAAAACCACACCCAAAAGAGACTTGGAAGTTAATGGTACATCATCAAGGATCTCTCTTCCAAAGCAGAACAGAGGTCATTCCTTCCCCACCTGACTGCTGACTGGCTAGACACTTTCTTTTATCCAGGCGAGGACAACAGGTTTCTGAAGAGTTAATTCAGACTCTTAGACTCCTAGTGGGAATGAGGGATCAGAGAAGGAATGAAAAACAAAGAAAGAAGAGCTGCTGCTTGTCCTTCACATATCCTTTAGTGACAAACAAGGCGCTACATAACACTTTTGCACTTCACTACCATTTACTTAATGTGATAAGGTCTTTCAAATGTTTCAGCTCCATTCAGTGTTTTTGTGTTGTTACTTATAATTCACACCACAGAAAAAGCTGGTTTATAAACTATGTCTAGTGTAGTCATAGAGAGCAAAATCTGCCCTTCTTTATGTCTCATTCTGCAGAAGATATTTCAATGCATAAGATTTAGAGTTGATGTGCAGCCCATAAAGCCAGCTGAATCTATTCCTGAACATGGGGATGCCACTAAGGCTAGTGGGAATGAGCAGGACTCAGAAATAGTGAGCAGCATGGGATTCACTCCAGAGGGAAACGAGTCAGCTTGTCAGGAAGTTCCAGCACAAAAAGGACATGGATCTGCTTCAGTGAGTCCAAAGGAGGCCACCAAGTTGATTAGAGGGATGGAGCACCTCTGCTATTGGGACTGTTCAGCCTGGGGAAGAGAAGGCTCAGGGATGACCGAGTTGTGGCCTCCCAGTACCTGGAGGGGCTTACAGGAAAGATGGGGAGGGACTATTTACAAGGGCCTGCAGTTCAGGACGAGGGGGGATGGCTTTAAACTGGCAGAGGGCAGGTTTAGATAAGATATTATGAAAATATTCTTCTTATGAGGGTGATGAGGCACTGGCACTCGGTGCCCAGAGAGGTGGCTGTCCCATCTCTGGAAGTGTTCAAGGAGAGGCTGAGTGGAGCTCTGAGCAACCTGGTCTAGTGGAAGGTGTCACTGCCCATGGCAGAGGGGTTGGAATTAGATGATCTTTAAGATCCCTTCCAACCCAAACCATTCTATGGTGATTCATCTCTTCATTACTCCCAAGACAGCCAAGGACAAGCACACTCACCACAAACCAGCCTTGCTGGTGCAAACAGTGGGTGCTGGCTAATCTGTAGATCCTGGGTTTTCCTACTGCTCGAACACACTGCAAATATGCATAGAGAAGGATAACTAGAACTTCAGAAAATACATTTTTGTTTTTTTAATGGAGGTATAATTTTTTCCATTGTTTTTTTTTTCTTTTGGAGTTATGTTCTTTAGCTGACAAAACACAGGCTGCATTTGTTTGTAAAAACAGGCAGGATGGAAAAAGGTAAGCCTAAACCAAATATTTATTCGGAATGACAGACTTTAATCAGTTAATTCACACAGAGACATCAATGTGAGCTCAAGAACAAGCTAAAAAATATTGTCAGGAAGTCATGGGTAAATCAAATAGGAGAGAAAAGACAGTGAAGTAATTGTAAGGAGATTTACAAGTCTATTGCCTGGAAAAAATATTCCAGGTGCTGCTATTCTTTAGAGTACAGGAAGGTACTTTAAATATAAAGAATGACAACAGTAACACAGAAACACTGTGAAAGCATCTACATCTCTTACTGTTTAGTTCTATTTACAGGAGCCAAACTTCTCCTTCCCCTTTTCTCTTAGTATTGACAAAGTTTAAGATGCCTTGAGGGCATTGTCATATTACAATGTTATGGAACATCCAGGAAAGAGAGACAAGTCACTCCATGGAAACTGAGGGCACAACCAGTCCATCCCAAGGAAGGCAGATCTGGCACCTAGCACCGAAATGCAGCTGTTTAACAGCACACAGAAGGTCATGCACCCCTCTGGGACAAGAGCTTCAACTGAAAGCAGAGTTAATGAAACTAATGCCTTCTGACATCAATGGAAACCATTCCCTTTGAGTTTACCACCCCTTCCTCCTCACATCCCCACTAGTATCCACACCTGAATTATCCAAAACCTGAAGGTTACGTCAGCATTTACACATCTTATATAAGAGAAAAGAAATATGTATTATAAAAAAGACTAATTGCCAGCTAGAGGTTGATATGTTGTTTTGTGGTGGTATCACTAAACTTCTGCTGAATGAAATCTGTGTCCTCTCTGAAGGCTGAACAGTAAATACTCTAAAATGTACCAAGTTTGCAAAGCTCCAGTGTGAATGACAGAGTTATTTAGGGATGTAAGGGAAAAACAGACTAAAGAGGAAACTGCTACAGTGCATTTTGCCACAACAGGAATGAAAACCTTCACAAAAACAAGTTGTTAGAGCAAGTTTCCTTGATTAACTTATGGGACCTAAAAAAGAAGGATGCCTCATCCTTAGAGGTCTCGAAGACACTGGGTAGGCTGGGGAGCAGCCTTTTGCAGAAGGCATTAAACTTCTGTGAAATGATAGAAATGTATCTGTTCTGAATCAACACAATGCAGTCTGTCAGTAACTAAGACTCTTTCCTCTTAGCTATGGACAGAGAATTTTCTGAGCACCTTCCATCCCATTCTATATATTCATACTAAAGTAAAAATAGCAAAACACAAAATAACACTCTTTGATACTGCATTTTCCCTTGGTATGAAGAAAATGATTCAGTTTTGTGGTTTCCAGTCAGAGAGATGCAGGGAACGACCAGAGTACAGAAGTGTAATGGGTAAATCAATTTTTCGCCTTTCCCTTTCAGAAATATTTTGCTTCTCCCCAATCCCTGGCATTTATAGTTGTCTTGAAGTTGAAAAGCAGGTTTCTGCTGAACCACAGCCTAAGGAAACTCCTTGGTGTACATGAAAAGCGAGTTACTCTCCAGGGAAATGGCTAGAGATTTCAGCTTTTTGTCCAGAGATCTGAAGAGATGAAACATCAAATAGACATGAAACATTCAGATACAGCAAAGAGTAAGAAACCCTTATACCCAGTCTATGAGTAGTACCTTTTTAATGCACTCTCGTCTACAAAATCACTTCCTGTAAATCTATTCATGCCTCTGCAGAGACCCTGCATTAGTCCTATAAACCACTAAACCTTCCGAATTATTTAGACGACCCAAAGTCAGAAAATTTTGCTTATGTGATGCTTAGCAGCTCGTATAAATTAGAATTACAATTTCAATCAAAGGGGAAGTCTAGACCAAAACACATCGTCCATCAAAACTATACCTGGGATACCTAAGGAGTGTGACAGGAAAATATGCACATGCCTAATGATACACAACAGAAGACCACAATTATCTGCTGAAACAAGATGTTCTTTTGGAAAAAGAATGATTGGTACATATTCACACAGCTATTTGTGTTTGCAGCTCAGCACAACAAAAGGCAAAGTAGGGCAAAGGTCTGGGTGGGTTTTTTTCCTCCCCTGCTTCTGAAGTATTCCCCACAGTAGAAAAAAGAAAGCTTATTTTCTTTAAAAACTAGTATTAAAATAGATTTGCACCACAAAGATAATTGCTTCGCACTTCTGTTTCAGCTAAAGTATTATCTGGTCTCAGCAGAAGTGTTAATATTTGAATTATCTATTTTTTTCCTTCTGAACTGCAAGGAAGTTACATGATACCAAACAACTGTGGCAGGGGACAGAAGAAAGCAGTCCAGATAAACAGGAAGAAAGTAGAAAGCCTGGAGATGTGAGAAAGGGAAGGATAAGCCTTTTTAATTATTTTTAAAGAAATCACACAGTTAATATTTACAGAGCACGTTGCATCTGGAGGGATGTGCAGGTGTTTTGGCATATTCTGGAGATACCAGAACTATCCAGGCCAACATTTTGAAGTCAACACTGGTGTTTTAATCAACAGTCTGTTCTGTCTTTGCACATACATTTCCCGAGGGCGTTTCCTACCTCTGCCAGAGCATGGCGCAAGCAGCTTGTGCTTGCACCAGGGAGATGAGTGGGGAAAATGACTTTTTAAAGCATATCGTAAGCTGGGCTGGCTTCATGACAAATAAATTGCATGTTACCCACTAAAGGCAAGGATGAAGAAGAAACAGAGAAGATGCTCAGGTCTGTTGGCTCAAAAAGTTATGGCCAGCTGTTACCAGTCAAAGTTTCTTTATTTATTTAACATTGAATTTTTCTGCAATTCTATGTCCTGTGAATAAAAGCTTTAAATCCCCAATGCTTTCAGTATAGCACCTTTCACGATAATGAAAATTCCCAGTTCTAGCCAGAGAGCATGTTAACTGTTTCTTCTCCCCTAAAACACTGGTCTCCACCGAGGTTTACAGGCCCTGCAATACCCAGCAGAACGACCACTCATTTTCTTTCAGCAGTAGATGGTCCTTTCATTTTCTGTAGTCTTTTTATGCAGCACCACCATGTAGTGGTGCTTATATCACAGTTCACTTTGATTTAGTAAGCAGGAAAGTCCAGTGACTTGGGCTAGAGATTTTCTGTATGACTGAGGCAATTAGAGACTGAGGCCCTCATTTTTCTTGATTTTTCTTTTGGATAACAACAGGCATGCCTCATCTAGGTCTGTAATTTTTCAAGGCTCCTTGTACGCAATACAAAGCAGGCTAAAATGTCTTAAAGTAGTGGCTCCCTTCCCTGACAATTCTGGAAACTGACTGGTATCTTTAAAGTTAAATAAGCAGCTAATGCTTCAGCTCCCAGGGTAAAGTAGTACCTTTCTACCCCGAGAACATTACTTTAGAGACCACCAATGCATCCAGACTCCATGGTCTTACAGGAATGTTGATAATTTTGAAACAAGCCTTATAAAGACCATTCAGTATCATTAAGGCCTACATGAAAGCCTGTGCTTAATTGCAGGTATGCTAGTTTGGAAATCTTTTTGAGTAGGACCACCCTGGAAAAACGTAGCTCCTTCTGAATGAAAGCTGTTAGACAAATGCATCAGTTTTACCCCTGCAGTGATTTATACCCCTGTAGAGATAGAATTCTCATTTAAAGATCATTTGTGACCAGTCTCTTAAGGCATCTTAGCAGCTTCAACTTCAAATATCCCAGCTGTGGGTTTGTTTATGTGTAGATGTCTATAGCTCAACTGGATAGAGTGCAGAGGAAGGTCAGGAAAACAATCAGAGACCTAGAAAACATGAACTACAGAAATGGGTTTGATGACCCTCAAGAAAAAAAAATGGTAGTACTTCCAAAGCATCCATAGGACAGGCGTCCAGATTGGTGGATCAGAGAAGGAAGAGATTTGAATTACAACAGAGAAGATTCCTGTCCAAAGTCCACGAGCACATTCTTTCTATCAATTCATTCAGAAACACCTTCTTCTTCGTCATTCTTCCACTATTCAACCACTATAAAAGTACAGAAATCTTTCATTATTTTAGCTTTTGTGTTTTGCTGAAACTATTTTTATTGTGGCATGGATGTGATTTCAGAGAGATACAAACTCAAACCTTCATGTCCAGTAAGAATACTGAGAAATCAAATTTTCCTAAAGAGCAAGAAGCAATTTCAACCCAAATTTAGAGGAGTGAGCTATAATGGGAGGCCTTCATAAAGGTAGTTTCAAGGTTCTCATAATTTTTTTTAATTCAAGAAAAGATTAAGCTAGACTGAAAAAGTAAAATCATCTCTAAAGTATTTTTCAAGTATTTGAAGGATATTGTCAGTGTTTCCTGCCTAGACATTTCTCTGTGGGAGCCTAAGCCGCTCTTTGTAGTTCAGATTTTTTCCCATACATCTGCTTTCCTGCACCACCCTCATCGAGTGCTTACCTGGAGCACTATATGCACAAAACACACGTGTCTGTGTGACCACATGCAACCCCCGACTGAAAGTTGCAAGTGGGCGCAGAAGCACCTGCCTGAGACTTTTCCATCCCACCCACACTCAGTACCTCCCAAAAGGAAGAAGAGGTGTCACAAGCACTTATATTGGTTGCAAACTTGACTGTGAACTACTGGCAAGCAGCTGGTTTTCAAGGAAGAGGCCCTTCTCTGACACCAGTCCCAAGCCACTGCTTAATGTGGTATACCCAGACTTTGCCCAAAGCTGCAAATTCCAGCAGCCATTCAAATACAAAATTAATCTGTTTGCTAAAATGTCAAAGGAATGGGGAATAGGAAAAATGAGACACCTATAAGGCTTTTTACTTGATCTCCAGAGTTCCTTGATAGTTTTTTCCATAGCAGTATTTCCACAAACTGATTAAAAACAAGCTGCAAGTTTATGGAGAGTCATTTGTATAAAAGATGCAACAAGGGGAAAATCAGAATTAAGCAAGCTAACTTTTTCCTGCTGGATAAAGAGGCTGGAGTGCAGCACTCAGCCACACTGCAATCCCAAAGGCACAAAACTTCAAACCAGCGAACTCCCATGTATGATGGTCACCTTGTGAATTAAGAACTGTCTAGAGGCTTCATGTGTAAACCTGAATTCTGCTGTTATAAGAAACAGTATTTCACTTCAGTATAAATAAAACCTACATCTGGATTTCTGACTTCTTTGTTCACACTCCTATATTATGATTGTTCCTGAGCAGCTTTCTCTTTCCCCAGGAGGTGCAAGAAAGTAGCTTAGCTAAGCGAAACAACACTGTTTGTTTTATAAAAAGGCTGTCTGTCTCTCTGGCCAAATACTTTATCTTTGGTCTACTAGAACAGAGGGAATAGGGCACACTTTAGAGAACTCTTGAGGACAGGACTGCATCTATGGAGAGCTGATACACTGACAAAGCCCAGGCAGAGGGAAAGGATGTTTGGTTCCCAATTCAATAATACAGTTGTAAATTTGTTCATACATGGCGATGGTAGATTCCAGACAGCTGCAACTGAGTGGGTGCAGAACAAAGTGAAACCTGGGCTAGTGCAGAGCTGCTCTCCTGTAAACAACACCTACTGAAAGGTATGGGAACACACATTTGGATTTGGCTTTTGGTTCAATGGATAAAGCATGCATTTGCCACTATGTGATACATGGTTATTTCCTCCCCTCACAGAGCCCTTTGCCACCCTTTACAAAACAATGAAAACGCTTTTGCCAATTTTTTGGCCTCTTTGGGCAGTAAACATGATAAATATGTTCTACAATTAGTCACAATCTAACTGCACCTATACGTTAGGTTTCAGTTTTAGTTGCACCACCACAAACAGTAATATAATTATTAACACTTCTGACAAAACAGATTTCCGGAGCCTTTATTTACATGAGTGCTGTAGCTCCAAAATTCTCTGTGTCTGCTCTCTGACAGAGTACTGCATTTGGAAATCATGAGTGGGAGTTTAAAATAGGTTCAGCATGCAGCTCACACTGTTCCCATCTCTGACATCCATATGTGGTTTGGACAATCTGGAGCTTTCTTTGGAAGGCCTCGCTCTATTTTGCAAAAGAAAGTTCTACATTTGCTGCTATTAGGTTCTGTAAGTTGCAGAGCTTTAAGACGTCACTAACACAATAAACAATGATGTTTATAAACAGTCTGATGGCTAAATAGACACATGCAGGATCAAATATTTGCCACACAAGCAATCAAACAAATTGATAAACATGAAGAAAATGATTATAGAATTATAAATTTTCTCTTATTAACCAGCAATCTGCATCTCTTCCTCCAATTAATGCCTAGAAAGGAGATGCGAGTCAGTTGAAACTTAATTACTGGCATAACACTTTGTTGATTAGAAATGCAGTAACAGTCATTGCTTCTACTCCATTTATACAAGGCCCATAATAATAAGCCAAGGGATGTCAGTCACTGCTTTCCTGCCAGGAGTTTCTGCCGTAGCAATAGCTTCTGGTGCAAATGCACTCCTCCACCCATGTCACTCAGCTCAGTAATTGCCTTGCCACTCACATAAAGAAAACAATTTCCGGCTTTGATGGGATTTTGTCGGCAATGTGAAACTGCTCCTGCAATCTCTGCAGAGAGGTTTTAGGTGGGTTACTTTGGTGGATCATAACATGAAACTAATCTTTAAGGAAGCAGGTGGAAAGCGAGAGAGGCTTATATGCTAGTAGGTGCTAGGAAAATGGTGCTTTCCACGTGATTAACGAAAGGGAAGCGTTCAATGAGGTGGGACTGAGACAAGAAGAAGAAGACAGAAGCAAAGGGAAGAAAGTTGCATTGCCATTTTCATACCATCAAGAATGTCTCTTAGTTCACCACATCTTTCAGCTGCTCTTATAAAACCATGTATACTTATTTCATATGGCATACCTAGCTGACCAGCAGTCTAATTTCAGCTTGCTTCATATTTGGTCCTCCCCACAAACTGCACTCTCATCACCATCATTTCATCATTCCCAGCCTGAAGCTGCAGAGTTTTCCTCTCAGTACGTGGCATGCAGCATTCCTCTCACTTCACAAGCTCATTCCTAGAATGAGGTCACCCAGTGTTTGACATTTCACTCTGCTTCTCACCCGAGGTGAGCCCAGAGTCCAGCTTCAGGTTTCCCTGGGACACCTGAGGCCCTTCCCAAGCTCTTCATGCACTCACACGGCTCTGCATGACCCCGGCTTGACTTAGGAGAAGGACATTGTGCAAGGACAACCTCTAGGATAGTAAGCAACAACTAACCTTGTCTGCCTGCTATCACGGCCAGCACTTGCAGCAACAGAGACAAGGCTTTCTTATCCCCCTGCCCCTTGCCTCCCAGGTGGATTTATACTGAGGTTTTCATGGACAGGTATAAGAAACATTCAATTTATATCTCTCTCTTATGATGATTCAAAACTTTATTAGAAATACAATTTTTGTGAGTAGCAAGTTGAGGACAGAGTAAATGGAAAGATTTACAGAAAAGTGCACTTCAAGACTCCTTTTGGATGGAAAGCCATATCAAGAATAGGATAAGGAGGCTTAAAATTAAAGGAAAAATTTAGTGTCCCGCAGTATCAGCCAGAGAACATCTCTAGTGTTATAATTCAAATTTTCCCTTGCAGGCATAAGGGACAGAATGAAACAGCCAAGATGTCCATGAATAGACACAATAGCTTTGCTTTTACATTTGCAAAAGAGCCAGAGTGAAGTATTATGTACAGTTGATGCTAATTATTATAATTTACACATTTTTCCACCAGAAAAATAAAGCACAACTTACTGAAGTCCCAGAACTCGAGGGCACCAGAAATACCAGGGAGCATGGGAGCTGACCCACAGACATGCACGTTCCAACAGGAGACTTGTTCCAGTATCTGATAGAAAAAACATAGTGAGCAAACCCAACTATTTCAGTTGTTCCCAATGAAGTTTTGGGTTTATCTCGTATCTGCTCCTTTAATATTTGATACTGCTATCCCAAAATCCTATGACAGGACTGGAATTAACTGTCTTCAGTAAGCTTTCTATTTCTGAGCAGTCTCCTGAGAGAGATGAATCATGAAGATCTTAAATGCACCAGTCTCCTCATCTGTTCATAGCATTGTCTATATCTTAACCACAGCATATACCTTTAGCAACTAAAACCACATTAAGATAATGGAAAAAAGCCCTTTCATTCTTAGCCCAAATGGTTCTACTTCAATTGCAGTATATTTCATCATAGCAATATTAAGATACTTCAAAAACCGCTCGTGCAGTTCAAGGAGGTAAAAAGGCCTATTTGCTTCAGGGGGACATCAAATCTAATCTTCTGTTTGATTACAGCACTTTTTCATACAGGAAAATTTGGATACACACAAACCATGGATTTAGGGACACTAAAGCTCACTGGTTCTCCCTCTACCCCAAAAGAAAGCATGGTAACTATTCTTACCTTCAGAAAAGGCATGACAGCTCTTGATGTACATCTTCAGAAGTATCCAAAACCTCCAAAGCTGTCAGGATTTACACCCTTGTGAAATATAAAATATCACAAAAAGGTAATATTTAAGGATTTTTTTTTTTTTTCAAACACTGAATAACGTTCTTAATAGTATTATTCTTTCATGTTTTTAATATTTGGGGAAAAAACCCAAATCAAACCAAAACAAACAAAACCAAATTTTAAAAAAACCTCCCTCCTTGGCAGGTAGCCTGACTTCGTATTGATCACTTCTTCTTCTTCACATATGGTGAAATGTTATTTTTAATGCTGACTACACACTAAATGAGAGAGATACACACAGGGTATATCCAAAATAACCCAGTGTTGGGCTTTTCTGTAAATGAGATTGCCAGCAGTAGCCAAGAGTGGATTTGTGCCCTATTTTTGGTACTTCATATTTCTTTAGCCTAGCATTCCTGAAAACCAAAAAATAAACATAAAATCTATAAGCTTAAAATACAATCTAGGCAAAACCAATTCACTAAATACAAGGAATTGTTGAGGCAGAATTTAAAGCGTAATCACAAATTTAGGACAGTTTCCCCACACATGCTCCTCTCTTCAGGGTTTTCAATAAATCTCTTACACTCTATTCCCATTCTCTCCAGCTTCCTATTATTTTCCTCATAATTTTTTTTCCTTCCAATCAAAAGCCCCTTTCCCGTTTTCTTACTTGAAAATTGAAAAAGAAATAAATTCTGTAGAATCACTATGCAGACAGATAAGAAACTTCTGCATATTTCAAAGAGAAAGTTTCACACTCGGTACATTGAAAAATGGAATCAAGTGCACACACCACTTCTGGAAAAAGCAGAAGAGGCTTCCAAGCTTATTTTTCAAGCTGTAGGGATTTTTCCAGTACCTATTTCCTCTGATGAGCTTGTAAAAAAAAAAAAAAAACCAACCAAAAACCAAACCACAAAATAACAACCACCATAGCTGATAAGTAGCATCAGTGTGATGTTCTGCAAGATCTTCTCTGCACCACTTTTTGATTTCAGTCTGCATACACTTTATTGTGCTTGTGCCTTTCAAGTGCACAAAATAGAGCAAGATCTACTCAAGAAAATAACACATTTGGATCAAAATTACAAAGCCCACATCCCAACCCTTTGCATTTCTATCAGGAAAAGCAAACCATAGGGTCAGGCCAGGAAGAAAACAAGGGCATTTACAAAATACAGAAAGGAAAGAAACTCTTTCAATGGCATAGCAATAAATAGCAAAAAGAGGCAGCAATAAATAAAAAGAATGATTACCTCAGGGACTTCAGTCTGCACCTCTCTAAGTGTTTAACCCTTGCTCCCTCTGGTGAACTCAGTTAATCTCCTCCCCTTTGTGCTTTTTCCTGTTCCTGAGGTCCCTGTTTGTTAATCAGCTGTCTCCAAAGCAGGTTGGCTAATTTAGCTCTGACAGCTATTAGTCGCCAGGCAACACGTGGCACCAGCTTTTACACAAGTGTCTGTATTTACTCACTTATCCTTTCACTTCTTTGGGGAGAAAATCATAAAGTCAGCATGCTGCAGACATGAAGAGAAGGAGGAACGTCAGATAATAGAAGAGAGCGCATCTCTCACACTTAATTAATATCAGATTTATGAATATTCATACAAGGAACACCTAGGCCAAGATGGAGAAGGGTATTTTGGAGAGAAAAAAAAATGCATCTGCTGATTAGCTTTGTAAAGGCACACATGAAAGCTGTCACAGCTGTGACTGATTGCAAGAAAAGGTGTTTCATGTGTCCCAAAAGCCATTCTTAAAGCAATGTAATACAAACCTTGGGATATCACTGTTTGGCACAACAAACCCTGAAATGACTAATGTGTAGCAACATGGTCACTTGCATGGTCACAGAAAAAGTGTCGTGAAGCCAAAGGACGTAAATGTTGCACAAGTAGACTCATGGGATTAATAAAACATCACATAAATGCTTCTAAATGCTGTTCAGCTCACCTTCTAAAGAGAACAGGGCAAGCTCAGCCCTTCAGCAACCTTCTTCACAAAGCAGAGCTGTCAGTGCTTCATGTTAAAGATATTCCATTAGCTTATGTGAACATGCAACACCCACGCGAAGGCTGCGGGGGAGCAGGAGACCCTAAGTGAGCAAAGAAACAGAGATCCTTCAAGCTTTGTTTGCATTCAATAGAAACAAGAAAGCCCTTGAGTATTAAAGTTAATGGAAACATCAGGATGACAACCTACTCAGAAAGCCAGCCCAGTGGAGGGGGAGTTTGGCTGAATTGGCCCCTTGACTTTGATAGCTGAGAGGAAAAGCCCTAAGTGACAGCTAGAACAAGAGGTTGTTGTTAGAGTCACTGTAGGTTTCCTAAATGTTTGGGGATTTTTTGCTGTGCCTGTAAGTGCTTCCAAGGTTGTAATCAAGAGCTCAATCCTTTGTTACTACACAATCAATTTGCTTTCTTGAGTTTACATTCTTGTTTGAACTTGCCTGCTGTTGTGAGACCCTGGAGTAGCTCTGGCAAGCTGAGGTGTGTTAATTTCTCCAGAGGACAACAATAAAAGAAATAAAAGAAGATCCCACAAAGAATCTGCAGAATGTCCCATCAAGAAAACTGAGTGCTCTGAAGAATCGTGTTATCAAGACACATGACACAGGAAAAAGAAGTATATTTTGACAGATACTTTCCAGTGACCTGCAAGTAGAGGAAGAGATGATTTATGACATGAGTGATTCCCACAGTGTCACATCTTGATGTAAGCAGAACCCAGGACCAGAGATCTGTAAGCTTAGAAGAAAACATGACTTTCATTCAGCAACCTGAATTTCAGTGAATATTTATGTATTCTTTAGCTCTTCAGGCTGCATTAGCAGTACTCTGTGTGTCAGTTTTAAGAGCTGCCTGATTATTAGCAGCTGTACCTGATTATGTGCCAATTAATACAAGAGCTCCCACAGTGTTAAAATGAAGGGTTTCCTTTCTTCTGCTGCTCATTTTTATCTATGACTTCAAGAAAAATCAATTGATCACCCCATGCTAATGCAGTCATTTATTATGGTTATTAGGCTGTTATAAATCCCAGGGAATTTTGACGGATCTTGCTATTTTAGATAGTGGATTTGCAAGAAACATTTGGCAAATTGTTTGGAGGAACTAAATGTCCTGTCTCGAAACCCTACGCCCCCAGAAGCACCAGCTACTTTTGTCTCCTTCTCCGTGTGCTACGCAGAATGCCCCTCAGTGTCTCTTTTTTCCTACATGTCCGTCCTGGTGGACACTAATAACCACAGAGGTGCATGACTGTACTCAAAATGCCCCTCTGTGTCTCTGTTTTCCTACATGTCCGTCCTGGTGGACGCTAATAACCAGAGAGGTGCATGACTGTACTCGCTGGGAACCGAATCCAGAGACAGGTGGATCAGCCACAGGGAGGGAAGGCCTGGGGCTGCCTCCAGGTCACACAAGGTGACCAGAAACTGCATCCCTTGGCAGGGCAGGACACCTTGTTTCCAAAACCAGGCAGCCACCATGGCCACCTGAGATTCACTCCAATAACGTTTTCAGGAGACACCTTCTGCACACCCCAGCAGGTCCCTGCTCCTGCCTGCACTTGGAGTAAAAAAACCCAAACCCTTTGGCTGTGATTTTTCAAAAGCTCCTTAAAAGGCTTGTGACTGGGAGGTAGCTTAGGTCAGCCTCCTGCTTTTGAAAACTCTTCTTCTTGTCTGTGGTGTATTTTGTGTAAAACATAAATGTATAAATATTCTGAGAATTAATGCTTTCTGCCTCATAGTGACTGCATAATACAAAGAGAAATATCACCTAGAAATTACCACTGATTTACAAATGTAAACTATTTCTTGTCAGCCAGCTGGCTTGTGATATGAGCTGCTCTGTATTTAAAAGCATAGCTTTCTCCTTTGCTTGTCTCAGTTTGGGTGACTTTTATGGTGTCTCTTTGCAAAGCTCTTTTACCAGGGCAGTGATTTGCAGTTCACATAAGCCACCAGGCTCCTGCATTATGACCTTATGTTATAGATAATACAATTTAAGATGCTGATTGCAGAATGGTTCTGTGAAATAGGATGGAAACTTTTGCTGGTCTGTGAGGCTGTTTTGCTTCTCTTGAAGCATAAATGAGTTTATTTTGTCGTCTTCTAAAGATCAGCCATATCCTCTGCAGCACACACATACAATGTATTTTCTGCTAATCCCATGGTTATTAATCCGTCTTGTGGTAGCAGCCATGGCTCAGAAACCAAGAAGAGAAAAACAAGGGCTGAACTTAATACAGTCATGCAAGGTGTTTGTTTTTACAGGTGACACACCCATGGCTGGCTGTTTCCAAATGTGGCATTATTCAATGAAGTATAGAAAACAGCCAGACTACATGATTCCAAAATAATAACCTTTTTCCAATATGCACTGTCTCTACAAGTGAATATATTAGTGTTATTAATAATAGCCTCACATCAATGCAAAGCTGTGCTGTCACCTGCCACAGAACAGCGGCTGTGTATATGACTCCATTGGTTATTACATTACAAGGATGCCTGGAGCCTTATGCTGACATTAAGTGAAGCAAGCATGGAATTTAATGCATTTAACTAAGTAAAAAAAAAAATTTAAAATCGTACCTGTAATTTAATATATGCATGTTCTTCACCGTGGCAATTACCCACAAGTCCACAAAGAACAGGCTGGGCTTGAGGCTATCAGACAGTTTATTCAGGATTATTCTTACGGATGATAGCCCTTCATGGTTTCCAAAACAAGCTTGTTCATTACATTGCTTTCTGCTAACTGTGTTTCTGCCAAGATGCCCCTTTCAAGTATTTCTGGGGAGGTCTTTGAACCATGAAAAATACCAGAAAACTGACACAAGAGTGATTTAAGCATCATAGATAAAGCAAATATGCAAAAAGTGCATTTTGTTCTGATGCTGTCTGCAGTCCTTTAATCAAGGAAAACGTTTGCTCAGCCAGGAATGAATGAAAGGGAGCTGAAGGGGAAAAAAATTGTTCAGAATTATTAACCCGATTTTCCAGCTTAATTTGTAGCTCAAAGTAAAAACAAAAAATCATCACCTCATATTGATCTGTGGACTTACTTATTCTCACTTAGGTATGGTTGCAGAAATTTATGCTACCAGAAATTTATGCCTGTTGCATTTATCTGAATCTGTAGCCTTCCAGAAGTCTGTTCCAGATTTCTGAATAGACTGTGCACCCTGGTGTGCTGGGGGCATCCAAATGCTCCAGTTGGATCATCCTCAGCAATTAGCAAATACATCCTTTGTCAGCATAGGCCAAGTCCCAGTTTCAGGACACTGTGCTTTCTGACACAAAAGATGTCTGAAATGTTGAGCTGAAGTGCAAAGTTTACAAATTTAAGATTCCAATGGTCATTTCTTGTTTGTTTATGTCTCAAAACCTTAAGCAGTAAGGAATTTGGCCCCTTACTCTGTCATTATCAGGTAAGTTCTGAGTTCTTCAGGTCAAGACAGCTGCTTTCCAGGGGCCATGCCAGCAGTTTGTCTTCCTTTTATTATTCAGTATGCTGAGGAGATAAGGAAATGGGTCAGAAACTTTGTCAGAAACACCACATTTGTTAAGCATATTTGTCACCACAATCTTATTGCCGTTGGCTTTTCCTATGCAGTTGTGTAGAACTCATAAAATTGTTCTTAAATATTGACCCATTTTATTTGCCTAGTTATCGGCTTGGTTCATTTTATTCTAAAATAATCAATAATGTTTTTACCTCGTAAAAGCATTTCCTCAAACATTTTCCAACCAGCCAGTATAAGATCAATGTTGAAAAGTCTGTTTTCTTCATTACAGCTCTAAATTATGGTTTGTTTATTCAGAAAAAACACAGAGAAAAGTATGGTCTTATCTAGCAAGTGAGATTGTAAAAGACTGTGCTTTTTGAAAATGTATCTGGAAGTTGTAATGGCTCAGGATTGTTCCCCTGAAATACGCTTATGCTGGAAAAGACATTCTTGGAATGAAGAGCTCCGCTCTTTCAAAAACGTTTGGATTTCATTTAGGAAGTGAGATCAAAATATTTTGCCTCAGGATAAGTAAACTGGCATTGCAATATTTGGTTTGTGAGACAGAGTCAAAATATTAGCATCGTTATAGCGATAACATGCAACTCTCTGACAAAACCCCTCAGCCTGCAGCGGAATTTCCCACAGGTCACTGCAAGAATTCAGTAACATAAGCCAGGATAAAGTGTTTCAGTGTGGCTCTGCAAACAGAAATTAATTTTTATGTGAAAAAGTTTAAATTACTTCCCTTCAGCTTGAAGACCTGAAAGATTGTATTTGGACACTCCCATTTGAAGAGTTTCTTTAAACTTTGGTTCTGGATTTAACTTTTGTTATGTTTTATGTGGATTTATTGTCAATATTATTATTTACTTTATAATCTTCTGCAGTAAAATAAATTCTAAATGTTTAGAATTTCTAGTATCTGAATATGTTTATCATAATCCAATAAACTAAACTATGTTAAACATAGAGTAAGCTAATTTGTCTGTCCCAAATACATATTCACATGGCTTTAACAAGACTTAAGGGATGAAGGGTAATGTTTTCTTGTTAGAGGGAAAAAAAAAGACTCTGCCCATTGTTTTACCTGGCAAGAGTCTTCCAGTTTCTAAATAACATTGCATTCTGCAAAAGCTTCATAGCCTAGTATTTATTTCCATTCCTTGAAAGATATGTGACCAGAAAGATGAACGTGTTGCTCTCCCTGCTGTGCCCTCCCTGCGGTGAGAGGGATTGTTCCGTCAGTGCTTTGAACTTCCTTTTTGGCAGATAACAGATCCTGCTAATAAAAATAACATATTCAAAGACACGGTTAAGGCCTGTGGTTAGGCTTTGTGGGAAGTTTTTATTGAGCACCTCAGCACTATGAATACCCAGAGAAAGACGGGAGAGGGAATGACACCGGTCACTCCCAAACTGCCACACCAAACACCTCAGTAAAGCTGGTGCCATCACCCGGGATTCTTAGTTATTAAACTCTAGAAAAAGCCACAGCACACGAAAATCGAAAAACTTGCTGTTTTAGCATGTGATGACATGATCCAAATGGGTGGTGAAGGCTCTGGAGAGGGCAAGGCACCAGGAGGCATCATGAGGGGAGGTGGCGCCATTTTCTGGTGGCCTTCCAGGGCACGGTGGCTCCCCCATCCCTCCCTCTGCTGTCCCTGCTTCATTCCCGCTGCCAGCTCCGATAGCCATGGGGCAGTGGCAGGAAGCAAAATACCTCAGACAACTGGCAAAACCCTCCTCCCGGGCTGGGACCAGGGCAGCCTGAGGAGAGGTAGCCATGAGGGCCGGCTGCCTTCACCTTAGGCTGAGGTGGGAATGCCAGGGCTGCAAAAGAGGGTGAGGAGATTTAGTTGTCTGACCTAGAGCACCCTGAAAGTGTGCAGCCATGCCCTGAAGAAATGGCTTTATAAACACCCTCTCAGATCGGGGTCTTTGAAGTTTAGGCAATCACAAGGAAAAAACTGGAACTGAAACATCTGCTGAGGCCCAGCATCCCAGGAAATATCTCACGTCCCTCCATGCGTGGCTTATCCAGTCCAAGAGAACCCCAGAATACTAAGCTGGGCCTGTCCACAAAGGGACATCTATGGGATTTAATCCAAAAGAGACAAAGTTTTGATTTTAAAGGAGGTCAGTTGGGTTTCATTTCAATCCTTTTCTATATGTTCTGATCTGGACTGAAGCTGCCATGATTTATTTTACCTAATTCCATTCTGTTTCATTTCCCAAGCTACAGCCATTGAAATGCAGAATAAAAGTATGGCAAATTATAATTGATAGCATCAAACTATAGAGCAGGGGCAGATATATTCTACAGATTTCTTACGTAAATTTTGAGGTTTCCTTCTTTTTTTCTTGTTAAATTTTGTTTTAAATGCCAGTTCAACATTTCATTTCCATGTTTCCCAATGCATCTTTCCCTATTACTCTGCTAATAAGCTTTGCCAGTATGGTTTTGCCCCCCCCACCTGCCCACCATGATCAATGCTCCAAAAGGATTTTTACTTGTCTCACACTAGTATTGCTGGTACCAGCAGCAACCTCATCATTTACCCTGCACTGAAAGATGGGAAAAGTTCAGCCCCTGGGTAAGTTTCTGGCTCCTCACTCTAATAACTAGTGCCACTAACACAATAAAATTTTATATCATTTTTATTGCATCCCTCCTAGAGAATTATAGGCAGAGCAGTGGCTTGCAGAGCAGATGCGTGAAGCTGCAGATAGAACTGCATCTGTTTCCTTTTGCCACAAATTGTTTTGTATAGATCCCTGTTGTATAGGAAATTTAACATACTGTCGCTGTACATCACATTTGTAATAAAATCATTGTTAAACAAACACATTATCCCCTTCTACTCTCCTCCTCCTTTTCTTTTTCTAATAACAAACTGACTTTATTTTCTCTCCATCTCCTTCCTTCTCACTCCCCAAAATAGGTTTTTCTTTTGGCCCCAGTTTTCCTTGGACTTGGGCCAGCTCCAGAAGTTTGATATTGGCTTTTACAGCAGTCCTGAGAGTACAGGGAAGGTGGGTAAATGTCAGTAAGAATCCGCTGCTTCCCAGTAAATCAAAACATATTTGTCACTATATTTTTTTTTTTCACCCAAACCCTGCTTTCTATGAGCAGAAGAGAATTAAGTCACCATCCAGATCCAGATATGGAATTGAAAAGAAAAGCTGTCTCTGAGCTGCAGAAAGTTGCCTGCAGCATTTAATCTCCAGGCTGGGGTGATGCCCTGCTTTTGCTGCAGCTGTGAGTGCTTTGCAACCTCATCCTTTGCTGGGTCACTGCAGCTACTCCAGTTTTCAGGCCACGGAATAAATCAGCTCGTGGTTGCTGATAAACACAGAAAGCAGAGGCCTCTGAGAGCGCATTGCCATTTGCAAGCAAAAACAATGTAATTTTGCTCGTATTCCTACAAGAGGGATAGTGGTATGTTAACATAAGACAAATCCTCCAAGGTAACACATATCTTTGGGAAATACATGTTTTCTGAAGGACGGGGCCACGCCAGCTGCAGCTACTCTGCTTCTTGGGGTATGGTTGCACAGTGGGGTCTGTGTCTGGAAAAGCAGGAAAGCCAAACTCTGCCTGCAGCATCTCACACAGACATGGTGCAAAACCATACAGGACTGTTTGGTGCCGTGGCTGTACATCATTCCCCAAACAAGCCATTCTCACAGAGAGGCACTGCCATTCCAAATATCTGGGTACAGTGCCAAGTCGGGAACACAGCTGACACAGACAATAACGAGGGGAAGCTGATGGGATTATGACTGAAAATCACAACAGTAATAAAAATGACAGAAGGAGTCACAAGCCCTTTAAGGGGTTCTGCCTTATTTGCATTTTCTTATGTTGCTTGGAAAACTTAATGAAGTTTATCTTCTGTCATTAAGATAAACCAGCTCTGTGGTGGTGCTGTCAGAGCTTCACTAATTAAAAGTCAGCCTCCAAGTGCTTAAAGCTTGTCTACACTTGAAAATTAATTCAGTTTGAGGTAGCGTATATGGTTAATTTGCAGCAGCTATATTACCTAAATTAGGATATCTGTTTTGTAGGAAGAGTTCCTCTGAATTTGGCTCAAATTGAAACTGAGCATTTGCTTCTTTGCCTTATCCTAAACCAAGAGATCTGTGCATAAGGAAGAATTCAGGGATACCTCTTGCTAAGTATCCCCATGCACAGACAAGACTTGGGATGGCTGATCCACAGCACTTTCCTTTCTGAATGCTTCTCCCTGCCTTGTGCCACATCAGCTGAGATAAGGCTGCAAGCAACAGACAATACATGTCTGCAAACAATGCACCGAGCTAAATTGATATAGATTATAGTTATCAAATTTATATGGACCTGTAGTGCTTATGCAAGTTTGCTATTACAGCACAAAGCCTAAATAAAAGAGCTTAAATCTGGACTAAAACCTTTCTAAAAAATCAAAAATATTTTCTTAATATTCTTATAAACAAGAAAGTTTGGAATAAAGAAAAAATACTATGAACATTTGGGATCACTCTTCTTTATGTGCATAGTATGAATACAATTATCAATCAATCTAAGAAATTAATAGAAAATGAACACTAGGTAATATAAGAAAAATTCTGTTACCATCAAGGGTGTTTTTCCAATTAAATTCCAAGAGCTCACAACCTTCAAGACATTTGGAAATTTCAGAGTACCTGAAGAGCACAAAGCAAAGTTCTTAGTCCTCCTTCCTTTCAAATCCTGCTCTCCCAGGTACGTGTCCAAGACTGAATTTTTTTCTCATGCTTGCTAGTGGAATAGATCCAAGACAAGGACTAGAGAGGACATGGAGCAACGCAGCATGCACAGCTTGACCCTCATTGTCTAATCTGGATGATGTGCACTGGGTAGAAAGATGCTGTTTGAAAGGAAAGGCTGTCTCGACTCAAAGGAACATAAGTGGGGGAAAATAAATGTGATTTCTGGTGCTCTTTTCCAGATCTCTTTGTAGAGCTCACAGAGCATAATGTAGTTCCAGGTTGGTCTTTAGGCTTTTGACAACTCCAGACAGGAAAACCAGTCAAACTGGGAGTTTTATTCAGGATCTTAAATGAAGAATCATTCATCACCTTTGTGAGTGAAATTATCACGGTGCTTCCCTCATCCATGTTAAGCAGAGATTTTGGAGAATGTTGAAGGAAAATGGTAGGTGGACAGCCATGTCTAGCAAAAAGTGTTTGTCATATGAAAAGAAACAATTTGGCAGTCCTTGCAAGGGTGTCTGACCCTTCAGCTTCACCTGTCTGACCAGGTGAAAATACCATCATTTTCCCTCTTCTACATGGAAGGGAATGGAAAGGGACTTCCCTTGCTGTTAAATAAAAACCCTTTAATCATCAGCTACTCTCTACAATATTTTAGCCAATTTCCTACTTGGCTGCCATCTATATTTGGTGGGAGTCCTCTGGCATTTTTTGTTAGATGTCTGCAGTGGATTGCCCCTGAGCAACTGAGTGATGGTTCCAACAATGTCACCTTCCTACGATACAAATGGGAACTTCTTCTCTGGTGGGACACCGGTAAAACAAGAGCTGCCCTCCACTCAGTTATTATTTTTTTCCAAATAATAAAAAATGACCTCTAGTTGTTCCAAAAGATGTTTAGATTGGCCATTAGGAAAAATTTCTTCATTGAAAGGGTTGTCAAGTAGTAGAACAGGCCACCCAGGGAAGAGGCTGTCACCATCTTGGAGGTATTTAACAGATATGTAGATGTGCTGCTGACATGTTGGTTTTGTGCTAAATTTGGCAGTGCTGGATTTATGATTGGACGTAATGATCTTAGAGGTATTTTCCAACCTAAATGATTCTGTAATTATGGTGTAATATTCCCAAAGAGAGATATTGAATGCTAATAAACAAAGTCCTAGAAATATGAAAATAAGACAACTTCCACATATCCCATTATTTTCTTTTGCTCTGTCCCTCCTTTCATTTTCTTATGCTTTTCTCATATAAGATGTTTATTACCACGGATGGTCTGGAATGGACAGGGCCTGAGGTCACTGTGGCACTGCTGGGCCTCTGATGCGTTGCTGGACCCCAGGAAAGGATATCATCCTTCTATGAGGCTGAGAAATCTCAACTGATGGTTGTCCTTCCTCAAAATACAGCCACAAAAGTTTCCCATGTTGTGAAATTAAGTAGGGGGAGAAGTGGGAGGAACATCAAATACTGTTGCCCAGAGGAAAATATTCAGGAGGACTCTTACATATGCCAGCACAGGTGTGTGTGGATAAACATGTGAATACTCAGAATAGGACCACGCATTGGTTCCCAACATAACCTAAAGGATAATAGAGGATGCAATTGGCAGTGGTCATCCAGCTGGGATGAGGTATTCCTCCTGCTGGTATCCAACCGCTTGCTTGAAAATGAAACGCTTGGTAGTAGAAATGCAGCACAGCTGGAAAACATGAATGAGTCAAAGCAAATAAACAATCCCAAAATTAGCTTTAAACCAGAGAATAAAAATCAAACGTCATTTGAAAGCATACTAAAATTGGCTGGTGTCTGAGAGAGCATTTAGTGGCTCAGCACTTCTCTGCTGCACTTCAGAAATTAAAGAGAGAAACAGAGAAACAGTCTTAGATGAAGCAATAAATAATGGACACTTTCAACACATAATTTGCATTTGAATTAACTAGGCTGGCTAAATTAATTCATCCATTATGAAAGGAGAATTTTACTGTCTATATTTTCAGGCTCCCTAGTGTGCTAAGTTAAATGGGCATTGAGGCAGGGACTGCTGGCTTCCTAGAAATTGCTACAAATTACTTTCCTCCCAATTATTATCTAGTTCACACAATTTGGAAGCCTAACGCTGATAAAAACAATTGTCCCAGGGCCTTGTCTTTTCTCCACTGTTTGGATTGTGAGGGTGAACAGCTACAGCAGCACTTTTGGGGTAATCCATGCCTCACTCAGGTTTTTGTCTAAAACATTTTTCAGGCCTCCCACCCCAGAAGGGTTAAATCACATAGCCAAGGTTACTTTGAATTCAATATAAATTTAAAATTTTTTGAGGCTGAGGGGTGATTTCTTTACAACATTATTTGAATTGCTTCCCTGAGAAAATTTCAGATAACCTTAAAATAGATAGTTGCTGCAATATATGACAATAGGTTATTAATTATATAGCTTAGGGCATCAAGAACTAACTGGAGGAAGACATAAGCTTAGAGACATATGGAATAATCAATACATTGTTCTTAATAATGCATTAACATTGTGTTTGCAACTACAAACACAAGTTATATTTTCATTAACTACACCATCAGGTTTTTCAAAACCATGCTCAAAAATTCCAAAAGCATTTGAAGAAAGGGGAAAGAGAAATCATCATCTCCCCATTGCAAACAAACGGAGGCAGAGGAGGAAACCAGCTCGTAATTCAAACCGTGTTCAGGGTAGAGTCACATCCCTCTGCCCGTTCCATATCGGGAGAGATACACCACAGAAACCTCCAGTGCACCCCAGGCTTCCCAAGGGACACACGGTGGGCTAAGGGAGAGGATCTGAGGAGCAAGGCTTTGACAGGAGCACGGTTCACCAGCAAAACCTATTTAAATTACTGACACTTCTGCCAGCGTCTGTAGAAAACTTGTTCTGGTTGGGGAACAGCAACAAGCAAGTGATGGATGGGCACCCGGCAGCACTGCCCTTTGCTAGCCAAGGTTTAACACCTTCTCTGGAGACGGAGAGGAGAGAGGAGCTTTACCACGTAGCTCAATTCACACGGCCAGGTCAGGACAGGATGGATTTTGGCAGAATAGCGATCGTCCCCCAAAACAGCTGAGTTGCAAAGCAGAAGATGTGCCCATAGCTCACACTTTTCCAAGCTTTGTGTCTCACATCCTGGTCTACCTTTCTCCAGAGAAACATAACATATTCCTGCATCACTATTTTATTCCTCAATTTTTTTGTAATGGAGGAAAAACGGTAGCAGTCCTTGCTGTGCCAGAGTATTACTCCATCAGCCCATAGACTTTGCTCACTCCACATGGACAATAACAATGGTGTGAGGAGAAGGAAGAAAGAAAACAGGAAGGCAATAAATCAATGCCATACTCCTTGCAACAGCACTATGATCCCCTATCTGGAGAGCTCTGGCACCTAAAACAAAGAGTTAGAAACATTTACACTCTTTCTATAGATTGCCGTGATGAAACAAGCTGAGCAAATTGCTGCCTACTAAAGGTACCCAAATATTTTCCACTCTCCTTCCTCACTGTCTATTGATTTCTTCTGTGCAGGAAGAAAACCACATTGCAGCAGAAAGCTGCTTTGTTACAGGGATTCCAATGAGACTGTCTCCTTCCCTGTCTGCTTACACACTGAGAAGAGGGGACCAGGCTTCGTGACAGTCTGTCCTTGCTGCCTTTGTCTCTTCAATTCCAAAGATTGTGTATACATTTCTTCGGCATTAAACCTGAGGCAAGATATGTTGTCCTGTAAGTCACATCCTTCAAGGTATAAATCCATTTACAGAATTGCTAAGTTTCTTTCTTTGAGCTCAGCTCCAGAGAAGATTAAAAAATTTACATCTAAACAGAGTGAATTTGGAGACTGTAACAGGATGGGACTTTAAATATTGATTTTGTTATTAGTGGAATGTTACGGCACAAAGCATCTACCGTGTGCAGAGCGAGGCTAGACAGACATCCTCTAGAGCAGCTAACACCCCGGAACCTTACAGGATAACTTTTAAAAGCATTCACTAAACAAGGAGCACAGAAATTATCTGGGTGAATACATTTAAGCTACCTGAAATGATTGGCAAATGATTGACTCTTGAAAGGGCCATCTTTAAACCAAGGGCAAACTCTGCCTGCACTTGGGCGGAAAATGAACGAAGCAGATTGCCACTAAAGGGAGCATTGCCTTCCCAGCCAGAGGCTGAGGGTGATAAAAGGGATGTTTAGACACATCATAGCGACAAGTCTGCGTTTTTAAATTTTTGTGAGCTGATACAAATCAAGGGGCCTTGAGGGAAACATTCAAGTACTGAGAAATTCAATATCAAAGATAAGAACAAATAAAAGTATCTCACAGATCACAATTATGAAGACAGGCTTTCTCCAAGATTCATTCAAATTTTCAAAGATTCAGTGTATAGTATATATTAAATATTATTTATGCATTCCTTGAGTGTTCTAATCAAGGGAAGAAATCCTGCATTTCCTAAACTAATGTGAATAAGGTAGTTTCCTTCCACATCAGAAGCATTTCAGAAAATTAATTCTGTATCTCTGAAAAGGTCATTTATTCAAGGATGAGTGACAGGTGCCATAAACTTACTTGTATGTCTGTTCAGCTCAAGTGAACACAAAGCAAATCAATTCAGCGTGGTCAAGTGTAATTACCTGCTAGAGCAGGATCCATCGCTTGAGTTTATTATTAACAATGCCACAGACGCACCAAATTCAACAACAATTTTGATTAGTGTGAGGTCATACACTGCTCGTCCTTCCCAAGTGCTTCCTTCTCCTGGAGTTTATAGCATGTATATTACAGTAGAATAATTTGATTAGTATTTGTACTGTGATAGCAATTAACTTCCAGTTATGAATGAACAAATTATGAGGTCCAGTGCTGGATTAGCAGGATTAAGTTTTAGCTGGAGGAGAAAAAGACTGTTTTATCCTAAGATGTGCATGTGGTTCTAGGAGCTGGAAGGGCTCACAGGACTTTGGGGCTTTGCTCTCCTCTTGCTTTCCATTGCCTCAAATTATTTTTTTAATACACAAAGAATACACAGCTGTGGGTGAACTGTTTCACTAAACTCTGATCGCCTGTGGTTATAAAAGACTTCAGCACTTACTGATACACAATAAGTGTCATTTCAAGGACTTAAAAGTTGCACCTCAACAATTTAGGGATGAATAAATTGATGGAGGAATAAATCTGTACTTTAAAAATAAGTTTTCGTTTGTCATTCTTTCATGAAACAAGTTAATAGAAAATGACACGTACTTCCCAATAAGCTCTGTGCTACATTAGGAGCTCACTACCACTTTTCAGGGTTGGGTTTTCTTCCCCCTTTCTGCTATGATAGTTTGGAGAATCCTTGATATTTTAACCCAGATGTTTTTAAATCTCTTCAATAAAATGAGAACAACAAATGCTTGTAAATGGGGTATGCATTCTGTATAAAAGTCAACACAATATATATTTATGTTCTTATATGATGTTTATAAAACTCTGAGAAAAAAGAGAAAGGTCATAGATTATAAAATGATTGATGGAAACAAGCCAAAAACTTCAGCCAAATTAGGCTAATATTTACAACATACACACAATAGTCAGTCAAAAAGTTAGGAAGGAGCTGATCATTGCAGGAGAATTCAGAGCATCATTGTACAGATGAATTGCCTCCTAGCCTTCAGCACAACTGTGTGGTTACACAGTGATGCTCATGTCAGTTTTATTTCTGTTTGTGATGGCAAAAGTGTTCTGGCACAGTCAAATGAAAATTAAATTATGATTTATTAAGAAGAAAACCAATTAGAAATAAAGATAACTCACAAAGACAGAAACATTACGCAACACAGTTAACAAATTAAGAAGGCTGACCTCGTTGGAATCATTGCTAAACCTCCCCAGCAGGCAAATTTAACTGTGTGCGTCAGACTACAGTTTCCCTGAAGCCCTTCCAGGGAATCATCAGAAACTACCATGATTCCCAAGGAGTTCTCTAATCATGTAACTTGCCTGGGTGCTATTCAGCATAAGAGCTGTTTAAAGAACAAAGGATATAATTCTACACAATGCAGAATGCCATTTGTCTTATTTTGTAAGGTTCCTGCTGAAGTCCCGGCTCTCGAGGTAGCGCAGTCAAAATCAATTCGCACCTCCATTCATCCTGCCTCAGGGATGAATGGATGCAGTCTGTCTGCCACATCCATAAGAGCTGCTTCCATTATTCTCCAATCCCCCCAAAACAAGTATAATTCAATTGATTTTCTCTATGCTTCCGAGAAGGTTACAAAGGACAAAGCTGCGCAAAATGAAAGAGAGCAGCACCCTCCTGGTAGAGCTCCAAAAGCAGCAGGAGTGGGGAGAAGCTTTAGTTAACAGAGGATGCACATACACAGGGGTCTCTGGAGCATGGGGGCCGCAAAGATCTGTCTTCCTAAAATCCTGGCAACTGCAATGCCAAAGGAAGATGCTTTTAGTTTTGCAGCCTTTGCCCAGTTACAACAATGCTGACTTCCTTCACTTATGTGTTTTCATAATTTGACAGAATGCGTAGTGGACTTCTTCAGGAATCACTTTCTTATTTTGCTCAGCATGAGATGCTCCTAAAGTACAAGGAGCTCTTGCAAGACCCCAGAATCCTCCTATTTTTACCGTCTTACTGGAAAAAATGAACATTTTCTGTAGTATAATTTTGCCGTCAGATCTAATGGGCTCACCAGAAAATATTAAGCGATGGGGAAAACACCATGATTATTTTTATTATTTTTGATTATTTTTATTTTTTTACCAAGAGTACTCAAATGAAATGCTTAATTTCAAAGCTTGGATCTGAAAATGTTTTGTTTTGTTCTTTGTTTAAAATGTAATACTACTGGTCTTCAGGGGATAAAGCCCCAAACCAAACACAACTTGCTGTTCTGAATCATATTTGACTTTAGGTTTCAGTATGTACTACATATGGGACAAAAGACCATTTTTCTTCTGATCTACATGACAGGCTGTCATCAGAATACGAATACATCCACATGAACCTAATCGACTGTATGTACAAGCACTACATGTTTCCAAAAATTCTGCTTATTCAGTCACAATATAAAAATAGAAAAGAAAGAGTCATTGCCTGTCTTTCATGGAATTTTATGTAAGCTGTTACAAAGTTTCTGATCTTTTTCAGATAAATATAGCATTTCATAACTTTAATGAGCAACAGGAGGCAGAAAAACATTGACCTGGGAATGTATAGACGGAACAATTTCAGCAGAACAACAGTATGGACTTCACGAACCATTTATGTGATGGATCTTTTTAGCTCTTCAGTGCCAGGATCTACAAATCTTAAGGGATTTCACCTGCAACATCTATAGGTAGTCTTTTTCTTGTACACCTTGAATCCGGTTAAAAAAAAGCAAAAAAACTTAGCTCACATCATTTAGGCCTTATCACACCAGCCGAAGACAACACTGGCCTCCTGTTTAGCTTCTTAGTTGGACTTGATGATCTCCAAGGTCTTTTCCAACCTAGTTGATTCTGTGATTCTGATTCTTCCTTTAAAAGCAGCTTTATGCTGTGGCCAAAGTTTTGGTCCAGTAAGCACCTATGGATTTAGTCTTTTCAAGTTTTGTGACCTTAGTTAGAAGTCACAATATTCCTCAGTATGCAATACTGGGTTTCCTTCTGAAAGCGTAATTCATGCAGGAATGAAATGCCTCAGAATTGCTAAGAAAAAAACCCACCAATAGCTCATCAGGCACATAGGCTGATATCCCTCTGACATTTAATTCCTGTCTCCCTGTTCTCCCCTTGTGAAATCAGCACATTCTCAAATTAAACTAGACCTGAAAATCTCCTAGTCTGGTAAGTGAAGAGAGCACAAATGCTCCAGACTCAGGATGTCCCTCTGCTGCTGAGGAAAAGACCCAAAGAAGCATATGGAGGGTGCACTGGTGTTGGAAGCCAAAACTCAGCCTCCTCATTTTCCATACTTGTTTCAAAGCTTTTCCTAATCTATATTTCTGCAAATATTTTTTTCCAACAGAAACTCCAGTTTGGGGGCGTGTGTGAAAAGATGATATAACGTTTCACAGGTGTTAGCAAAATAATTTTACAGATGACATGGGTAAGAAACCAAATGTTTCTTTGATGTTTTGATGAGTTCCTATCTCCATATTTTTCCAGCAGAGGTAGGACTCTCATTATGGCAGTATCACCCATTTGGATTTTAAAAACACCAAGTTAAACATTTTATAACCTTTCAAAGAAAAAAAAAGAAAAGAGGAACTGAAAAAAGAAAAGAGAGCCTGAGCTCTCCTATGGAAGACCTGTAGTAACAACTCAGAGGCACAGTCATCCAAACCATGGACCGAGGAGGAGTGAGGTGTTACCACAGGGACCCTTCCTAAAGGCCCCCCAAAACAACTTGAGCTCTTCAGACAAACAACATGCAGTGAGGCAAGGGCTAAGTTCACAAATACTTACATATTTTGTATTGAGTCATAATTAACTGCAATATATATACTTCACTTTAAACCAGCTATGAATAGATGAGTAAGTGCCAGGGACTGCCATCTGCTCCCTAAGCCATAATTAACTGCCTGATTACGAAATACATATATATTTATCTAATTAGTTTTAATAGCCCTGCTTTAGCTGACTCTGCTCCAAAAATCAGGTGAAAAAGCGTGTCCTACTGCTCGATGGAGAGAGGCTGGAGACGTGAGCAGTTCTCACAGGGGGCTCCTCCAGAGGCCAGCGTGGCTCCAGTGGGAGGGCAAGAAGGGTGACAAGGGACACCCAAAGCAGGGAGCTGCTGCCCACCAGAAGGTTTTACAGGACAACACCCCGGGCATTGCTAAGCCAGCCCCTCTGCCTGTGCCAGCATGGGCCATGATGCAAAGCTTGTCTTGGGTCTCATGGTACTGTGGGTGATGATCAGAAGGTGAGAAATCAGGAAGACAAGTGCACAGACAGGCATAACAGTGCCCCACCACGAGGGAACACCAACCAAATGTTGCTTCTTCAAACAGAGATCACTGATTATTTGAGCCCATATAATTCTACTGGCAGCACAGTCCAGAAAGACTTTCTATGGAGATTGGGATAGTTTGGTAATTAATTCAGGAAAAAAAAAATTCTCTTAATATGTATTTTTTCCCAGTTCTCTCTGCAGTATAACCAGTGTTGCATCCACTGTTAATTTCTGGGTGAGCAGCATTAAGGCTTTGCCACAGGTCAGATTTTATCATAAATTCCACATTTTGATTGCAAGTCCGACACTTCCTGCAGCATAAATACATTTAGGGCCAGATTTTAAAAGCATTTCAGATGCCAAAGGGTATATTTGACATCGATTTCCAGGGAAGCCAGGAATACAAATGCATCAAAATCCGGTCATTCAGCCCAGCCCCATTGAATCAGTCTCTGTTTCCAAGGGCTGCAAACTAGCTCAGTTTTGACTTCAGATTAGGAAGCCCTGTCATTACAGTAACCATGGGACTTCTCACAACAATCCACCCATGGAAAGTGTCCACAGAAGGAATAAAAAAGATGGCCTGCAGCTTCTCCATCCCTCTTTACACACTTTGTGATTTTGCAGGACATATCTGTCAGGTTCTCTCCTGCACACCAACAACTCACATTATTTAGATCTCCTCTGGATATCTATTTTAAAGTTTATGCTTCCTTCCTGGAAGCAGAGAGATCGATGCATGAGTTAGGATATTAATGTGAAACCCCCACAAGATGCACTGCTAGGGCTCAGGGCTCCTCTGTGCATATATTGAACCAGACCTTTGGTAATTGGAGTTTATTCCCACAGAGGAACACCCATACATTGGGCCAAGCTGCTGTAGCAGCTGGCAGACTTTCCATAGCCTTCCTTTCCCACAGCTGGGATTCCTGCTCAGCGCTGCTTCCCACCCCATACGGTACAGCTGCCTGTGCACCACCACGCTGATGCCATCAGACCCATCCAAGTGCTCCTGTGTCATTTATACAAGAGAAAAGTCCATCATCCCAGACAATGATTTCACCAAATCCATCATCAAAGCCTGGTAAATGAGGTGTGACAGACTCATTCTCACTTAATGCCCGTGGTGGTGCTGGGTGACAGCGGTGATGCTGATGTGGCTGTCCCACAGCAGAGCAGGTACATTAATTTAGTGACACATACTCCTGTCTCTATTCCTCAGCTTTCTCCACCACCCCCACGGGGTAACTAGCTCTGGATGCCATTTCTTCCAGCTCACAGGGTTAAAAAAATTCCTCAGAAGTCTCTTTATTTCAGCAGATGGGCTGAGATTGCCCAGGCCCCAGAGAGCTGTGTCTTTGCATGTCGGTAAAGGCGGAAAAACTCTGCCTGCAGTTCCCTTGTGTTTCTGGGGAGCTGCAGGCCCCTTGCAGGTCTGGATGAAGTATTATTGCTCTGGCACTGTGATTACAAGCTGCACAAAGCTGCTATATTGCAAGTGATGAGTGGGAGGAGGAGGAGATCACAGCTCTTTTTTGGAGGAGATGAAGGGATGTAATTTTTCAAATGGGACCAATAAACTAAGACATCTCCCCTTAGAGCCTGTTTCTTGAACACTGCTCACAGCCTCTCTCAGCCTCATAACAAGAAAACAACTGATTGAATAAGAGAATACAAATTTCTGTTGTTAAAGTAAATAACCTGAAACAGGCTTATTTCTTACCTCTCTCACAGAACCCACCAGCAGTCAGCTAAGCAAGTGTGCCAGTTTGGACACAAATTTGAGAGGAAAAAATCTGAAAAGGGCGTCTCTCTCTCCTGCCTGCCACGCAAGCAGGTCCTGGCAGCCCCTCCCCACACAGGTTCGGGAAATAATTTCTCAAATGAAAGTGAAAAAAACCCAAACAGAGTCCCCTGCAGGCATGGGGCAGAAAAGGATATTGACGTCCCCTCCTGTCCCCTAAAGAGGCTGGTGGATTTTATATAGTCCCTTCTGTCTGTAAAACTTAGCTGCTCCTGCAATCCTGAGGCTGAGTAGGGTCCAGCGGCCCCCCTGGAGAGTCCCGCTGAGTGTCCTGGAGATGATAAGCTGGTCTTGGATGAAGAAGGAAGCTGAGAACAGTCCAAAACGGAACAGAAGCCACTGAGGCAGATCGCAGTCCCTTTCAGCTGAAAGCCAAAGAGCTAGAGAGGAAACATCTCTCCTCTCCCCTCCTAACTGGCAGAAAACCTGCCAGCCTGGAGAGGGAAAAGTATGTAAACATCTAACTGCAAGGTCAGGCAAGCTGCTTTGATGAGTTCCCCCGGCTTCCCTCTCCCTTTATAATTTAAAGGTACAAACTGCATTCTACAGATCAAGCAGGTGATAGAGAATACAGTGTTGTCATAGAATCACCCCAAGACAGCAAGATAGTTTTATCCCACAAGATTAAGACATTTAGCAAGTTAAAAAAACTTAATTACAGAAAATCCACACCATCACCCTGGGCCTGTGTCTCTGCTGAGAAACATGCAGAGCCCCTTTCCTTTATCTGCAAGCATCCTGTTCCCCATTCTTATTATTATTCATGAAATTAGAATCCCTTTCTGTAAGAACATCACCCAAAGCAACTTTACTGCTCTATTAGAGCTTTGCTTCTGCCGGTCCCTACACCTGGCTCCTGTTGGCCTGTCTACAGAAAGGCATTTCTGCATATCCTTCTGTAGACAAGGGAATATCTTTGTGGCTTCCTGGGAACGTCCCACACACTGGGATTCACCAGTGCACTGTCAAATCAGAGCCTACCACTTATCTGTCCAATCAGTAGCACTGGGCTCCTTAATTATAAGCAAACCCAGATGGATATTTTATGCCATTCGTTTGAGAAATTTTGTGTGTTCTGTGACAATAGTTACCAACATTTTCTTAAGAATACACACATGTATATATATACACACACACACATCCACATCAGTTATTAAAATCTCCTTCCATTTTTAGAAACCATTTTCTGGCTTCATAATATCAGAGCTTATAGGATCAAGGATACAGGGGTCTCATCCTGAACTTGTATTAGAGAGGGACATTCAAGTGACAGGTCCACTCTTCACAGTCATCTTGAATAAAATGGAAGCAACTTCTTCAGGATGGCACAGGAAGGAGCCCCTGTTAATTTACACTTTATCAGAGATTTCAATTATGCTGGCCACTGAAGCATGCAGGATTCACATGCTTCTTGCTGCTGCCTCTACAAAAGGGCAGAGTCAAAGCTGTTGTGTTCCCATGATCCCAACAGCCAAGGTTTTGTGGGTGTGCAAAATACTCGGGCTTGCTCTGCATGCCCTGGCATTGAGTTGCTTTGCTTTCTCTGCCAGAGTGGATGGAATCTTCTCCTTTCCACCACTCATTTTGCCATGTGACCTGAGAACAACCACCTGCTGTACAGAGCCATGCTACCTTTAGAAAGGGCAGAAATTCCTCAGAGTGCTGACCAAAGTGAAGCATTCTTATTTGCATCTTTTGAAACAGATCTAAGCATACATTTGCTTAGGGAGAAAACCTAACCCTTCTCTACACGCATCTCAAATATCCAAATAAAAGACTTCCTCTCCAACGAGGATTTTTACTGAAAGTAATCTCTTAAGATTCATTTCCACTTCTCTAAATGGAAAAGACCAGACAGGGTAGAAGCACCGAGATTTACATAACCAGAGTAACAACAAGCTAACAATACATTGATTGCAACAATCTCTGAGCTTTGCCATGCTTAGAAAGAGGTCACTGTGATGGCAAGAGCAGACACCATTTCCTTTCTCACTTGCTGAAATGCCTGTGCATTGAGCAAATGCCATTCAATACCCCCACCACCGGCCAGCCCTGGGGTGATTTTCACCTTTTTGTCACCTCCTTAATCCAGAATCTGGCTTGACAGTGGGCAGTGAGAGCCTAAGTGCTCTCAGAGAGCTCTCCTAGCAAGAGAGAGTCCTTAGTCCTTAGTCAAAAATCTGATGAGAGTGTGATGCCTTTACCTGTCAACATCCCTGACACCAACCACTTTTTTCATTGATCGAGCACTTCTCTGGCAAGACTGAACCAGGGGCAAGCAGCTCTGATCTGTGTACAGTGGGCACTGCAAGAAGGCTTAGTAAAAAGCAGGAGATGTTAAATAAGTTCGGTGCAATATTTTATTCCCCAAACCTATTAATGAGCCACAGTTAAAGCTAGAGACGTTCTCTGGAGCAAAACTGACGAACCAAGGCAGGTTCCGTTGCTTGAAGCTGTGTGGACATGAGAGCATCACACAATGTGCTACAGACAGCAGACTTGCTGGGAAGCTGTGGTTATTCCTAAAATCTGAGGTAAAGGCTAAAACTAGGAATGACTGATGAAAATTAATTGCCCTTCCTCCACCGTCATAAACAGCTCTCACTTGCTTAAGGGAAAGACCAGGTGAATACAGCAGCCCTGTTGCTGTTAAAGCTCAGCACCACACAAATTCCTTTTAGACCCTTTGAAAGTGGCTTGAGGCTCAGCAGGAGGAAAGGAAAAGTATGTTTGATGGCTGGGGCAGAGAGACTGGTGGGAAGCCACATGCCCTACTGCTGAGCAATTCCATCAGTGCTACCATGGCAATAAAATTTGGAGCACAGCAGTAAGAATTAGCTGAGATTTGTGTCTGTAGCAAGTGAAAAGCTTTGCCTGAAGAAGAAGAAGATTGGGTCCAATGTAAAGGGAGACCCTATTTTGTAGAATTGCAGGTCTTAGCTTTTCTCCCCACTTCAATCGGCCTCCCTCTGTGCTGCTCTGAGCACATGCCTCCAAGCTTGGCTATTATTAATCCTGTAAAGCTGCTAGGAACCCATTCACATGGGAAATGGTGAAAGCACATCATCCTTCTCACCTAAATTTAGAAACTTGAGATAAAACCAAACCAAAACCCAAACACACATGTCCAAATAAGAGTGTTAGGGAAAAAAAATCCAGCCAAACCTATGGTCAAAGTTCTCACTGTAACCAGATCCACACATATCAAATTAAGAGCTATTTTACTGACAGTTTAGATTTTGTATTTTCATCATCCCATAGAAGAAGAGGAGAAAAACAGACTGTGGAGCCTCAGCACTGAGTGACAGCCTGGGAGAAGTCACCTTCACACACAAGGCCAGGCACTTTCTTTCTCCAAGGGAAGGGAAAGGTTTGACATCTTTTGAAGGACAGATCTTGCTGCAGATACAACCTTCCTATTCACAGTAGAAAGCAGGCCACGACAGACATATACACCTTTGGTCCCCTGAGGTTTTCCTGCATAATAATGGAAATGAAGGATTTTCACTCAAATGGGGTTTGTATAAGGTTTCATCTGTAGACAGCCAAAGGATTTTACTCATTCAGTCAAAAAGCACTATTCACCCAGGCTAGTTTGTACACTGAGTTTCTATAAAATTACACATACTCCTTTCAGAAATAAAGTCATTTCAGCTACCCTCTCAAAAATATGTGATCAGTTCTCAGACAACCTCTATTTGATATTTATGCTTGGACCACTGCAACTTGCTTTTTCTAAATTCTAGTCCAATGAAAACTGCCAGTAATTTCCAAGATATAGCTGACAAAGTGATGAGCAACACTTTCCTCCACAACAGTAACAAAGAATATTGCCGAGTTGGGAACTTCAAGGGAGGGCTTTTAATACAAGTATTTGAACAGGATTAAAGGCCAAGGTCTTTCTCACACACCTTCAAGTCAGGAGGCACAGGATTCGTACCCTTCCTGTTCAAAGAAGGGGGTCTGTGTGTCACATGGGCAGGTTGTATATTTTAAAAGCCGTGGTCCCTTTTGTTCTTAGATAATGAAATTTGTTTCTTTAGACTAGTTATTATTAAAACAAGTTCTCCATAGAATTTTTACAGGGCTGGAGACAATTTCAGGAAAAGCACAGCATTCATGTTGGATGTAGAAAGTGCATGGGCTGTAAAGCTGCCTTCTGCACTATGTTATCTTCTCATCAAATCTATAAACCAAGGGACTGTACTTCAGAAAATAATTGTTTGAGAAAGGGTCACACCTCAGGAAACTCAGCTGTGTTACTCAGAAAGTTCCATGTTGGTTTCAGAGTGGATTTTTTGCAGGAATCCTGCTGTTTTGCACAAAAAAGGTCACATTAGGAAAAACATACAAAAGTCTCCTAACAATACCAAGCATTTAGTCTTTTACTTTTTCAAAGGGGAGAGACTTCTTATTCCTGCTGATCAGTTGTCCTCCCTGTCCCAAAACTCAGCTGATCCCAGCTTATGGCTATGTAGGAATGCTGCTGAGCATGGCTGTAAGGGCAGCCATGGGTATTGACACACTGCAAGACAGTGCTGGGGCTTCACTGTCCTTCCCAGCACAGGCAACCTGCTGGTCTCTAGATCTACTGGGAAGTTTCCCGGTGACATGGGTTTCATCTCTGAAAAATTGCACTCAACAGAAATAACCTCTGGGAAATAACTGTGTAATTTATTTTATTGGAGTCACTTTAATCTTAACATCAAAACAACGTGATGGAGTAAAAGAGCTACAATAAATTGAAAAGACTGTGAGTTTTGCCTTTGCAAAACCTCTTCATTTTCAACTTTCTTTGCCTTCCTCCAGGGCAAAAGAGAAGGTCAACATCTATGAATTTCTTCAAGGAGAGAAACTCTTTTCTCAAACCTCTCTTAATGCAATCATATTGCCAAAGCTACAGGTTAAATGAGTTCAGTGACCTGTCTAATCATAAGGTATAACTTACAGAAGATGCGACTACTCCAGACTGCATCCATAAATGCAGAACCTGATTCCTCTCTGCCACCCAGACAAATGCTGTTTTGTGTCTCTTCCTGCCCATGAAACAGCTACATTCTCTGAGCCCCACGGGGGCAGCAGCCAGTACTCCTCCCAAACTCTGTGCAAACGTGGAGGCACTGTCCCTTTGGGTCAGGGGAGGTATAACCCCAAAATGCCCCTCACCAGCCTGCACCAGCTCTGTAACTGTAGCCCAGAATTCCTGGCTTAGCCCAAAGAACTTGTTCAAGACGACCACACAAGCCGCTTTCTCTCAGCGTAAAAACAGCTTCCCATGATAAATGTAGAGAGTGAAAACACGAAACAGGTAAGACTTGAACACGATGCAGCCTCCAGTCCAGAAAGCCCTGACTGGCCAAGAACATGGAGAGTGTACAACCAGTACACATGCCTTGCTTCTCCCACCACTTCTGAGCACAGCATCAGGTATGGAAGAAAGATGGAAAAAAAGAACAAAGGTAGGGAAAAGCAGTTATTTTGGGACACACAGCTTGCATTTCGCCTATGGTCATCCAGCAGCACACACTGTTCAATGGGAACAGCTTTGCCAGGAGACAGCTGAGCCAGCTCCTAAACACTGCCTTTAATTTCTAAAGTGGGCCTTGTGAGCCAAGACAGCTGTACAGTTAATTCTTCTGCATAAACCATTCCCACGTCCATGCACGTGATGCTGCCCTGCAGTTGGAGGTGAGTAGCTGCCTGTGATTTATTACTGTCCCTCAGAGGGCAAACCTGGTGCAGGCAAAGAGACCACCCAGCACATCCACTTGTGGAAGATGATATTTTTGACAGCTTCCAAAAGGAATGACCCCTCTCAGCACAGAAATCCAGCATACAGCATCTCTGGGCTTCATCCAGAGGAGTCCAGCCAGGATATGTATTTTTGCCCATGTGCTCACAGCTGGGATTGAATCCTTATCCATGAAAGGCATTTTTGGGTTCTTTCTGGCCTTTGAGAAAGAACCATCTCACAGTGCCTCTGCAGCCAGAGAACACTGGCAGAGGCAGGCACAGCTTTCTGCTCCTCTCTGGCTCACAGCAAGGCAGATCAAGGGACTCAAAACCTCAGACAGAGGTTTTGTAGCCTGTGGCTGGCAAAACGGGAGTCAAAGGCAGCCTTTCACTTGTCAAATTAGAGCTTCCTGTGATGCTATAAAGCATTATGGCTCCTGAAACAAGAATGGAGGTGTGGTGACATGCACAGACCCAATATATTGGTTTTCACATAGAAATGGCAAAAACAAGACAGGTTTCTTAGTTCCCATTCTTTTAAACCATTCTCAAGACCAGAATAAAGCTCTAGCCCTCTTTTAAATGACAAACACACCACTTCCATAGTTTCTTGTTCCAAGGTGCAGCCCTCTGGTGATGTACACCTTGCTTGGGAATTGCCCTGCCGGGGTGGATGTCCTGTTGTGGTTTCTTTTATCAGCAAATAACACCACCCACAAACAATATCCCTTTAAACAAACCTAAGGCTACCAAAACAAAGTCTATAAAACAAATGCAACACCAGAATTATGACTGGCCCAGATGGTTTTAACCTACTCAAAAAGCAATAGTCTGTAATTTTATCACTCCTCAGTAATTACACCCCAGTAAGGACATGCCACCACCTCCATCCTCTGCCCCAGCGTTCTCCCCTCACGCCTCCACGTGCAGCAGGATTAGGAAATACCACACAGCTCCTGCTCTCCATATGTCCAGCCACTCTGGTACTGGGCCATCCCATGTTTTCCTCTTCTGTGTTCACCCTCAGCCTGTTTCACATCCTCACCCATGCAGGAGGAAAGTAAATACCTCTTACAATCAGTTTGCTACACAGAGGGTGCTCTTTCTTCCCCATCTTGATCGTTGGAGATTCATCTGTCTGCCATCTCCAAAGAGCTCTCTAAAGAGCAAAGTCATCTCCAAAGAGCTCAGCCTCAGGCAGATTTTGGGCATGGAAAATGCCAGGTCAGACAAGGAGAGCTACAAAGAGCAGTGAAGTCCAGGGCAGAGACAGGTAACTCCCACATAACTGAAGCAATATCAAGCGTAGCTACTTCTTACACAAAATAATAAATATTGGAAGGAAGTGTGCTTTTTGACCAAATGTTGTAATTTTGCAGTTAATTTAAGAGCACCGGATTGAATTTGAAAATGCTATTATGAGAAAGGTTAAAAAAATAAATAAATTTGAGTAAATATAGCCTTAGGGGCTATTTTAATTTTCTCTGGGCCAGCTTGCTCACTCCTCAGAGTCAATGTAGATCAAAAGAATAATTTATAAGCTTTAATGAGAATATTGATTTGTAAGGTTCCTTCTATTCATGTGAGCAGGGAGACAGGTAACAGGGGAAGGAGCCCTGCAGGCTGTGGCCAGAGCCTTGTTGGAGGCTATAAACCTTCCTGGGACACAGAGAGCCCTTGCTGGGATGGGGAGGGTGCTCGATGCAGCACAGACCCTGCTCCCAGCAAGGATAGACATCAATGTTTCCAAACAACTCACTGTCTAATTTGTACTTATGCAAAAGAGCCGTCCCATAACACAAATCATCAAGCAATTAACATGCAACACTTCAGCACAACTCTCCGTTGCTTGTTGTTGAACTATCTTCAATGCCATTAATGAGCGCTAATTAAATCAATCAAGTCACCGCCGTACTCAAACATGACTGCAGCTACCGAAGCGGTATCAGATCAGGAGCGTTTTCTCAGGCACTGTAAGTATCAAGATGCACATTTATCATGCTGTCCTTCCAGCATACATCTGCTCTCACTGCTGCGTGTTTCATTTATCATATGTTGTCACCGTCCCTACCCCCAATACATCTAGGTGTCAATTAATTCTTCCTCGTGCGGCTCGAGTGCATCGTACGGAATAATCTCTGTCTTAATATTCATCCGTGAGCTGTCCTTACCCGGGAACAGCAGCACTCAGCCACGTCCCTCAAATTACGTGGCTCTGACCGTAACCTCTCTGTTTCTTTATTGAAAGTTATTAAACCCCCAAAACACCTCAACACACTTGGGTAATTTTCAGGGGAAGCAGTGGAGGTTTAGGCTTCTTTCTCCCTCTCTTCCCCCAGGCTTGACAGGATATTTGCAATGCAATTCACCAAAATAAACTTTTCTGAGAAGAGTTTCCAGGA
Source organism: Callaeas wilsoni (assembly GCA_013398955.1). Classification (NCBI taxonomy): domain Eukaryota; kingdom Metazoa; phylum Chordata; class Aves; order Passeriformes; family Callaeidae; genus Callaeas; species Callaeas wilsoni. The sequence goes on from VWPU01015243.1 coordinate 164,422, forward strand.
AAATCCCTTGAGTAGATAATTGCTGTGGACCTTCAAAATGCTTTTTATAATTGATGAACATTCAAATAACAGATTTATCTCCATGTTTGCAGTACTAGGCAATGGCATTTCTGTTATACCAGCAGCCCATGTGCTTCCTGCTCCGTTACCATGAGCATGCAGGGGAAGGAAAGCCTTTTTCTAAACAGGAGCATCGTCTCTCATTATATTTTAACATTTGGTCTCTATTTATGTTTCTGCTCTGTCTGGCTAACTCTCCTTTTTATTTACAAATCAGCTATATTAATGTGCTTTAATTTCAACACTGGTTGTTTATTTTAGAGATGAATCAGTTGGCAAAGGGAAGAAACCCTGCCCGAACAGAAAGCAGTACCAGCTCCAACACCATATACACACTTGTCCTTACTCAATAGCAGACTTAAAATTAGTGGGCTTTTGACTTTACAGACATACCTCGTAGCATTTTTAATGTTTTAATTACAAAAATACAGACTTGCAGGTCAGAGAAGGAACAGATAACTAATGCAGTGTTAATTTCTTGCCAGCCCTTGGCCATGGAAGTGCATCCCCTGCCCTGTCACCATGGAGAGGAGAGGTGAGGCAAAGTCCCTGCATGTTTCCCAGACAGAAGGACATGGAGGCAACACATGCATGGAAGCAGAGTCCCTGGGAAGAGCCACACTGAGAATCTGTGTGGAATCCCACTCCAAAATAAAAACAGTTACAAAAAGAACACTGAACACCTCATTAGAGGTAGCAGCGGTGAGTCATAAGCCAGAAATTTCTGTGACGGGTGTAAATGGCCAGATGAATTTGCAGGTGGCTTTATCCCGACTCTGCATCCACAGAAGGAGCAAAAGGCATATAAATAACCCTTATGGTTTGATTTCTCCAAACCCAGCACTCTGAGAAAAAAAGCAAAATAAACTGCCTTACACTGGCATGAAACAGACTCAGGCTGAACAGGGGATCTGTTCTTATCCCTCTGCAAAAGGCTTTCAGAGCCTTATCTGAATACAGCCAGGAATAATAATTTGGGTCATTATTATTAATTATTATAGCAAGCTCCCAGCAGAGATGAATGCCTGGGGATCCCTTTCCACCCATCATCCAGCCGTAGAAGGACCCAAGAGATTAAATTAAGGCTTTCTATGGCAGAAGAGATGACAGCATATCATTAGGCATCACCATACAGGAAAGCAAGCGGGGTTTTCAGTCTCTGTGACCTCTCTGGGTACAAAGAACAAGAGGGATTTTTCTTTCCTTCCTCCATACTCAATTCCTTCCACCACTGGGAACACAAAGTTAAAGATGCTGCAGAAGAGGCAAGTAGAGCATTTCCTGGCTTTAGCATTGCTACTCACAGAGCAGCAGCCAAGCCTGCCCCAGGAAAACATTTAGGAGAGCTGATCATGAAGCAGAAAATCTCCAAAAAATGGTGGAAACCCCAATACATTTGCAATATTTGCTTATTCTGGTTTTTGCATGTTGGCACTCTCCTTCCTGCATCTGAAAAAATTAACTTTTTGCCAATCTCACATTTTCTATTATGAGAGTCATATGGGGAACAAAGCCTCACTTCTTGTGGTGATGACCACAGAGACGTGACATCCAAAACCCAAGCTCCACATAGTGCTACATCTCACAGAGAAACTTCAGTCCTGATCCCACCACATCAGTTTGCTCATCTCATACATCCCTGCATCTCTGTGTTCTGCTGCAGCAATTTTAAGGCCATGACAGACTTGTTCATCGAATAAATACATTTGACTGCACAGGTCTCTCCAACTTCAGAGAGGATCAATGAAGTTCTTTCGTTAGAGGAAGGAGTTACAGGAAATTCTTGGTTTAATCCCTCTAATATAATTTAGTTGAGTAAATTTATGTGACTAAAAGGATTCTGTCAGTTGAAAGCATTTCATCAGGAACATACACATAATTCTAGTGACAAAGTGATTTTTTGTCAACAAAATACTGCCTGGCACACGTACAGAAGTTTGTTTAGCAGGGAGCGAGTACACAGTAAAGGCAGGAATCAGATCATGAAGATTATGCTGTTATAAAGAGACAAAAAGGAGAGAGAAATTATCTGTTTGGTGCCAGACTGTGGGAAGTAGTTTACATGAAAGGAAAAGGAGTTTACAAGGCAGTATCAGCTTCCTATGGGCCTTTACCGTTGGCATGAATCAAATCACTGACACAAAGCCAGGGTCACATTGCACGGGGGTTTCGCTTCCTACTCTGCTTTTGATCCTACAGTCGGTAGATCTGTTTAATGTGTTAATTGCAATCTCCTCTGGTCTTCATCCAGCATTTCTTCTGTTATTGGTGTGTCTGGCATCAGAAACATGCAAATAAGGCAATGGAATTCTTTTGCCTTTTGCGTAGCATCATGCCTTCCTCTAGTTGGCTTTGAAAAAGCATCAGCAGTTGAACCTTAGGCCCAAGTCTGAAAACTTGTGGATATTGCAAGTAAAATCCCCCTGGGCCGAGCGTGTAGGGCCCAGCAGCCCAGATTCTATAGAATCATAGATTCTATAGACGAGATTCTATAGAATCATAGAATGGTTTGGACTGGAAGGGACCTTTAAAGGCCATCCAGCCCAAGCCCCTTCCAATAAGCAGGGACACCTTCCACTAGATCAGGTTGGCTGGAGCCCTAGTCTTGAATGTTTCCAGGGATGAGGTATCCAACAGAAAATGGGGTGAGGGTCTATGGCCAGGACAGGCCAGATAGGGCAGGGAGCTGGGTGCTGTATCAAGTAATTCAGAAGCACAGGGAAAAGAGGAAAAAGCAGGGAGGAAGGACACAGGTGCTCAGTTCTGAGGAAGTGCAGCTGCAAGGGGCAACATGCAGGAGCAAGGAAAGGAGTTTCCTACAGCCAAAATGGAGTGCACACCAATAAAAACACACTAAAGAAGCAGCGAAGTTAACAGCAAAGAACAGAGCTATTAAACATCACCTGTCCTCAGAGATGCTGGTAGGCAGAGGAAGAAAGAAATCTCAGAGCAGATTTATTTGTTTGATGGAAGTGCTTTTGATTTCCCAGTAATGCAAGAGCACCAGCAGGAACGCCCAGCCGGGGAGAGGCCAGGCAGTGCATGTCAGTGTTTGCACACCCACAGTAGGTTGAAGCAGCCTCTCCTGAGCCTTCAGGGTGCTACAGAAACATTTTCCTTTCCTGATCCTGAAGGTCAACAGAGCAGCAAGGGAGAGGTTTCCAGAGCGCTGTGGTCAAGAAAGTGCCTTTCAGAAGATCTGAAAACATTGTTTGTGACATGAAAGGACATGAGGTTTCTACAGGACTTAGGTGTGGGCTTCCAAGCAGGGGTTCAGCAGCGAGGCAGGAGTCAGAGCGAGGAATGAATTATTTATTAAATTTACAATACCATTTATATATTCTAATTCCATAAAGCAATTGAACAGTGTTCACGCTTCTCCTAGGGTGATTGGTCAAAATCTCAGACACCCACTTAGAAATGTTTTTTCCTAATACAACTTACACAAGGTCAGAAGATACCAGATATGAATGCTATTTACAAAAACCCTATCTATTGTTTACATAGCTTACACAGCAAAGGAAAAGGTCTCACAGAATGAATGCAAGAAGAGAAAATTTCCCTGCTAACAGCATTTCAGCATCCACACTTAGGAGCTGAGTTCTGTCCACCTCCTGCTGAAGCTTGCTCTGTCCCCAAGCACTTGCCGTTTCCTCCTACGCCTCACAGTGCCACACAGCAGTTCTAACTCACTGACCCATCTCTTCTAGCACACCCTCTCTTCCACTTACTGTGTAAAGCTCTTCCCTGCTACAGTAATTCTGAAGCCTTTGAGCTGTACTTGAGAGCTTGCGAGGAGAGCTGAAGTCTTCTGATAGGAGGAGCTTAACAAAAAGCCCTGTTTTTCACATCTGGAAAGCAGGGTTTACATACCTGGGTAAGTATCGTCCAGGAGAGAAATTAAATTAGTTGCATCCTTCTCCCTCCATAGCAGCACTTCAGCTGAATCACAAATCTCGCAAACCACTGGCAACCGGAATCATTTGTCTGCTATCAATCCACAGTGCTATATAATGGGGTGGAAAAGCAGGCACAGGTCCTTCTCTAGGTTAGGGAAATCTCACCTCATCCTTATGGGTTCCGCTGGCCCTATCCTGCTTCCATGCCACCCTTGTGCATCTCCAGCTCAAGCCCTGCACATGCATTTCACCTCCAGGTACCCTGAGAGTGTGGCTGTACATTGAGAGCCAGCACTACTCAGGAGAGAGGAAAGTCCTCAGGACTTGTGGGAAGGGGAGATTGTTCAGTTCTGTGCTCAGTTGCTGAACCCAAGAGCCTGCAGTTTTAATCTCAGTCTGCCACAAAATGGGAAGAGATTCAGAATTCATCAAGCAATTTTTGCAGACTCTCACACCCAAACATTTGCTTTGGAAAAGGATTTGCTCTTGCTCTGCTTGCTGACATTTGCATCTCTACACCAGTAATTGAAAGCTGCAGCCTCACCGCAAAACACCTTGAAATTTATGACTATTGTCATCAACAGGAACTACAAAATTAAAAACCGAGACCCTCTCTCCCATCAGTTTTTCCATCCACAAGCCCAGCTCTGCCTAAATCATGCAAAAGTCATAAAGAGGAGCCGCACGCACCAACCCATAAATCCCAGCTGTCCTGTCTCCCCAGCTTAATGCCAAGTGATAAAGATGCCCCAGAGTTTATGTGGCTGCCACTGTCCCTCTCCTCCCCCCCTTTGTTGATTGTATACATAAATAAAACCACAATGATCTCATTTGAGTCCCTTAACCAGCAAAAGCAGAAGCTGGGAGCCCCAGCCAGTCTAGCTGGAGTGACTCACAGTGATTTTTGATTGAAGCTGACTATTAGTGGATACAATTAAGATGCCGCTTCAGTTTAAAGATGAATTGGCCATGCAGCGACAAATTGTGAATGCTTATTGCTGCCATGCTGAGGCAGGTAATCAGGGAATGAGGTTGTAATTGTGGCACCTCTTGTTTTGCTCCTGCTGAAGCACAGAACGCGAGATTCAATTTAACAAACAATTTGCCGCACGGCTCATCCCTGCTGGGTGGGAAAGCAAGGCTTGCTGGTGAGCCTTCCTCTGAGTTCTGCTCCTTTTTAAACCTGTTATAAGCAAAACTGGCCCTTGCTTTAACCTTTGCACCAAAGCAGAAAGGAAGAGGAGAAGCCCGGGAGCATTGCTGATGGTGTATTTGAGAGTGTATCTTGGGCTTCATCCAGAGATGATAAAAAAAGAAAACCCACATACTGGAAAATATCATCATTCTTTTGATACTTTTTGGGTCTTTCTGAGCTTCTCTGGAGAAACCAGAGGGCAGCTGGGCCAGCATGTTGGAGCAGCAAATGCCAATGTCGGCACGTGGGAAGGCATTTATATACACCCAGCGTTGCTCTGATGTGGCAGGAGATTCAAGTTACAGTCCCTGGATGATCTTTAAGGCAGTTATCCTCTTTTTTCCCCCCAAGGGAAGGAAGGACCAATTGAAGCAGCAGCTCCTCAGCAGCTGGCTTTCATCCTGCTGCAAGGCAAAGAGTGCAGAGATGCTCTGCAGGGCTCAAGGGGTTGGCATTTAAAGGACTCTAAAAAGACGTTAGAACCAAGAACTCCTGGACCAGACTCACAAAGCAGAGCTTCCTCAGCTTTGTTTACCTCTCTCTGGGATTCATCCTTGCATACAACCACTGAACCCAAGTTTCTAGTTCAAACTTGGCTTCTCCAACCAGGCTAATTCCATGGAGGAGTTACAGCCAGCCCTTACAAACCCTTCCTGCTTCACTGTTGTTAGTGATTCATAACCACACAAGTAACTTATTTAAAACCCCAAATCTCAGGGATTTTGTAATGTTTCTTTAAGGCTAAACATGTATTTACATGTTTTGAAATCTCAGAGCCACTGAGGACGAGCTGCTCTTGTTACTTTAGGATGTAGACATTGGCATCACCTTTTTTGTTGAAGGAAGGATAAAGAGAGTTGTTCTCTAATTGCTAGTCTGACCTAGAAAATGAGGGCATCAGCTGTCACAGAGAAGCCCCTCTGTTTACCAGTTTGTAAGTGGCTCAGTTTTTCCTCCTCACAAACATACAGGAATCATAGAAATCAAAGAACACACAGGAATGTTCAATGGTTGGTAGCTGCAGAGGCTCTGATGGAAACCTTACAGAAAAGAAAAATTAAAAAAAGAGCATCTTCTGTTTTCCTTCTGTTTATTCTCTAAGTACTGCTGATGATGGTCTGCAGAGAAGACATTTTCTTGCCTACAAGCATTCTATAGGTCCAACATTAGCTGGATCCGGCTCTTCACCGCTTATCAGCCTTGGAAAAGCCCCAAGGCAGTCAACGGCACAATTTGATGGTACTTCAGGCAGATGCAAATCAAAAGAGTGAAAAACGCATCTAATTAAAATTTGGTGTTTGGACAGAGGCAAGAGCTGTGTGCTCTGACAAAGCAGGAAGCAGAGAAGCACAAACGTTTTGCAATTTGTATGTGAGCAGCGCTGGGTACTTCGGGGAGGATGAGGGTGATTTTCTTTTAAGGGAATGATCTGTACTTTGGGAATGCTCCTCTCCAACATCTCCCAGGCAGCAGCCAGCCTGGCCTTATTGCAGAGCTTTCCCTTGCCCAAATGTCTTGCAAGAGACCAAGCATTGGCCCAGATATGGTACCCATTACAGGGCAAGCATTCTAAGGCAAGGTGATGCCTCCTTATCAACTCTTATTAAATAGCCATCATTGCACTATGAGGTTTCATTTGTTGCCCTGTTGTTACAAAAAAACTAAGACTAAACTTACTCTTAAGTAGCTATCTCGCCTCTCCCAGGTGATAATTAACACATCTGACTCGTCTAGAAAAATTATCCACAGGTTTCCATTTACAGGAGCAGAGAATGAACAGCAAGGCAGTGTTTGGATCCATCCCACAACATATATTGAACAGAAAGCTTTTGGGCTGTCCAAATGAGTGTTTCAGATGTGCTGATTTTGGTGTGAAGGGGGCACCTTGAGGCGGCCCCACAGCTCAAGCCCCGAGCACAAAGGGTGCTGCAGGAAAGCTTTCTGGAGTTATTTAGCAGCTAGATAAGGAAAGGAGTAGCAGGTGCTTGGTTTGTAACCCCTGCCTGCCCCTTGACAGCAGGACCTGCTCCCTGGGCAAAGCTTGTGAGCTGTGAGCTTAGGTCAGCAGGAAGGGGACAGACATGGAATTCATAATGTCTCCTTTAGGCTGCCCCAGGCACCTAATTCAGGTGCAGGTTACAATAAAAAGAAGCCTCTGTGTCCCAAAAGGCACCCATCTTTGATACCCTGAGTTGGCTAGAGACAGACACTGCAAATATCCTTCCTTTCTGACACAGGCGGGTCATGTTTGGTGCTCTGCTGTACAGCCGGGCAGGGAAATCAGGCTGAGCAAGGTCGTGTGGCTCACCTTGCAAATGCTTGCATGAATACTTAATCTCTCTCCTGTGAGCAGTCTCTCCAGCTTCAATACAGCTGTAGGTATTTAATCAAGAACAGAAAAGATCTTTAACCCACTGCCTGCCTCCAAGAGGACTTGGGGCTGAGAGACAGAGAGCACAGTCCCCCACCTGAGCCACCCCCACCTGCAGCAGCCTCCTGCAGCACAACTCCAGCACCAACCTGAACATCACCACCACAATGTTTTTAGTTACACAAAGCCCTGGCAGAGCTGAGTCTTTCTGCTTTTAACACACAGAAGGTTGCAATCACATTTCCTGGCAAACCACTCCTATTATCCCAAGCCCCAGACACAGCAGTTAATGTTCTCCAATTCAATAAACCATCAATTCTACCACCACAAAGAGAAAAACGCTAAAAAAACCCCTTGAAACCACCTCACACAATAAAAAGCAGAAAAACCCCCCTACCCTCCCTACCCCTTCAGACTTACTCCTTGCAACACGGACAAGTTTCCAGGCTCTGCAGTGATGCCACACTTCTCCCACCTGGGGAAAAACCCACAGGAACCCCAGCCTGAGGCCATTGCAGATTAGGGAGCCCTAAGTCCATTCCAACCTCCAGTTCCCCCCAGCCTGGGCCAGCTGCTGAGTGATTTAGGAACCCCTCCTCTTCTTCCTCCTCCCCATTCCCCTCCTTACCATCAGTGAGTGGGAGCAGACACTCGTGCAGCCTTGAGAGGTACTGCCCCAAACCAGCCATTGCTTCTGAAAGCAGCAGGTGACCTCTTTAAGGACACCGACCTGTGCTGCCCCTTCAAGATATAGAGGGGGCCCCAGGGCTGAGCTTCCGAAAGGCTGTTGAGAATCACTAAAAATGGAATTTGTGCCCTTGTTAGAGCTGAGGAAAAGCAATTCCTAAGTCAAGCTGCTCAAGTTCATCATATCATGGAAACACAAGCCCTGCTGAATCATAATACACTGGTTTTATCTTCTTGGGGCAGGAGACAAAGTTATACAGAAAATGTTGTCTACAGACATCTCTATTTGGAAACAAATGCATATGTTACTGCACTAAATTGTCTCAGCTAAAGGAGATGGAAATTAGATCATTTAAAAGCAGAGAGCTCTCCCGTATTGTTTCAGCAGAATCATCTCTTTTACATAGCCAAGCAAGGGGCTCATTTTTGGGGAAAACAAACACATCTTTTACGATTATGGCCATCCAAAGCTGTTTCTTGCATCCTAAATTGTCGCACATGAAGGATCAATGGCGTTCTCAGATGACGATTTAATTAAAAACTCCTCCTTTCTTCAAGTTGAGATCTGCAAAACCTCTCTGAATGGCTGATGGATGATTTGCTATTACCTCGTCTGCTTTCTTTTTAATTTTTTTTTTCAGAATTTTAATTGCTGCCATTTGAGGATTATTGATTACCTGTAATTGCTCCTTTTCTCAGGCATCTCCCTAGTTATCTCCAGCTAAGTGATCTCTGCAAGAGACAAAAGCAGAGTGCTTCAGAACCTAATGGTTTTCCTTGGCTGTTAATGAACACTGATAGCTTGATACCTGGACGCTGCATTGGCCTGAACTTTGAAAGTGGATCGGCCTGAAAACTCCTTTTCCTTAAGAAAACACACTAAAAGCACCAAAAAACCTTTTTATACATCAGTCACATTAAACAGAAACTAGACCAATTAAGTCTTTACAGCACGAGACACTCCTGAGCGCAAAGAAAAACCCCTCTCTGCGTTCCAGGCCAGGCACTCGCTTCACACTGATGCCATTCCCACAGCTCACAGGCATTGAGGGGTCCAAGGGACAGCCACCAGATCCAGAGAAACTGGACGAAAGGAGATTTGATTTTTTAAGCTCCTAGTTCTATCTGTGCTGAATAACCCATTAGACAAAGAGGTTTGCTCAATTTACCAGCGCTCAGCTCATGAACTGTTGAGAGCCCGGACTTGGTTCTGGATTCTGTAGGAGCTGGAGATGCACAGCTGTTTCCGTTGTTCCCCTTGTCTTATTTACAATCCAAATTCCATGGAAATATTTAAAACATGCAGCAGAATCGCCCGGTGCAAAGCTCATTTTCCTCCTTAGGTCTTTTTCTTTGCATTTCAGGTACATTTAAAAGCTCACATTTCAAAATACAGGGTCAAAAATGCTGTTACACAGGGAGCATCAAGTGCAACAAGCATGAAGCTGCCCTTGGCTGCAGGTTTAAGGTAATGCTTTCAGTTTAGTCTGAGAATTATGACCTCAGACTACAGCAAATGATCCTGTTAGAATTGATCTGATAATTCTGGTGTACCTTGGTGTAACGATAGCGTGATTAAGCAAAAAAACCACCCCGCATCATTAATTTCGGAGCAGTTATTTTTAGAAACTGATCATCAGCTAAGTGGGAGCTCATTACCAGACCTTGTCTTGAAATAAGTTTTAGACAGTGAGTGCCTGCCCACAAGACTTAAATAACAAAAACTATGTGTGGATGCTGAAATGCTGTTAGCAGGGAAATTTTCTCTTCTTGCATTCATTCTGTGAGATCTTTTCCTTTGCTGTGTAAGCTATGTAAAGAATAGATAGGGTTTTTGTAAATAGCATTCATACCTGGTATCTTCTGACCTTGTGTACATTATATTAGGAAAAAACATTTCTAAGTGGGTGTCTGAGACTTTGACCAACCACCCTAGGAGAAGTGTGAACACTGTTCAATTGCTTTATGGAACTAGAATATATAAATGATATTGTAAATTTAATAAATAATTCATTCCTCGCTCTGGACTCCTGCCTCACTGCATCTCTGAACCCCTGCTTGGAAGCCCAGAACTATGAAACATGGTGGTAGAAATTTGAGAAGTTTTTCCCTTTAATTTTTTTTCCCAGTGCGCCGTGACACTGACCTGCAGCCCAGTGGGGAAGACAACGCCACACTCAGCTCTGCCCTGGCCCCACCACTGCAACCAGGTACCACTGTGCCCTTGGAAACCCCTCTCATCCACAGACTGCATGAGCATCCCTCTGCCCTGGGAAAACTGGAGACAGGAAGCTGGAGCAGTCAGAGGTTGCAGAAGTTTTGGCCTCCACAGCCTGCAATGGGCTCGCAGACCCAGCAAACCTTCCCGTGGCACAAGAACGTGGCAGACCACTTGTAAAGGATACTGCTGGAAATGTAAATGAAAGTGTAGCAGGCAGCAGGGAGACATATGAAGGGAATCTTGGATTTCTAATCCGGTTGGAAAAGACAGCTTGGGTAGGCGGCTAATTGGGAGCCATGGGAAAAGCTTCCCCGGCTGCAGGCAGGAAGAGCTCAGGGAGAAAGGAGCTACAGGTTTTCTGCAAGAAAAAGCTGACTGTTAAATTGAGTATAGTACTGATGGTAAATGCATTTCATCACCAAATTATATATCTATAAAAAAAATGTACAACAGAGAAAAAGAAAAAGAAAGTATGTGTCAAGCTTTCTGTGTCTTTTTTCCACTTTTGCAGGAAAAATTTTCTTCCAGTATACTGGCAGATACAGCACAGGTGGGAATGTTTTCACCTAAATAATTGCCAGTGGCTGAAGCAATTCATTTTCTTATATTTTTTTTCAATAAAAAAGAAATTAAATACTGAGACTTATTTAGTAAAAATGATGGCCAGGACAATGGTTTGGTTTTGTAACAATGTGATTTTTTTTAAACACATATAAAACAATTCTTACAGTTCTACATCCTGAAAAAGAGTTGTTTATTCTGTAGAAAAAGATAAAGATTAACCATTAAATTTCTGGGGTGACCTTCATTATTAAATCTCTGCTCTGCAGTGAGCAGCAGACGCTCTCAAGGCACATGCTGGCAACTTCAGCTGCCTTTACTCTTGAGTGCTTTAGTCCCACAAAGCAAGACTGACATCAAAACCAGGGAAAAAAGATAACAAAAGGAATGAAGAGGTCCTTTTTGGTACAGAAGTCAACTTAAAAAGCTGGACCATCCAGTCAAGGTGAGTCATGCATTTAACAACTGCAGGGACTTCAGAATTAAGTGGGGACAGATCCCACTTATTTTCACAATAAAGCAACATTTGGAAAGTTACAACAGAGCAAAATGTGCCATAGAAATAGAGGGGCAAAGGGCAGGGTTGGAAGGAATCAACAGAGGATTTCACAGCGGACTCCTTCTCGAAGGCTTGCTGTAAATATTATCCCTATCCAGCTGGGGCAAGCTTCTTGCAGAGTTTTGGCAAATAATCTTTTTTTCTTGTTTTCATCAAAATATGTTTCAAAGGATTTTTTTTCATGTGATTCCAACTCAAAAGTTTGGCTTGAACCCTGCTTGTTTGGAAGGCAATCAGAATTTTTCTTTGCCTTCAGTCAGGCCAGTGTTGGGCTGATGGGGAAGTGGATGGACAGTGAGTAGGTGTATTGTGCACACCTGTGTATCGACAGCAGAGAAGATAAAAGTCACTCCTGTGACTGCCATTAGGGACTTAGGGAAACTTGAGATGGTCCCACAAGCAGGGACAGGGAGGGCCTTCTTCATACTATCTCATGTGCCCAAATTAAAAGGCAGGCACAGAGTGGTCATTGGTGTCTTCTCCCAAGTAACAAGTGATAGGACAAGAGGAAATGGCTTCAAGTTGCACCAGAGGATCTTTGGATGTTAGGAAAAATTTCTTCACTGAAATGGTTGTTAATCATTGGAACAGGCTGCCCAGAGAAGGGGTGGAGTCACCAGCCCTGGAGGTATTTAAAAGCCATGTAGATGTGGTGCCTGGGAACAGGAGTTAGTGGTGAGCCTGGCAGTGCTGGGTAATGGTTGGACTCAGAGATCTTAGGTTTCCAACCCAAACGATTCTGTGATTGTGTAAGTAAGAAGAGTGAGGTGGAGCAGTCACACTGGAAAGCTGACTGCACCAGACAGGCATCTACATTTGATGCACAAATTCAGATGATGTGAATGTGAAACCCGTCCCTGGTGTAACACAGTTAAGGCAAGGGCACGCTTTGACTACCTGACTAAGCAGTGTGGGAGCACATCCACTGCTAACTGAAGTAATACATCAAGCCTTGACTTGCTTCACCAATATCCTGGAAAAAAATCACCTTGTGGGATGGGAGAGCAGCCACTAGGTGGGATAACAGCCTAGCAGGCAATGTGCCTGGGAGATGCATGCACCCAGCCTTGGGCCAACGTCGCTCACAGGGGTCCCGGAAATAAAGCCCTGTGCTATGTGTCAAACCTGCCTTGGCCAGAGAGCAGGTTTAGGAGACCACAAGATGTCTTGAAATATTCATACATGTCCTCTGTAATTGCTCTGTTCACATTCAAGTGTTTTTATAGCTGTACTACTGCATGGTTCCATAACTGAACTTGCCACATTTTCAAACACTCTAGCTGGACTGTTTCAGAGCTCGAGCAGAAATTGTATTACCATAGTAAAAGAAATGGATAAAATACTTGAAATCAAAGAATCTGGCTTAATTTGCATCAGAAGGAATTTGACCTGTAGATTTTTCTTCTACGCTTTATGGAGTAAGGAAAAAAAAAGTGATACTCCCACTTTAATATTTACAACACGTCTTTCATGCATCTTTAATGGCATTGTTTATAAAAAATGCATTAACTGTTCTGTTTTGCTTCAGGCAGGGGGGATCCTTTACAGGGTAGGCAGCTTAATTTGGATCTTAACAATGACAACGCTGCACGAATTAATGTATCTGGGAGACGAACTCCAGAGCAAAGATATAAGAGCAGGAGCTTGGCCTTTGCACACGAATATTCTTAAGGAGAATGGAAGAGATTTTTTTCTCCTTACAGTTTAAAGTAGATCAGAATGCTCCCCAAAAGAGCAGGAGCGAAGCCAACTACAGTGATGGGACAAGAGGGAATGGCTTCAATTGTCAGAGGGCAGGGTCAGATTAAATATTAGGAAGGAATTCTTCCCTCTGAGGGTGGTGAGGCCCTGACACAGGTTTTCCAGAGAAGCTGTGGCTGCTCCATCCCTAGAAGTGTTCAAGGCCAGGCTGGATGGGGCTTGGAGCACCCTGATCTGGTGAAATATGCCCCTGCTCATGGCAGGGGAGCTGGAAATGGATGGTCCTTAAGGTCCATTCCAAACCATTCTAAGATTCTATGACATAGATAAAATAAGGCTTAATAAAAAACACCATCTTACACACACACACACACACGCACACACACACACAAAGTTTTTGTATGTTTTGGGTTTTACTTTCTCAGGTTTTTATATATGGAATTGTTGAATTTGCCGTATTTCTCTTTGCGCAAGAAGGCTTTGTACAAGAGGGTAGGGATTGGGTTGTCCCAAACCCACTTGCAGGCCAAATGATCAATTACCCTCACATCTACTCTCTCCCAGGAGCTTCTATGACACTGCAAACCTTGCTTCCATTGACAGGTTGCCATAAAAAAAATCCATATAGGCAGTTAGAGACTGTATAAGAAAAGGCTTTACACTGAGGCTTCCACTTGACTTTACCAGGTAACAGAAAGTGATTTCTCCAGGTCAACAATTTAGTGATAAGTTGAGCATATATTTATGTAATACATGGTTGTGCATCCATAGTACTTTGGTAAGAGTGAAGATGCTCATTTAGCAGAAGGAGGTTGAAAATGCCTCTTACATGAGTTAAGGATCAAGAACCTGTAATCCTAAAGAAAATGCAGGAGTGAAATATTAATAAATCCCAGGCAAATCCCAAACAAGCAGCACAATACCAAGGCAAGCACACTTCTTTCAACCATAATCCTGTTCTGCAAAAGCAGTCTGAGGATACCGGGGTTGTTTAAGAAGTCAGGGGGGTGTGAATAGATCACTCTGACAACTAAATTAAGGATGAAAAATATTTTTGGGCATCATAGCATTGATTTCCCTTCCAATAAGAGCCTTACCTGCCTCTGAATCTCTAATAGTAAAGATTATGGATCAGCATAGAAAGAATATTCCAGATGATCCAATGTACCTCTCAGTGTGTGGAAGAATGAATTTGATTTCATAGCATTTTGAAAAAGATTTAGAATTACAAAACTAAATCAGAATTATTTTTGTGTATGAAGCCATAAAAATGCGAGATACCCTACTGAGCCTGGATTGCCAAAGTCCTCGCTAGAAAACAACCATGTATTAACAATTTTCAAATACAGAGCCACAACAAGATAAGTGTAACAGGAAGGAACCATCATAACATTTCAGAAACTGCTGCTGGCACTGGCTGCTGTAATTTCTCAGTTGTAACAATCAGGCATTATAAGGGAACTTGTACTTTGGAAAGAATCTGCTCTGTCTCTTACACTGTGACAAGTCAGGTTCAGCTAAAAATAGCAACTAGCAAGGAAAAAAAAATAAATGCAACTCATGCCACCCTTTGAAAGGTGCTTTGCCCCCTGCTAATTTCAGCTGAAAATGCCCACAGAACCATGCACACTGCCGTTCACCACGAAGGGCCTCCGTGTCTCCAGACTCACACGGGCTTGTAACTGAAAGAAATGCTGCAGCTGTTGAGCAATGGACACAACTCAGCCTCTCTGTGCCCCCTCCTCAGCACCACCTCTGCCCCTTCTTCCAGCTTGCACCTCATTTTCTTACAAGATCAATGTGGGGTGCTCAGGTTAAGAGCTCAGGATTTCCTTGGGTTTAGGAGGTCTAAGAGCAAAGCGTGGCAGCGAGACCCTTTGGCAGGCTGAGAAGTGACGTGCAGGTCTCACAGGAAATCAGCCTGACATGAGACCTGAGCCCTGATGTGCTCACACCACGAGTGCATCTTTTATTCTTCCTCGGCATCGAAAGACATGTCAGTCACACGGCTAAAGGACGCAGGAGAGCCACGGGAACGAGAACCCTCTACAGTGGCAAGGTTTCATGCTGTTTCTTTAATTTTTTGTCTGGCAAGTGAAATACATTTCACCAGAAGGTGGGAAAGGACTTGGAACAAAATTGATCTTGGCTGAGCAAACATTTGACAACGTTCTGTGGGAAACAACCATCTGTCTTGGGAGATATCAACTCCAGGAGATATTGATGGCACTAAAAATATCTGCCTCAGTCCACAGTCCCACGGCATTCAGTTTTCAAGCATGGAAAGCTTCAATCCTTCAGCAGTAACCCTTTCTATTTATTTTTATTTTTGGAGTGTTGACTTACCAGGTGGGGAGTGAAAGGCTCTGGTTTGTTCAAGATACAGCCACATAAGTTTTTGGTGCCCAGGCTGAGTAGAAACTAGAGAGGAGCTGCAGCGAGATAATTAATATGGATTAAATGGAAAAAGGGCTTTGTGCTCTGCTTCACAAGTACAGACCGTACACAGAGATGGATGTCTCTATCTCAGAAGAGCTTCCTGGAGCAGTTTGGCAGGCTGGTTTCTTCTGAGAAACATGAGAGGAGATAAAAAAACCAGTACTGTTCGAAAGAAACTTTAAAAACATACCATGAACTGGAAACAGCTCTTCCCTCCTCACTGACAAAGAGGCTAACGGATTTATTGAAGCTGACAAACAGTCCCCATCCCATGAACCATTAATATTTAGACCATTTCACCTTCCATGTGTCACTAAAAATCAAGATAATCCAAAGTTTTACAAGGGAAAAGTGAAGATGGGGCAGCTTAACTTCACCAATGGATGTTCTGCACAGAAGTTGGCACATCCATTTTTGTATCTGTGATTTGCCGGTCTCCTGCTGCCCAGGCAGGTGCTTTTCCATGCGCCTGGGAAGCAAGTAATAGTTATTTTTACCACAAACTGGAGATCTTACTCCAGGACATATTCCTTTTTGGAAAAAGCAGTCCCTTGGCCATCAGGAGTCTCTGTGGGGAATACCAGAGATGAGAGGATTACAGGCAATCGGGTTGTTCTTCCATACCTTCTCCAGTGTCTCTCGCTCCCTCCACCTGTGATTTGTGCAAACTTCCCACCACAGCCACACCAACATCTACCTCTCCTCACAAAGAGCTCCAGCTGCAGCAAGAACAAGGTACTTGTTCCACAGGAACAACCTGCATTTTGCTCTTTAGATCCCTACCCCATCATGTATCCTGCGATAATTTTTAGGGTTGTTTTGGTTGTTTTGTTTTTTCCCTCATTTTCTGGTCGCTTTCTCATTTTGGGGAGGTTTTATTAGCTGTGTCTGAGTTGGGTTTATGGTTATTGCCCAGGAGAGCCAGTAACAAGTGCCATGCACCTGTACCAAGAGCAAGGACAAATGGTCCTTCCTGCTGACACCCCCCTGCCTCCAGTGACTGCCCACCATGAACACCGGAGCTGGATCTGCCTTCTCCACCTTTAGTGCCTGCCAAAGAGGACTGCTGCTCTGTGGCCAACATGGCAATCCCATGGGAATCCATGCAGAGTGCCTTGCAGAAGGATGACTGTTCAGTACACTCACATGACCAAAAGAAATAATACTACACTCAGTCAGATACTGCAGTGATGGAAGTGGAAAATGCAAGGACTGCTTCATCCAGATACACTCAGGTGGAAAAAGAAAAGGGAGTGTCCCAGCAGTACAGGGACAGACTTTACAGAAAAAGAGACCTCCCACTTCTGGAGTAGGTTAGGAAAAAACCCCACAATAAAACACTTCAGGAAACACTAGCTTCCTGGAACAGTGAATACTACGTGTCGGGGAAAAGGGAGTCAGGGTTTGTTTCCTGGGCAACTGGGGAACCATAAAGATACTGGATCACAGCTAGGAAAAAAGTGGAAACACCTTAAAGAGGAAGGCAAGCAGGAGAAGGGATTTCTCTCTGCACATGCAGCAAGAGAAGGAGACAGAAGGCTGATAGGATGCACGCTTTTTAATGATTTTTTTTCTGAAGTTGGGTTTATTTGCATGACAGCTCTGAAATAGGACAAAGTACAGAGAAGGGCAATGCTGCATAATGTGAACGAGGAAAGGGAACTGTTTGGCTTTTTCATTTAAATGCATGAAAATCTCTGTGAGGTCTGTGTGTGTTAAGAGGAGGGGTATGAATTTAAAAAAAATTATGCTGAAGTAAATGATGACTCCAGTGAGAGAACGAACTCAAGCTGAAGGCTCATAAGCCTAGCTGAAATTAGGAACTGTGCTAATAGTCCCAAGCTGTGTTTCAGGTTGATGCTGAGTGGGACACTGACTCAACAAACACATCAGCAAGACAGAATTTAACACCAGAAAGCCCTCTGTAGCTCTTTGGGAATGAATGTGAGGCTATGGTCACAGGGACCTGGCTGCAGGGATGGGATGGATGCAATTGCTGTGGAATGCACCTGTCCATCCACAGGGATCTCCTGACCCCACTGAGGTCAGTGTCCAGGGGTGGTGAGATGCCAAACTGTCTCTGAGAGCCACATCCTGCTGATCCTCTCTGCCTCCCCCATCCCACTCTTTTTCCCTGGTACCAGCACTGCCCTGCAAGGGATAGATACAAACTGGCAAAGTGACTTAGTGGGGAAAGAGCAGAGGAACGGAGAACTAATAGATTCAGGCCTGGACATACCCATGTAGGGGGCAGGCACCCCAGAGTGAATGGATGAGGTTTGGTGGTGGGAGAGAAGAGCACATGCTTGGCTTCCTGCTTAGTGGTGACACAGACCCCTCAATCTGTCCCCCACCACCAGGGCTGGCTGCCACACGAGCTCTGGCTGCCTTCCTCCATCCTTCATTGTGCTGGGGCCATCTGTGTGCTAAGGCAACCTTTGAGGGTGACACATAGGGAGAAAACCCTTGAGAGACACTGGACTACTGCTCAAGACCAGAAGATACTTGTGGTGCCTTACCAACAGGAGATCTTGCTGGCTTTGTATCATCTTCCCCAGATGTCCAAACACCAAGAGGTTTCCTTTCAGCATCTGAGGGAAGATCATCAAAACTCACAAAGCACAGGCTGGTCTGAAAACAAAGGCAATGAAAATCACGGAATTACAGAATGGCCTGGGTTCGAAGGGATCTCAAAGATTCTCTCATTCCAGCCCTCTGCCATGGACAAGGACACCTTCCACTAGACCAGGTTGCTCAGAGCTCCATCCAACCTGGCCTTGAACACTTCCACAGGTGGGGCATCCACAGCTTCTCTGGGTGACCTGTGCCAGGGCCTCACCACTCTCTCAGTGAATTTCTTCCTAATATCTAATCCTTAGATAACTCCTTAGATAACTCCCAAATCTCCAAATCCAGATCAAGCCAATTAATGTAAAGAACCACATATGGTCACTCATAATGCTTGGATTTCAGTTGTCCTGGTCAAACCAAAGCATTTTTGCCACATCATCAGATACATCCTATCTGTGCATTCTTTATTCAGTAATGATTTGTTTATACATGGCTGTGGTGCACCCTGAAACATGGGGCTTACTAATTAACTCATAGCCACCTGGGATGGCAATTAGCACAACAAAACCTGGAGCAAATCCATGAGACCGATCATGAGATGTACATGCTTGAATCACTGAAAACAGGGAGCATTAATGGTTTTAACCCACATTAAGGGGAAAACATGCACTTCAAGTTGAGTGCAGGGAGGCTGTCCAGGGCTGGCACATGTGAGAAATCAGGCTCTGGTTGTGCAGGGAGCTGCAGGCTTGAGGTCCCTGGCCTTCAAGTTGGTTCAGTGGCAGCACGAGGATCTGCCTTTCAGTATCACATCAAAGAACTGGAACTCTTTTATCCCATGGAAGAATGGCTGCCCAGTGCTGTCCCTCAAAGTTTTCCTGCCAACAGACCATGGACTGGAGGTTTTGTGATGAAGAACTACAGACCTGCCTGGGACCACTGAACCAAAGCAAAGACAAGCTAAATTTGGGTGAAAGATTTCACACTCTGTGCACATGCAGAAGGGCTGCCAAGTGGATACAAAGCTTTGTGATATTGTACCTGCTGGGTCTGAGGCTCTTGGGGGTTTAGTGCCTTCCCTCCTTTGCTTCCATGAAAAATTACAATGACTGGGCACTGCTCGTGCAGCTCTACACTGTGCATTTGCTGCTGATCGGTGAATTTAATCCTGCTGGAAATGCAGAGGTGGGCTGCAGAGGATGAACTGTTTCTGTCAGCATTTAAACTCCTTTGTGCCTGCTCAGGGGCTTTGCCTAAAATCAGTGACAATCTGCCCACTTCCATACCTAATTGTCATAAACATGTGAAAACAGACCACGGCATAGTTAGCAATTCTCCCTTCATTATGCCAGTGTGCTTCTCATCGCATAATCATAATCTGCGGACACGTCATTCTCCTCTCACCATTTTCGTTTTGCAAGTTTAGCTTCTTTTGCCACTAAAAAGATTAAAAAAAGAAAAGCAATAAACAACATAAACCACCACCTTTTGAAGGCCGAGTCTGTCCATGCAGCAGTTGTTGACAAACGGCCTCTGACCTGCAGAATCAGACGCTGTAGCAGCCAACACCAGCAGAAATAAAAAGCACATGGTTTGAAAGAAAACCTGATGCCATCACAGGCAGCTCAGAGTTTGTACTTCATCAAGGGCCAATTTTCACCAGGATTAGTTAACCAGCCATTTCCTTCCTCCCTGGCTTTTAACCATTTATTGTTTATAGTGCAGCCTGGGAAGCTCTGCAATAGACACTAAAGTATTTAGGAGAAGCAGCGGGAGTCACTCTACAGGAGTAAGTTAAAGCTCAGCATGTGCCCTTCAGCTGGAAATCATAAAGCATTCCTGGAAACATCTAGTTGAGCCCTGAGCTGGAAGACTGAAAACAAGAGGGCACCTTTCCTGCTCCCCATGGAGACGGCTGCCAACCATGACCTGTTCATTCCAGGTGATGTAAATGCAGAAATTTCTGCTAACCTTATGCTAAGTTTGATTTCAAATTTTGCTTTTGCCTGCATAGCCTTTTATTTACTCCCCTCTCTCCTCCCTGTCTTTGAAGATTGCCTGCCCTTGGGAGTCTCTTCCCACTTTCTCTATCCAAAAACCTTCACATTCTTCCTCAGAATGGTGCTGATACTGTCTCCTATCCCATCATCTCCAGCTTGCCAGTCATTGCATGCTTTTTGAGAAATAAAAATAAATAAAATTCAAGATGTTAATAAAACTTATGATCCAGAGAAAAAATTTGCTTTGGATATTGTACAGAGAATTTAAGAAGCTGAGATCTCCCAGTTTTAGGAACTAAAGAACTGTTTTATGTAGTACACTGCCTTTTTTGTAGAACTGATCTGAAAATGCTGGTCTGAAGTCTGGACTATTTATTCCAGGACTAGTGAGTACCAGCAGCTGTGTGGGAGGTTTTGCAAAGGACAAAGGATGTTTGTAATTTGTGTCCAGTTTATTTTGTAAACCATCATAAGATTTAGGAATGAGTCCAGATAGGTTTGTGCACCATGCCATTTTACAGGACAGCAAAGCCAGTAGCTGACTGACACCTTTGGGGCCGGAGCAGCGACTCCTGTGCCAGAGAGCAGTGATGTTGCTGGTGGAGGTGAGAATAGCCGGGCTTCCAGGGCTTCCCATTGCCAAAGGTCAGAGGCCTGGCCACCTCTCGTAGAGAGCAAAGGCAAATACCCAACAGTGGTTTAACATCGACTGTCAAAACTCCTCTGTCCTCTGGCAAATTGAGTCGATTTTCAGGACAATTTAACTATTTGTGCCTCCATCTGTTCTGTTTGATGCTGTTAAATTCCAGGGCAAAATGAGTCTGTTTTGGAACAGCAGCACTGGTAATAGATAGCACAGCTCCCGTAATGAGATCCTCTCATCTCATTTGTGAGTTAACAGTGAGCCATCACCACAGTTAGTGATGCAGATGAAGTCCAGCTCCTGAGGCCTGAGCCAGCAGAAGGGTTGCACATCAGAGTTGGATTTCCACACTCCCTCAAAGCTGAAGTCCTTCCTGCACAAGGACCAGCAGTCCCAAAATAATGTCATGTTTGCCACCTCTCAGCCAGAAAAATCTCACTTTGGACTACCTGTGAATAAGTGTGAATCCAAGCCCAAAGCTCTGACTCAGCAGTTTCCAGAAGTGACTCCTCTGCTCATCCCCTGCCGTAACCAGGGGCGCTCCTGTGTCCTAAGGGGCAGTCCCTGACTCATGGCTGGACTCCAGCCAGCTGCCACTCCACTTCCTGCAATCTAGCAATGAGCACACCTGCCCTTTGCTCTCAGGAAAGTACAGCTCTGCTCCTCTCCCACACCAAAAAGTCCCAGTATGATCTGCAATTCCTCCAGCTTAGTCTGAGAAAGGGGAGCAGCACTCACCTACACTTCACAAACATTTCTGCCTGCCACTCCAAGTGCTCCGTGCGTTTCTTCCGCCTTGTCTTTTCTCACTGGAATTCAGAGGAATGCACCTTGCTTTAAAAACTCAAATCAATCTCCTACAGAGAAATCTGACCAAAACTGGCCATGCCACTGCACTTGCCTTTTCTCCAGAGGAGAGGATGCAAAAGCAAACAAAACATGGCAGATGTTTATTATGATGTTTAATGTGCTCCTGGAAGGAGTTGAGATCCTGTTGTGGTCAGACCTCAGAAAGCTACAGTGCAGAAGCCAAACCCTTCAAGATGAGCTTTTTGTGCTGTTCTGTTTTGAAATACTTCCAGATGATGCATCACAGAACTAATTTAGGTAAGAATAGATTTCCCTAAGCAAGACAATGACAGAACATTACACTTCGCTATTACGCTGAAATTGCACACCTGAAAAGGCAATTCCTCACCTGAAACAGAGTATCAAAATAATTTGATTTTTTTCATCAAAGTGCAGAAAAGATGAAGAACATTACAGTAAAATGCCTTCGGATGGAGATACAGGCTGTCCAGCATATACAGATCTTTGGAAATTACAAGTGGTCTTCATCTTTTCCAATAATTTTGAGTTAACTACCTACCTACCTATGTACCTCAGCTTGTTTCTAAATTGCAGTAACACACATGGTTAAATTCTCAGCTGTATTAAAAATATCCTGAGTGAATGAAAAGAAAAAAACCACACGTCACAGTTTGTACATGTTGCATTATATCATCATTTGACTTTAGGATGTTGGAATTTATTTTATCAGAATTTGACACTATCTACTTGACTCAAACACACAAAAAATGTAATAAAACCACCAAAAATGTCATGCCTGTGAGCTTCAAAGCAGCACAAACCTTGACTATTTTAACACCTTTTTTAATCTTAAAGGAACTGCTTACCTATTGATTCAGCCTGTTCACTCAGGATCATTCTCTCACTGTAGCTCAGAGTTTTAAGGCATTTCTCTCTACGCAGGAACAGAAAAAAACCCCCAGATATAATACAAAATTTAATGGCCTCTGATTAAGGCTTCAGAGCTTCCTTGTGCTCCTTGTAGCGCAGCTCATTAAAAATGCATCCCGCTAATGAGAAAGCAGTAGCCTGCTGGCCAGAATAGGTCTGCAAAGGCGCGGGGCAGTTCAAAGAGGGAAAAATTCTCTCCTAAGGAAAGCAGGGACAGAAACTGCTTCATACTTCTGGACTCAAGGTTTTGATTCAGGCACGATGTCACAACCAATGTCCATCCAAGTGCTCCTCCCGGGTGGGGCTGTTATGTCCCCAGGGAGCGAATTCTCGCCCTGGGAGATGGGCAGTGGCTGCCTGGTGCCTCTTGCACAGTGCCCCACTAGGAAAAAACACAACACAACAAACCTGTTGGCAAACGTGGAGCCACGTCCAGCCTGTGATGGGAATATCCTGGAATGGTGCTTGGGACAGCACGGACATGACCAGTGTGGGCATCCCTACAATTCCCTACAATAATGGCACGAGCTGTGGGAAAATTTTCCCAAAGGACAGGACCTACATTACCCTGAAATCCCATTCCCGTTGTAGCAACATTCCCCACAGCAAAGTGCAGTTCCAGAATAGAAACCATTCCGTGTCAAAACAACAAAACACGTTGTGAAACAAGTTGCCAAAGCTCAGGGTGTTACTTAGATACAACAAGAATTTAAAAAATTTGCTCATTATGTACCTTCTCTTATTGATGCCTTTAGATTCTGAATGTTCCAGCTTTTCTCTGGGAGCAAGGAGGCAGGGAAATTTGCCCTTTCTTCCTTTTTCTTTCAGGGAATGAGCGGTGCCTTCTCTCCAGGTCATATATTGCATAAGATATTTTGGAAATCAGAAAGCAGATCTGCAGTAGCATTCAGGTTCCTTCTTCATGTTGAATTTAGGATTACAGGGATCCAGGTATAATTTCATAAAAAAAATTAAAGGGAGTAAAGATAAGCAGTCAAAATTAGCATGCAAAGTAGAAGCTGTATTTTTTTTTCTGAGCAAATATTAATTTTACAGAAAAGAAGTAGAAGAAGTATTCTTAATAAAACAGTTTTTCCTTTTAACCAAAGACTATTAAAACAAAAAGCTCTTTGAAAAAAAAACCTAACCAAATATATCTGACAAAATATCCAAGTCTTTCTTCTTTCCTTGCTTCTCCCTCTTCCTCCACCCCATTTTCTCCCCTTCAAGGGAATTGTTTTATTTTCTGTTCTTTTGTTGTCACATCTGGGAGGCCATTTGTGTTGTTTCCTTCAATATATTTCAGGTAACCTGGCAGCAGATGTATTGTAAAGCAAATTAAGATCCAGGCAGGCAACATGAAAGGCTAAAACAAGTTACTGCAAATCGGGTAAAATTTGGGACAGACACTGAAGCCAGAGCTGGTGCTTGAGGGCAGCTCTGTGGGTGCAGGGTCAGGTCTTCGCTGGTCCCCTACCTTACATAGGGGCAGGTTCATCACCTCCTGTGTCACCTGGGGCTCTGCTCACCCACCCTGCCACCCACCCAGGGCCTCCGGGCTCTGTTGGGAGCAAGAAGCAGCACATGTCCCTATGCCCATTCTGCAGGAACAGCTCCTTAACGTGAGAGTTGTAAAAAAAAGCACTTCTGCATCTGTTCTTTCCTTTTGACATGAAATATAGTTTAGGAATGCACAGGGAGGACAGGATATCTGCAGGTGGGTGGAAGTGTCTGCATCAGCTTCTCAGTCAGCAATGCCCAAAGGTACCCAAGAGCCTGAGATGCTCAGCAGGCTGGAGAGGATTAACACACCTGGAGCAAAGTGTAGCAAAAAAGCTTTTTTCCCCTCGCCTTTCTAAGTACCAGGAGAGTGGGAACACGTTACAGAGTGTATTGTACCAAGTGTCATATGGCATCATTAAATTGCAGATGTGCCAGCAGATAATTTAGATAAAGACCAAGAGGCACATAAGAGTTATCAGCCATGACTCCAAGGATGACAGGTTGTTATCACAATTTCCTAAGAAGCTGCATCTGTGAACTCCAAACACCCTTTTTATTTTTTGCCCTCCTACTCGGCAACCTTCAGAAACTGGAGTTTAAGTCTCTTTTAAGTTGATGTGCTACAAAGGAACCAAAAGAAAGCCTCAAGGGGAAAATATTGGCTTTAGCTATTTGATCCAGGTTTTTATATTGCTATTCTATGCCCAATTCTGAAAAAAATAAATCCCTTTATCCTCCGATTCCCTACCTAATCAAAACGAGACCATTTTACCCAAATAGCCAGGCCATGATGCTTAACACCCACACTGGTTCCAGCCCCCTGGGAGTCAGATCTGAGAGATTTTCCTTTGAAGGACTAGTCAGAAAGGAGAGTAATTTGGTTGTTGCTCTGTCTTAGTCACAAAATGTTCCTCTCCCCGTAAGGAAAACGAGTGATGCTGCAGCGTGAGGAGGGACAGGGGCAGTGAGAGATGCAGGCAGCAGCCCTGCTCTGCCCCAAGCTGTACCACAGCACCTCCTGGCACAGCACAGGACCACAAAGAGTGCTGGAACTCCAGCTCAGCTTCCAGTGGGGCTGTAAACTCTCCCTGAGGGTCTGGCCTCCGGTCCTGTGAGGAAGCAGAAGCTGTAGCCACCCCTGGGGAGCCAGGAGACCTGGCCCCAACCCTAACTCTCATCTTAACCTGCCCTGACCTCATGGATGGAGGTGCTGGGCAGAGGACAAGCAGAGTTTTCCATGGCTCACACAAAGAGAAAAATCTTAAAAAGGTTTCAGGGTTCTACCACCTCTGTAGGGTAGATATTGAAAAAGGCAGGGAGAAGGGAGGGAGGGTTATCAGCAGAAAATACATCATTAAAGAGGCCTCTCTTGAGGAAACCAGGGTTTACAAAATGCTGCAGGAAACTCCAGAACATGTTTAGCATCTCAGTTTTCCTAGAGATTTGCAGCAGGACTATGAACATGTGGGAATCACTCACTTCTTACAATTTTCTTTTAAAATAGAACCTATTGGACAGGCAAGAAGGTCCAAACACTGCATCCCTTCCAGGGATCACCATTACGCAGAGAAAATGATTATTAAATGAATGGATAAAGCAAAAGCTCCGACTTGGTTTTGTTTTACAGGTGTCAACTGCAGAGCAGATCACAGCTGAGGAAGCTGATTCTGGAATACAAGTAAAGGGCACTCTCTGTAGACTTCCTACCAGTAATAAGCCATGGACAAAACAATCCCTTTGACTCCCAAAATCATGCAGATGAGGCCCAGCCATCCTTACCCAGCTGGGTCCCTTGCAGCAGCAGAGAGGAAAAGGGTGGATTTCAGAATAGCTTCAGCTACAGGATAGAGTTGCTCACACAGCAACTGATTCAGAGAGTTCACTGTGCAAATGAAATATTGTGTCTGGGTTTTGCTGCTTTGCTTTCTAATGCCTTTTTAAAAAAATACATTTCTAACATTTCCTCGCATGCTGCTCTGTCTTGCCCTTTACTAAAAGGAAAACACATTGCAGAAGCTCAACCCAACACAAATTCCAGAATTATTCTTAACCTCATCCTCACAAATTCAAAAACTGTTAACATCAAGTGTAGCTCAATCTATTCTACCAGCACGGGTCCTGCTACAGCCAATAAGCACTTCCAAGAGAGCCCTTATCCCAGACCACTGGTCTCCATGAATTCCAGATTAAAGTCAGGCTGATTCCCTGTCCTGAGCTCTTCCCTTTTACCCAATACCTGGCGAATGAGATGTGTCACTGCTAATCCAAGGAAGAAGACTCTCCACTAAGCAGGGCTCTGTTGGGGAAGATGAAACAGGAAAGCCTTATAAATATGATTGCCTGACAAAAGATGCTGAGAATAGGGAAACTATAAGTGAGATTGAAATGAAAGCAAGCTTTGAGATACCAAGCCTTAGTTACTGAACAACGGGAAAACAATGGTATGGCCGGCAGAAGGTAATCCCCTCTCTGACTGAACAATACCCTCTGCCTGCTGACAAGTCCAAGGGTCAGAGCAGACCCTACTAGCTTGGCAGCAGGGGTCCAAAGAGTAGTTTCTAGAGTTTCAAATGTAACGCAGTATGGTAATGTAACAATTCTGATAGGCTGTATGTAAATGCTATAGGATCTGTATCTTGTACTAGATTGGTTAGTGGAAATTAGAATATTCAACACAGAAGAGGATTTATTGTATTGTAAACGAGAACCTTGCGCTCTTCGTGCTCTTTTCCCTCTCTTTTCTTTCTCTCTTTTCCCTCTCCTTTTACTACTTCCACTACTTCCCCTTGCCTTTACTGTCTCTTGCTCTTACCTTTGCTTCTCTTGCGCTCTTACTTTTCTGGCCTGCTTCGAGCTGCAGCTGGCAGCTCCTAGCAGGGCCACTATACTCACACCTTTCATCAATCAACTACATACTCTGAGACCTAACCACAGAGATCTCTCGTCTATAGCCGTCCTGACCGTCCAAACCAAGAAGATCCCACAGGGCTCACCCGCTTCTGCCTTCTCCTCAGTCTCCACTTAATCTTTCCCTGATCTTTTCTTCGCTACCTCAGTTGACTGCGATGTGCTCCTGCTGGGAAGCCAACTCCTGCTTCAACAACTTTTATTCTTTTGGGTCCATTTAGTCTGAGTTTTTATTATTTGTATATTTAAATGCCTTACAGTCCTGACTGCTGTTTTCTTATCTGAAATTTCATTTAAAGGAATTATCTCCTTTTTCGCCCCTAGTTAACCCCAAAGAAGTGACATGACTCTGAAAATATAAAACTTTGTCCAGTTTAAACACCGACTATTAGTCAAATTTTAAGCAAAAATTCATCAGGCCTGTTTTGATAGTCATTTTTATAAGCTGGGTTTTCTCAGTTTCAGCTGGCTATCCATACTTCTAGATCTCTATCCAGAGCTCTGAGTCTCTTGGTATTTGTTACCAAGCCCTGGAGCTTTTGGATCTGGCACGCTTTGTTCCAAAAGACTCCTGCAAATCCATTCCCACAGTTGCTAACCTGCCCCAGGTGCTGCACCTGCCTACAGCCTTGGAACAGCTCAGAAGCCTGCCAGGAAAAGAGATAAGCACATTTTGGGGCACCTGCATAAAATGCATCTGATGGATGTGCCTATTTAAAGGCTGCATGCAACCATTACCTCAGAAATGGTGGGGTAACCTCAGCTGATCTCAAAGGGAGCATGACCAGACCTGAGGATGGCTGCAGGAAGTGATATGCAATTTCCTTCTTTCCTGCATCTTCTTTATTTCTATAGCAGCCCTCTCTACTTTATCAATTTCAAGCTGGCTAATAAATTGTAAAGCTTGAAAATTGCTCAGGGCTCTCCACTTCCCTCCCGGCACTTGCAGAGAGGGCTCAGCTCCCACTGCACAGCGGCTCCAGCCACAAGAGCCGGACACCTGCAGGAGGAAGGTCTGTTTTCTCAGGGTGAGTAAATCATTCCAGTACACGGCTCAGCAGCCAGGCCAACTCCGAGCCAGGACATCGTGTTTGGGATCTGCTAGTGAAGCAAAGGTTGCTCTTGGCCCATCCTTGTGCCCTGACACATCACAAAGCAGCAGCCTACTGTGACTTTTGCAATAGCAGCAATGTTTCTGTTAAAGACAAAAAGAGGTCAGCCAAAAGATGAGGGCTTCCTGCCTGCCCCCAAAAACACTCAGCTTCAGAAGGAAACTAAGTCACTGGCTGTAAACTCTGCAGCCAGCCCAGACAAGCATCCAGGAGCCTTCAGGTCTGGAGCAGCCACCCTTAAGGGAAACACGGATCCACTCTCACCTTTGGTTGATTTTGGCAGTGTTAGCAATGTCCCTGTCAAACACTAGGCTAAAAATATCTTCAGCACCTACAACTGTATTCTTCTATTCCTCAAGTGTTTTTTTTCCCTAAGTGCATGCATAGACATAGGAAAGCAAAACTAACAGATGAAACAAGAGTGTTACTGAAGGTGATTACAAAGGAATCTTGGTTAATGAGCTTGTAGCACACCTTACTTTCTTGGCTTAGCATCTCATTAATACATCAGATCCCTTTTGCTTTAAAACACCAATAATTTCCAAAGTTCACACGAACATCTCCTGTGCCCCAGCAGCAGAGTCACTACTGAGGTTGCTGTGGCCAACAAGTTCCTCTATCAGCCAGGAAAGAAAAGCGCTGTATAAACGCTGAGTAATTCCTCAGAGGACTAACAATGCTAGAGCAAGAGGAAAACCTGAAGCAGCTTTACCCAGTGTAATGCAGCCAAACCCCTTTTCTACAGTTAATGGAGATCTGTGACTGCAGCACTTTCAAATGTATTACTTTTTCCAGGAGCTACTCTTATAGGTTAAAATGCAAATTGTACTTTCACTTGCACTGGAGTGCAGGTCAAGAGAGGGGATTGCAGCCCTCTGCCCCCCTCAGGTGAGAGCCCACCTGCAGAGCTGTGTCCACATCTGAGGTCCAGCACAGGAAGGACATGGAGCTGCCGGAGGAGGCCTTCAAGTTGATCAGAGGGGTGGAGCAGTTCTCCCTGAGGAAAGGCTGAGAGAATTGGGATTGTTCAGCCTGGAGAAGAGAAGGCTTAGCTTTCACCTAATTGCGGCCTTCCAGTACCTGAAGGGAGCCTATGAGAAAGATGAAGAGAGACTATTTACAAGGGCCTGGAGTGACAGGTCGAGGGGGAATGGCTTCACACTGAGAGAAAGTAGATTAGATACTAGGAATGAGTTCTTCCCTATGAGAGTGGTGAGACACTGGCACAGGATGCCCAGACAAGTTGGATGCCCCTGGATCCCTGGAAATGTTCAAGGCCAGGCTGGATGGGGCTCTGAGCAACCTGGTCTAGGGAAAGGTGTCCCTGCCCACAGCAGGGGGATTGGAACTAGATGAGCCTGAATGTCCCTTCCAACCCAGACCATTCCATGATTCTATGAAACACAAGCCAGCTGGAGTGACTTCAGTGATGTTATCCTGACCGCCTTAATCTGGACTGTGATCATTCTCTTCACCCACCCCGCCACAGCTGCATCTCACACAGCCTCACTGGAAGTTACCACACCCACATATCTACCTTACAGCTTTTAAACGGTCTTTGACCAAATAATCTTTTTACCCCACTGCAATAAAGCCACTCCAGAATTTTCAAGACACTCAACTTTCCAGCCAACATCTTAGATGCCCTTTCTGAATTTTCTGTTAGAATAGGTGACTCTTAACAGCATGGCATGTATGAGAATATTGGGCAGAATCAGTTTTCTGCTGATTATTTGGGAGGGTTTTTCTTCATCACACCTTTTCTCATCTGAGTAACTGTATTTCATGCAAATTCTCTGCCTGTGGGTTCACAGGGCAGAATCAAATCAGTGTGCTACATTTCACAGCCAAAATAACTGAATGGTGACTGGTGAAATCCTCATCTGAGAGACTGTTTCTGACAGGTGCCCAAGGGCTGTGTACTGGGCCCATGCTGCTCAGTATCACTGTCCATGATTTAGGGAGGAAAAAGAACAGATCCAAGTAACCACTAGAGATGTGTCACACATGGCATATGACACACATACATGCAGCAACACTGGAATTAGCAGGACAATAAATAACAACAATGTCCAGCCAAGTAAAAATAGAGAAAGGCAGCTGCTAGGGGAGACACCTTTTAAGTTGCTACATTGAATTAATGGTTAAAGGGAGCCACTGAGGATTTCCAGCCAGGTGGCTGAGAAGAGACCCTGCTGCTTCTCCTTATCAAAGAGGGGCGCAGCTGTCCCCTGCTGTGCTGTGCTTAACTCCTACCCCGTGGCCTAGAGGCACCAAAAACCAAGAGAGAACTTCAAAGCAGCCAGCCAGGCAAAGGAGATCGAGTGAGGAGACTGGGGGGTGGTAGATAAAAGAGGAGAAATCCCAGGAAGAGAGGAGAGACTTTTCATAGTTCCATCAGAAGGTCAGAGGGGTGTCTAAGGACACTGAAGTAAATGGTGTTGCAGATTAGGGTTTTTTAAAATTAGTATTCATAAACAAAACAAAGCACATTTTTTCCCCTCATTAAATTAAAAGTATGATTACTTTAAAATTTTTTTACTGCAAACAAAATGTTTGCAATTAATTTCATTAGCCCACTCCTGGCTGTCAGAAGTACCTTCTGATGGCTGTGCCTGTTTAAAAGCTGCATCCAACCATTACACTACATAGTTTATTCCATGAAATCTTCCATATAAACCTCCCAGTCTGCTGTGGACTGTTGGACATGCAAAAACAAACCCTCAACCTTCATTAACTGACAGGCACATCTTCACTAAAGTTACATGAAAAGTTAATTTTTGTCTCCCTGTGGCTGTCATGTCTCACTGCAGAATAAATGATGCCTCAGCTTCTTAAAAACACAGATGTGTTTCTGATACTGTTCCCATAAACCTTAGCCATTAACATTGGAACAAATTTAATAAACCAAAGTTTCACAGTCTTGTTACCTCATTACAGTTGTTCCTCAGCACCACAGAGCCACTAAAGCATTTCTCATCACTACGCAATTTTCAGGCTACTTCTCCCAGTTTCATAGATGACAAAGCAGAAAGCTGCATAGCTCATGTAAATCACTGTACACCCAATGTCCCACCAAAAGTCTGCTGCTGAATCACAAGCCTCACTTTCTCCCAGCCTAATGTGTGGTGGGAAAACACAGAATCACAGAATCATTAGGTTTGAGAAGGACCTCTGGAGATCATCCAGTCCAACCCCTGCCGAGTCAGAGTCACTTGGAGCAGGTGACACAGGAAGACATCCAGGTGGGTTTGGAATGTCTCCAGTGAGGGGGACTCCATGACCTTCCTGGGCAGCTGTTCCAGTGCTCTGCCACCCTCAACATAAAGAAGTTCTCCCTCATGTTGAGTGAAACTTCTTGTGGCTTAGTTTATGGCCATAAACTAATCATAACATGAAGGTATGTCCGTCAGTCTGATCACAGATATTTATCCTCTTTCCCTTTTCTGAGCACATCAAACAGCCACAAATCAAAGGTCCTTTTATGACCCATTTCTGGGGTCAGAAATGCAAAGTTCAGACCTTTCGTAATTCAGACAGAGAGGGAGAGAGCACACACATGTACAAGCCGGCATGTACACGTGTCCAGAGAGGATTTGCAGTAATGCACGGACTCCCAGAAGCAGACCGTAACCTCAGTATCTGCTAGATACAACTTCCAACTGTGCTCATCCTACTGCTTCCAACTTCCACTTGTGTTCATCCTACTCCTTCTGAGGTTTGTTCAGGGAAACAGAAGCTCTTTTATGGAAGAGAGAACACAGTCGAAAACCTCCAGGATGCCCTGAACGGTCTTTACACAGCTGGCAAGAGGTGGGCAGAGGATCAGAGCTGTGGCAACTCTTACGATGTGGCTTAGAGATGTCACGTGTGTGGCACAAGAAGGGGCTGAGCCTGCACTCCTAAAGTGGCCTTGGGTTCACCTCCTTACCCCAGCTATTCCAGGGAGCACCATTCCCTGGAGTCCTCTGCCTTGCACAGCGCAAAACCCCATTTGGCCTTACCAAAGGCCAATGCCAACCAATTCAGTCTGACCAAATTAAAATTTCTTTGTTTTCTCACTGTCCAAGCACACTTTGAGCTTTCCACCCCATTTTCCATGTAATCTCCTCTCCAGCTCTTTAAACTTTGCAGCTACAAGAACAAAACTTCCCAAACATTTCCTTGTATGTCTTTCCACTGGTCTTAAATCCTAATGTATTGTATAACTCTGCCGTGTGCCCAGGGACTCTTTACATTATTTAAATGTCAGTCAGGTGTAAACCTTTCCATTGATTTACCATTCACTTCTCATCCTCTCCTGGATGCATTAGGCAGCTGCGGCCTGCCACTGGTACTGAAGAATAACAATTCCATTTGTTTGAACCTGACTTAGAGCTGCTCACTTTTGCAGCCCATATAATTCTCCTTACTGTGGTTTGTGTGACATTAACGACAAAATAAATAATTCAGCATGGTTTTCACCCAAATGTAGCCTTGTCAGAGACTAATATACAATCTTTGCTAGCGTATTTAACAAAACAAGCCCCTGAATGATGCTTTTAAAGGCTGAAACTCTCATTTTAATGGAATTTGGCGGCAAAACTCCCCCAAGACCCAGTGGTAACTAACAGGCACAATCTTCCCACTCTTGTTCCTGCCAACCCACCTTCTCATTTAGCCCTGGTATTTATGCTCTGCACCCACCCAGCAGGTCTGTGCCTTCTTACCCTGCACATCTTAGGCTGGCTTTTTATGGAACTGCACTTAACTTGAAGGGGCCATAAACTGAAGCTGAACAGCACCAGGGATGTGTGCACAGGGTAATTAGGAGAAAAAAGAACACTTAGTTCACTAACAAGACCTGACAGTGAGGCTTCAGGAATGAAACCACTCCTGTTCTTGCTCTTGGGATGATGGGTTTAGTGGCACACCAAGCCCCTCCAAGCATTTCAGGAGAGCTGCTTGGCTACAGGAGCTCCATAACAGGATCACAATTTAAAAAAAAAAAGAAAATCACTAATATTTTTGACATTCATAACAAAGTTTCCAGTACCTTCACTGAGGCTAGGATATGCTTCTCAACACCCACTAGTCCCTCCATAGCATGCTCTTTCTCCATTCTTCATACACTCATTCCTACTTGTCCTGTGTTCATTAATGCTGTCCCTGAGCTGCTGTGCTAAAACTGGTGTCAGTAGCTGTAGAATTTATGCATAAAGGAACATTCCTACCAAGAAAAGCCTTGCATCTTTCTCTTAAAGCAGTGCTGCATTCCCTTAGAAGTGTATTGCCTCCAAAATGATCTCAGGGTTGACCTGGGATTGAGTCTCTTATTTCCTCATGACTTTACATTCACCTCCTTTTCTTTTTTATCCAGGAAAACCACTTAGTTTGTCTGTAAGCAACACATTCAGAGACAGCATATACATCACACCAAATTATTCTCCCCTGGAGCAAGGTCAATTTGATATTCAGATTGGCTTTTCATTCATCTTGGGTCTGCAAAGCGATTTGGTTTTCTTTCAGCTTCAATTTACCTAAGCCATCAGTATCTGATTTTTGATTTTGCAGACCAAACTGCTACCCAGGGTGTTTTTTTTTCTCATGTCCACAGAGTCTGTTTTTCCTGTTATGCAATTGCAGCTGCTGTTTGCAAAGACCACAGTGTGCATTAGGTAGTTGATGAAATAAAGCCTAATGAATTCTCATGGAGAGAGGAATCATTAAAGTTTGTGATTTCAAAATAATGGATTGCCCATTTCCTTCAAAATAAGATAGTAATGAATAGATGATACATTTCAAAATATAGCCTCACGAAAATTGCTAATGGTTTCCTTGGAGCTGGAAATTATGCTCCAGGAAGGGGATGCATCTGGCCCCAAAAGCAACTGTGATTGTGAAGGAGTGAGAGACAAGCAATGTATCCTTTTGGGTTTTCTTCCCCAGCTATAACACACTGACCACAAAGTTCCTGCCAGCTCAGGTCCCTTGGCAGCCCACATCTCCCTCGGGAATCCCTTCACAGCCCCCCTCCACCATGCTTTAGCCCCTTCCTTGTTCTCCCAGCATGAATTCTAACCTTAAAAATAACCATAACTCAGCGATAACCATACAACAACTGATGTATCATCTCGCAAAGAGATATGCCCAAAACCCCCTGGCTCCTTAACAGAAATAGCCTGGTTTAAAGTCCTGGTTGGCTAAACAATGGTGTTAGTTCAGAGGCTATTGAGTTATTAAGCCAAAAGCTAGAGTTTAACATGAAGAGTCTTAGTTCTGGATGACGTTAAAGTTACCTGCTCAGTAGTGATTTTATTCACATCAGCAACATCAACACAACCAGGAATGAACAGACAGAGGGGCCCAGAAAATTTCCTTAAAATTAAGGAAGCTGACAAAGTGTGGACATCAGCACTAGTCTCATAATGTGTCTGATATGGAAACAAAAATCAAAGTGGCCTTTTTGTAAAAATGATCCAAGCAAAACACTGCATCCAGCAGAGAACACCTGATGGCACAGTGGAGCTCTTGCAAAGGGTTCTATTCCTGCCTGTACACACAGTTTGCAGCCTGATTTTCTCAGTACCAGCTTTAGTTTAACGGTTCATTTAGTCTGAATTGCACGCAATACTTACAGAAGCATACGTGGGATTGACACGAATACAAATGAATTACTCAGATCTGGAGTTATGACAATGACACCAGGAAATGAACTCTCAGGAGCTTTAAAAGAGGAGAAAGCGAAATCTGGGAAAAAAAAAAAAGAGAGAAATCACTGTTGCCTTTTATTTGAGTTCCTGATATTTTCAGCTTCTAAAAACATTACCTCAGTTAACTCTCTGCACTAAACTTTTTTTATGGTAGCAATAAAGTTCTTTTTTTTACAAATAAAAAAGCATTCTCCCTGGCATAGCAGCCCTGCTATCATATTAAAGGCATCTCCCAGGGTAGAACTATTCCAGATTAGAGAGAATTTTCATTGGAACCAGAGGCTGGATTGCACTTTTCATTTCCGTTTGCCATGGCAGACAGGAGCAGCTGGCTGGGATCCTTCAGGAGCAATGCTGAGCTGGTAAGTGGATTGACTGCACTCAGCAATGCAGCAGTTCCCAGTGATCCATACACTGCAGCCCAGCAAACTCTGACCAGTGCCTGATCTCGTTTAGCTCACACTGCAGCCACTGGTGACTTCCCCTCGTGCCTCAGTCCCCTTAGGAAAGGGCCATGACAAAGGGATAGAGAGGTGGAGCTCTCTCCAGGCACCGAGATCTCACAGCAATGACTATTTTGCTCCTCTAAAACAATCACTGGGGGGTTTTGAAGGCTGAAATCTGCTGTGACTTAAGCCTGACAATGAGAAGCATTTTATTGCTTTGCTCCCAGCCCTTCCACCCAGCTGGGACATCAGCACCCCACATTTTCCTCTTCGTGCCTCACTTTCCCTTGCCCGTCAGCTTTGGGGCTGGGGAGGATGGTGATGACTCTTTTCAAGCCCTTGTACCAGCTTGATCACAGAGATCAGGGTGACTCAGTGAGGGTGTGGAAAGGTTTGGCTCCTTTGAGAAGATGCTCTTTAGACCCAGCATCCCTGGCACGAGCTGAGCAATGAAATGCTCACAATCCAACTCACTGTTCCTGTCCTGCAGCGCCGTCGTGGCAAGCCGGGCACAGCCCCCACACTCTCCAGCAGAGCCAGAAGCCAGTCCTGCTGCCAAACCCACGCACAGCCTCCTCCCACACCTCCGAGATAGTCGGGGTGGCTTTGTCAGCACAGCACAACAGGAGCACGAATACACACCGATACTGTAAAGGACAGCAAAGAGCAACCAGCACAGCCAGCCCTGCTCTAAATGCTGCCAGAATATTTATAACCTGAGTGTTCTGTGTGGGGAGCTGCAGCCTAATTCAGGCTCCTTTTTCCTGCTTACTTTCCTCTCCTCAAACACATGATAGTTTTCTATCATTAATCTTCAGACTCTCATACTTTCAGTGCCCTGAACTTACGTTTCTCCTTATAGGCACAAGCTGTCCTCCTACTACATGGAGCATCTTACCTGGTCACCTTTCCTGAAACCCTCGCAGCTCCACAGGATCAGGCCCATGAGAAGGAATAAATCATTCCCAGGTGTCTGTGCACACACTTGAACAAGGTTCGTAGAAGTGGTTTCACACAAGAGGCTGCCCAGTCCCAGCTGTATCCTCCCATCTTGGTTTCAGAGTGATTTCCAGAATTATTCCTACTCTTTCAGTCATTTTCACCAGACCAGAAGTCGGACCTGCTCCACACAAGTGATTGTGCTGCTCTTTTCATCCTCCCCAAGCTCAGCCAGTGCAGCTCTGTGCCCTGGCACAGATATTAAGTGCAAGGGGATTTTAGGAAATTAATGCAACCGTGAGGCTATGGGAAAGGACTTTTCACCAAAATCAGTACCAGATTTGAAGCAACATGAAAGTCCCGACAGAGGCAGGCACAGGCACGTGGAAATTCACAGCTCCTATGGGGTTGTTCCACTCAATGCAGCCTCTGCCCGAGGTACCACAAGGTGAGGGAGGGAAGGGTGCACGGCCTGACCACCCGCTCCTGCATGTGGCACTCTGCTCAGCCTGGGTGGAGGATGTCCCAAAAATGGCCCCATCCCTCTGCTACAGCCTCTGACCTTCTGCCTATGTGGCCTCTGTGCCTTTTGAGGCTCAAGGGGTCTTCTCATGCTCTGTCTTTGCCATGGCCTCATTGTGTCTGCCTCACCCTAAAAGCTGAGATTGCTGGGCTTCTCTGAGCTTGCCCTTTGAGAGGAGCACAGCTCATTTCCCAGGCACAGGAGGGAACGTTTTCCTTGCCTTCTACTAGTGGTGCACATCATACACAGGAACAGCAGACTTAAGACTACCTCAGTAATTGCTACTCCCTATTATGTAGGAAACATATCTATTTCAAAGTTGCTCTTTTAGATAGATTTTGTGCACTAAACAGAGGTAAGTGAAATGCTGCAGGATGGCATTTTGTTAATAAAAAAAAAAGTCAGAGTTTACTGACTGAAACCACTGACCCTCATAGGCACTAGAACGGGAAAAATTATCAAAATGTTTTCATTTTGTGTTTCAAATTATAACTCAAGCCTAAGTAAAGGTATTAAAAAAATAGGTATTGAAAAACCCTCAACACTACCAACAAAAGTCAAGGACTTCTAGTTTTGCTAGCTAACAAATAATTCAATTACTCACCCAGCACTAACGTGAGGGCAAAGAAACAGAACGTTCCTTGCCATTGGCACAGGGGAGATTTAGGTGAGTAATTCCATCAGCACTCTAGAAGCCCCTTCACATAAATCTTTGAGGCATTAATGAGGAAATGAGGCATCAATAATATAAGAAATTTCGTTCCTTAGCTCCACTTGAGGATCTCAAGCAAGGACATCTCAGGTTTCCCACCTCTGCCAGGCATGGGCTGTGAATCCCTAAATCTTCACAGAAGCTCAGGGCCTGGGCTGCACTGCAGTGGATTACGGGCCTCACAGTGGCCCTGGAAGGAGAGAAATGTAAACCTTCGAAAGTAACAAGAAACATGAGTGCCATTTCCTCAGCATTCAGAAATTTGGATTCTCTTAGAAGCTGTGCACGATATTACACTGTAAAAAGGAAGAGAAGGAGTTAAGCATTCAGGAGTGAGCAGATCTGCTCCGTGCAGCAGAGGCACAAAGCTCTTGACTCTGTAACATCCTCACCAAGTAATTGTGCGAAGGCTCTCGCTGTCGCAGCCATTGTTTCATCTCCTTATCGGCACCGCACACTGCCGCCGGCTCCGCGGCGCTTCCCAGGGAGGGCTCCCCCCGGGATGCTCGGGATGTTCACACACACACAGCCCCACCAGGATGAAAGCGCTCCCGGCCTCTGCCCATCTTCCTGCACACTCTCTCTGCAGACTTGCACAATGAGGAGCAAAGGAACAGGTTTTTCTTTTAAGTCAGAAAAGTAGCACGGCTGTTGGGGAAAGAAAAGGGAAAAAAAGGAAAAAGGAAAAAAGCTGGCTGCTGTTCCAGTGGTGGGTCTCCCCAGGAAAGCTCGGTCTCTTGGCCTGCTAGACCTAGAGAGAGATAGGACCTGCCAGATAAAATACTTCATGTTTCCCAGCATCTACTGCTACATAATCACACCAAGGTGGTTTAAAATTGAAATCACAAATTATTCCAAATATTGGTCTTATTTAAAAAAGATGACCTCTCTCCAGTGCCTCAAAGAGTGAATAAAATAGCAGCTACCCAAAAGACAGACACCTACTTTCCTGAAATTTCTGTGTACAAGGCCACAAGGACCACCTCCCAAGTGAAGACAGGAGCTCAGCAGACTGCAGCTGAAGGAAAGGACAGCAAGACAGCCAGGGCTAATAGGAGGGAACCATGGAACCCTGCAAATATTCTCTTCTTCAATACCTGGATGGATTTTTTTTTTTCCTAATTATGAAGGGATGTTGTGGTGGCTAGATGAGGTTTTGGTTCTACAGAGCACTCTCTCTCTTTTTTTTTTTCTAAGGTACTGGGAAAAAAACAGACCAAAATAGCAAGTTTGGTTCTTGATGTCTCTTCCTTCTGACTTACCAACGCTCCTCACTTAGAACTTTCACAATTTCAAATGAACTTCTGATTGTGCTTCAAGCCTCCAGGAGAACATTAAGGGAAGATCCACCTGGACACGTGGATCACAGATCCAGCGCAGTTCTGCTGGGCTGCTCGTTTTAAACTTTGATCCTCTTCTCAGTGCGAGATGCAGAAGTAGCTAACAAAGGGAAATCTCTCTCCCCTTCCAACCAAATCCTCAGCCCTTTCCTGCTGGTTGGATATGAGTCCACATCCCAACCTGGCAGGCACAACTTCCCCCATGTTGTGCTACCATCACTGCACTAAGCCAAGCAACTGGAGGAAAAGTTGGCATGATGCACTCCTTTTCCACTCAGCTCAGTTTGGAGGGTGGTGACATATTATGAGTGTTTATTTTTGCCTTCCCAATGCTACTACTTCTTGGGAAGAAAAGCTTTGCAATAAGCTCAGCCTTTGCAAGAGCCCCAGAAGGTGCAACTGAAGCTTTTGTGGTCCATCCTTCCATCTCCTAGCCAGGCCTTTACAGACATGGGTTGACACAAGTCCAGCAGCAGTCACAGGGCCTTTCTTCACCCAGGAGACGTGCAAGTCCTGTGGCTGCAGCTGTCCTGGCCCCAGCTTGGCTAAAGGCTTGGCTAGATCTGGTTTGAGCAGTGCTGTGACTCTCACCAAACACCCAGACCTCTGCTAGAGCAGAAGTTGGAACAGCTCACACCATCCCAGAGCCTTCTCTCCCAAAATATTTATCCTTTGAGGCTTTATAAACCATTTTTGCAACTATGTTGGCAGCTGGAGAATTTAATTGCATGTCTCATGATATTGGGTGTTGGTTTTAATGAAATCTGCAGCTCCTGGGGAATGAAGGAATCCCAGGGTTCATATAAAACCAGATAAGTCTTCTAATTGCAGATGCAATCGGAGAACACCCAGCAAGAAAATCCTGAAGGATGGAAATCTGAAGGTAAATAAAAAGACCTGCTTCCTTCCCTTTGCAATTTTTGTGTAAGAAAATGCTCTCAGGGTTTTCAAACTAATGACATGGAAGGCCTGAGTCACACGTACAAAGCTTCAGTTTAGAAATACTTATATTAATATAGAACAGGCTGGCAGGGAGAAAAGATAACAATGGCTTTAAGCATTAATAATGGCTTATTTTTATACTAATAATAAGATTAAAGCACTTGGAAGCAGGTAAAACACATACCTTGACAGCAGCCATCGGAAATAGGGTGACACGAGGCAGTTTAACAGCCAGGCAGAATTACCAGTTGCATCCCTTTGACATTGATGTATCACCAGAGTGTGAATTCAGTAGGATTCAGGGATTACAGGGCAGCTCTGGAGTATCTGGAACAGAAGAAAAACACACCTGAAGTTTAAACGAAGACTAGAGCACTGTGACTTATGTCAAGTTTAGCTCTGGAAATTAATATCCTACCCTTTCCTAAATCTTGGAGCCTAGGAGTCAGTAAGGAATAAAACCTGCAGTATTTATGATTTAATGGGAAAGGGTTTGTCTGTTTTCACAAATCCAGCTGGCTTGCAGAGGAAGGGAATCAGGATGGCCAGAGTCTCATATTCTAAGTGTAAATGTTGATTCCTTCCCCTCATTGTTTTCTGGTTATTAAATTCAAGTTGAAAAGGCAGTTTTCCTTATGTTTACACACCCACACAGTTAATTGGAAGTAAAAATATGTCTCTTTATGGCCAGGAGTGCTACCCCTGTTTGGGAGAAACAGGTTCTTGTGCAAAATTCATGTAATTGGTTTCCATAGCCCAAAGCAAATCAGGAATAATTTCTTATAGCAGAGGAGTAGATTTATACTTAAGTGTCCCTTGAAATTTCTCATTCAAAGGCTGATGGCTCTAATGACTGCCTTCAAATTGCTATCAGTAAAACTCCATGCAAAAATGAAATTCAGCGTGCAATTTGGCAAACAGATGTATGGTCCCCGCCTTCAGCCGCTAATCTAATCTGGGCTCTAATTTCTCTTTGTGCAGATTTGTAATGTACACAGGCTTGATCTTAATAAGGCCATTAGCACAAGGAGATTTGCTCAGGCCCACAGGCGCCTGCAGAAGGAGATCCTGGGTGCAGTTGGCTGGCACTGGGCCAGCCCCGTCCCTCACCGGTGCCATTCAGGCATAAAGGGATCATGGATTTTCCCCCTTCCCAGCAGGTCTCTGGCTGAGCCCAGCCCCCGGTGTCATTCAGGCATAAAGGGATCTTGGATTTTCCCCCTTCCCATCAGGTCTCTGGCTGGGCCCAGCCCTGCCCCGTGCACAGACACAAGCCTCAGTCCCAGCTCAGCCCAGCCCGTGCCTGGATGGGTGCACTGAGCCAGAACAGGGAGCTGCTCCCAAGGCCTGGGAGAGCCTCCCACTCCCCAAGCAATCAGCTTTTCTTCTGATGCGTTCCCTGCTGACCCAGAGCCACCAGGACGGCGGTGCAGGAGCGAGTGAATTCCTTGCTTTTCCATTCTCCTTTCCCTTGCGGACGAGCCTCCCGCATTCTGCGCGAGGAGCCGCCTCTGATTAAATTGAATCAAATGTCTGTGTTTACGAGACGTTTTGACCGACAAATCATTTTCCCTGTCAGACTGAGATACGACAATGATGATAACTCACATTTCTCCAGTCAAATGGGTTTGGAAAGCTTTCCTGCCATTACAGTCCGTGAATGTCAACGCGTTTAGCTAAGTGCAGGCAAAGACTGATGGCAGCACTTTCTGCATCTCCTTTTCCCACCAGAGAGCTCTCTGTAATGCTGGCTGGCACGTCTGCCCCAAGAAAGGAGGAAGGAAGACACTGGATATATTCTTATGGTTTGGTCTCTATTGAATTTATCTTTGCTTTGCCCATTAAAAACAGGTTGCAGAAGATACCCCTCTGAGTTAAACACTGAATTAATTTCCTTCTGAAAAGAGAGATCTCCTTGGAATACTGAAGTATCTAAACAATTGAAATATACTTCCAGAGTAAGTAATGACACTACTATTAAAAGAAAATCCAAAACATCATTAAAAAACATGCAATCCTGTAACAGAATTACAACTCGTTGAAGTAAATGAGTGAATGCAAATTCTGACTTTGAGTCTTATCTGCCAGCTGTTTCTGGTACAGGAGCCCCAGAATTCCTCTGGTACCCTTGTGGGAAAGCCCAGGAGTTTGCCACTGCTGCCACATTTAGCCTGCACCATCCAGAGACAGCTTTGAGCTACATTTTGAAGCCTTGCTTTGCAAATATAAAAGATTGAACTGGCTATTTTTGCTGTTTGAACATTTTCATCCGTCTTTAAAATCGAGAGTGTGGCTGTTCTGCTTAGCATAAAGCAACAAAACAGGCGAGGAGAGCTCAGACACTATGTTGAGCTACCATCCATCACTCCATACCTTTGCCTTCCTGTTTTTGTAAGTGTGGCTGTACTGCCTCCTTCCATGGCTCTTTCCCTGTTTATTTTCTTTCCAGGGAGATATCATGAGGAAATGAGGAAAGCAGAAAGGGAGAATGAAAAAAGGCACAGAACAGAACACTCCTCTGCATGGAAGGAGGAGGAAGGAGGAGGAAGGGGGAGAAATGGGAAGAAAACCTGGGAAATAGCATAAGGCTGAATAATGTACTGGGAAAAAAAAAATAGAGCAGCTGGATTTGCTAGGTGAGAGAGAAATATAAGAGCAGACTGAAAACTAGCCCCAAAAGATCAGGCCCTGAAGGAATTTAATGGAAGTGTCAACAAACTAAATATTGGTAAGAAAACAGTGTAAGTAAAGCAACAGGGTAAACATGCAGCTACAGTGAAAGAACACAGATAATTCTCCATATTAAAAAAGACAACATTTTGCTGAAGTAGCAGTAGTATTGACAAAAGAAGTCACTGAAACCACTGGAAGCTTTTGCAGTGTCTTAAACAGACTCTGTACCAGACCCTCAGCCCTTCTTGAGCAAATAATTTGTGGGAGGAACCAGGTGTGCAAACAGCCGTGGGCTGCTCTTATGCTGTCTTTAACAATGCAAAAATAACCCACAAAGTAGAATTTAAGATGCCTCATTCATGCCTAGCAATCACCACGTTTACTCATACGAAGAAAACTGGCCCAAACCTACTTTGTAGTCAGGAAACTGAGAGTAGGAATCAAAGCCTATCCAAGCAATCAGAGTTGTTGCAAAGATGGAAAACCTTAGAGAAGTCCAGGTATCTGGATCTCTCCAGCACTGAGGTGTCAGGGGAGGCACTTTGCTTTCGTTCCCTCTCCAGCACACATCTGTACAGAACAGGCACCAGAGAGAGGAGCTCCTTGGCAGGAGCTGACAGGAGGGTCTGGGACAACTGGTCAAATTCTAGACTTTGGGCAGCTGAAGGACTGGTACCGAGCTGTGTTGGTGAAGGCTGGAAACGCGCTGCTCTTTGGTAGCCACCAGTTAGCAAAACATCCCTGCTTTGGTCTAAGTGTCTGCAAGCAAAACCCTTCAGACGAGTCACCT
Source organism: Callaeas wilsoni (assembly GCA_013398955.1). NCBI lineage: Eukaryota > Metazoa > Chordata > Aves > Passeriformes > Callaeidae > Callaeas > Callaeas wilsoni. The sequence goes on from VWPU01015243.1 coordinate 207,648, forward strand.
TCCGCGGGTGCCTTCTATCTATAGCCCGCAGCAGTTTCCCCGCACCCCGTCACAGCGCCTGCCCTTATCTGCTGCGAGAAACGCCTGACACAAGGGGACTTGCTAAACAAAAAGGTTGTGTGAAGGGAGAAACTCATTCCTACTGCAGACTAAAGAGGGTGAAAGGGTTTTCTGCATCTGGAGAATTCACCACTGTATCCTGCTGTTGCAGTTTCCCCCTTCTAATAATAACTTGTTATCCCAGAGGGGCTATCACCGCTGCTATAGCCTTACTTTTTAAAAAGAATTTTAAAAAAATTCTTCTCTGCTGTAATATTTCACGAACAACAAATGCACTTAAAATGATACAGTAAGAAAATTCCCCAAGTGCTTCCAGAGCCAGAGAGATTGATAGACTTTGCCATGGTCTGTGGGAACTTAGCCTTCATTAAGGTCAAGCTAAATTACCTTACAAATAATTTAGCCTCTACCTACAGCTCCTTGATTCTGAACTGATAGATTATGCAGCCATTAATCAGCTCCAGGTCTGGCCTTTGCTTTTGACTTTCAGAAGGTAAACTTACTCCATGCTGCTCTTCTTATTGAGTTTCTCAGATACATTCATACTCATTAAAAAAAAGTAAAAAAGAAAAAATCTCATTCCTTACTAAGCACTGATGATTCCTCATGCTTCATGAAAGATTGAACACACCTTTTAATAAATTTGTTTGTAATGCACCAATTTTATTTTGCCTGCTCCCAAGGAAGCAGATTTCAATTTGATGGGCTGGAAGACACAAGAGATTATTTATGGCTGTATGTCTGAGTCTGTAGTCAGCTGCAGAGCCATAAATTTGGAAGACAGCACAATAACGGATCTTCAGTTAATTTCCTGGAAAGTCTGAAAACTTTGTTCTGGGCGATCGCTGACAAAGATATAATAACAATAAAATGACCCAAGATGGCCAAACCCAATTTAATAGTTTCCATAAAGATCATTTTAATCAGAGCTCTGTAGGACTTCATTCACCGATCCAATACCCTCCCTACATATAACCAGTGAAAATTCACTTTCATACCCTGATGAGATTTATTTGGCCTGGACTCCTGTAGCTCTGTTTAGACCTCAGATGCATGTCTTTAATAAGAAATACCTTCATATCCAAGGGCTGAATTTCACCCAGAGAGGTTGTTCAGTGAGGTTTCATTTTGAGAGATGATCAAGGGCCATGGCCTTATCACTCAGTTCTGCTCCAGCTCCCCACAGACGCTGGGTATACACTTGAAATAAAATTCTGACTTTCCATTACTGTCATAAAGTGAGTTGTAGAACCACTCTTTCTTGATTTGTCTTAATTAAAAATATATCTTCTGGCTCATGGAGGAAAAAAAAAGAAAAATGCTATCCATAGGTGATTAATGAACCTGCAGATATAGTCAATAGCCTTCTAGGGGCCTTTCTACCCAAAGTCCTGCTTCATTTGCTGCCCTTCATATTAACAAATTTTGTGATTTCTACATTAAGCCTAAAGTATCTGGCACAGACACAGAAAGAGAATTTATGTATTTTCTAAAGGACCAGCTTTCTGCAGGACATATGGAAAAACACTTTATGGCTATTTCCTGTAATGAATTCAAGAGTTTTGCATGAAAAACTCAAAAAATAGTATATCAATTTCTCATTTCTTAGCAAATATTTCTCGTTCTGTTTGACTTCAAAAAATCAAAATGCAAGTGAGAATATTAATTCCAACTGTTTCCTCTTCATGGGTAATTTTCATAATAATAAGTGAAACATTATCATTTGGTTCTTACCCTACCCCAATCACTCTTTTCTTTATTAGACCCACCTCCAGCCTCATGAGATCCTTATTGTTTTCTAAAAATACATCTCACTCAATTCACAGTGGAGGAAACTTCAGGCTTTTAAAGCTAAAACCAGAAGACAAAAGACAACGCCAGAAACAGGAGTGAGAAGGAAAAAGTTTGCTATTCTGTTTTTCTGTTTGTTTGGGGTTGTAGTGGGGTTTTTTGTTCGTTTTTAAATGCCACCCCTGTCAGTCCTGAGGACAGCTAGAGGACAGTGCTTGTTTTATGGTCGGGGACCGTTGTATGGCACTGACTACTTTCATCCAATCTTACATCACTTGAGTGCTCAGCAGCTCAAACACAGCTCAGGCAGCCCTAGAGCTATGGGTGTGCATTATAGATCTGTACCTCTCTGCCTGCACATATCTCCAAGTGTCTCCTACTTGTGTGCAAAGCAGAAGTAGATTTTCAAGACCTTAGCAGGCAGTGTAAGGGACGGGTTTCCAGAGGAGGTGCACTCTGGTTGGAGAAGCTCCATAACCAATAGATTTTTAAATTTTTTTTTTAGCACTCAGCAGCATTTTCTGGGATGTCTCTAGCCAGACTGTCAAAGCTGTTTAGCACCGAAAAGAGTCAGCCGGCCTAGAAGCTCCAGTGCTAATTTTAGTGGCTAAATGAGAGCTGACCTCAATCATGCGAGCGAGCTCCTTGGGAAAGTCTGGCCACAAAGCTTTCATCTCAACTGACTGCTCCTCAAGCAAGTGGTAAATGTCTTCCGACATTGTCCTCCTACTTCTGTGCCCTAACATATGCACTCTGCTTATTTATAGAATGTGTGAGCTTCACATACATCAGGCTGAGTCCCTCGGGACCAAAGTCGCATTTTGTTTTGCGGCCAATGGTTCTCCTGGGCTCTGAGAGCAAAGGCTTGCTCTGCCCTCCTGCTACACAGGAGAGGGCAACAGCTCCCAGTTAACCTGGATTCAGGAATATTTCTGGGAACAGTAACAACTAACAAGAGTAGGAGGGAAGAAGCTGATGGGCTGGTGAGCTCCAGGCCCACCACACAGGAAGGGGAGAGAGGGAAGATCCCACCAGGTTTGCAACAGAAACCTCCTCCAGCCACCTGCAAGGACTGCGTAATTTGGAAAGGTCTGCAATGCATTCCTGCCTTGCTTGAGGCCTGGGAGATTCCAGGGCAGAACAGCAGAGCCTATCTCCAAAATATAGGATATTTAGTGTTGGAAACACAGCCTTAAGCCCTATGTCAAATAAAATTCCACCTGTGCTCAAACAGTAAAAACACAGCAACCACCAAACAAAAACCACACACACATCACAAAACAATTTTGCCCAGTTGGTTTAGTGGAACCAACCAATAATTCAGCAGAAATCTGAGTTTACTATTTACCCATAAACCTATATTTACTACATTTATTATAAACCTAAGTTTACTATTAGAGATTAGTGAAAAAAAAAAGTTTCTTCTTTTAAAGCCACTTTAATTTCTTTTTGTATTCTATGCACAGTAACAAATTAGTTTAGACAAACTCCACGTGACAATGCACCAGCCTCCCTAAGGATGGACATACTACTTTTTGCAGGTGCAAACAATTGAGCTGAAATGTTCAACTACAGAGAAGATAAGAGAAGCATCATCATGCAAGTATGCCTCTTCATCAGATGTAGTCAGGCAAGAAAATTCCCTTTGTCTAAGGCCACAGTGCATTCTGGTGGGCACCGAGCTCTCAGGCAGCTCAATCATCACATAAATAAGCCCTAATTGGCATTCCCAACTGTTTTGAAATTGTATTGCCTTCTGCTGGTACTCCAAAAAGTATGCCTCTGGAGATATCTGGGAAAAAAAATCATCAAAGATCATTTGCAATTAGATGCAACAAACCAATCCCAACTGGTGTGTGTCAGGGGTAAAAATACCATCAGCCCAAATGGCAAATGCCTTTTGGTTTGTCAGGAATTGAATGTGCAGCACCAAGCGAGCGGTTATTACGGACTCTGATCAGCAAAGCAGACAATCATTTGCCTTGTTATCGTGCTGCCTGCCCATGTGAACAGCATCAAACAACCATTAAAAGACACCCCGCTCGCCCCCGACGGGAACACGGGTGGTGAGTATCTGAAAACCTCCTCGTTAACAAGCTAACCTTTGAGTCTGGTGAGAAGGCAAGGAAGCATTTACCAGCCACTCTATCAATAATTATGGAAAGGAAAATCGTAGCTCATTGTCTTTCCCAGTGCGGGGAGATAAACAAGGCAGGCCTGGGGCGAGAAGCCTTTCCACAGCAGCTCCCAGCCATAGGCAACAGCTGCCAAAAAGGCAATTATCCATGGAGCTGCTCCCCTGGGGCTGTTCAAAACAGGGATGATGCATGTTTGGAAACTACCCCAAAGCCCTTCTGCTGGTAATAGGAGTCTCTGTGGCACACAGGGCCCCAGGGACACCGAAATACCCTGGCAAACAACAACCTGAAAGGCCCCACGCGTGGGTGGGCAGTGGTATCGTATGCTGGGGCTGGAGTCTCAAACACCATGATTTTTGTTCCCTTGGAGCTGTGATGTTTCCCCAAGGCCCTTTGAACATGTAGGGATGGGGACCTAGTTTTAAGCAGAAGGCAATAACTCAGTTCCCTAGTTTTCATATTTCTCCCTCCTGTGTCACCCAAGAGGACTTAGAAAAGTAATTATGCTTTAGCATGCAGCCACCCACCTTTGTTACAAGCCTAAATCCTGTTCCCATTTATAGCCCAATTCCATTTTGTCTCCAGCCTCATTGCAAGGAAGGAGGGAAGGCACACCTGAGCCTGCACCAGACTCCCTGGGGGTTGCTACCCTACTCCAGCTCAGCCTTTGCATCAAACCACCAGTTATCTTTTCAATTAATTGTGGGTATCATAGTGGTTGACAGGACAACCTTACTAGCAAGGGGTAATTTAATATGACTAGACCGTAATCAAAGTGTTAATAGCCTCAAAATTTAATCTGTGCAGAAGTAGGATTTATAAAAGGGAAAGGATAACCAGGGCTCAGATGAATAATGTTAGTTGTAACATTACAGCTAGTTGTAATAGAATAATTAGTTGTGATATCCAGGAATAAAAATTACACTGCTTTGAGTTCCAGGATGTGTGCCAAAAAGGGGCCGTTAGTCACAGAGATGAGGAACAGTTACACAGTCCATTATCTCATGAACTTCAAGGCCCAGAAATGAATCCTGCATGTCACAGGAAAATTGAGACTGCATTTTCAGCAATACATAGCTTTTCATTTTAGCCCTTAAACCAGATCCTTTCTGACTACTGGAATGTGCCTTCCCACTTGGAGACAGGTATCCTCAGAAGCCCTCCTGACTGAGCTTCACTTTTCCTTTGGGCGTGGTCCCAACTTCTCCCTCCTGTGGCAGATGAAGCTCACCCCTGGCATTCCCACTCGCTCCCTTCCTCTATCCTTACCAGTCTTGTGGAGACAAAAAAACAACACCTCAAACTACATTAAATCCCAGCCTTTCTCTGTTTTTTTCCTTGTAGGGCAAGGATGCTGGGTGATGGTTTGGCTGCCTCCATTAGCAGGTGCTGTGCCCTCATGAGGTTAGGCAGCCCCTGCTGCTCCCTGGCTCAGTGTTCAGGGCCAAATGTTTTAATCATAGAATGAAAGAATTTGTTTGGTTGGAAGGGAACTTAAAGCTCATCTTGCTCCAACCCCCCTGCCAGGGCCAGGGCCACTTTCCACCAGACCAGGTTGCTCAGAGCCCCAGCCAATCTAATCCCCTCTAATCTAGCAACACACTTCTAAACCCAAAGTGCAGGAGGCAGCAATAAAGCTGGTGTTCAGCATCACAGTGAGAAAACCAGAAGCTGTACAAGAGCAAAAGGTGAAGTGACCAAAATTCTTTTTTTTCCTTAATTATGGCAGCAGCCAGTTTTTACCATCCCATTGTTACTCATTCACTTGCATGACAGACACAGCAGCAATTGCTTGACCTGGTAGGCACTTAAAAAAAAATACTTTGAATCACTTCTATATTATAAAACTTACTTTAAAACCATTTTCTGCTTTTTAGTTAGTGATAAAGAAATTAAATGCTTTTTCAGGTTGTGCTTACCCATTTCTCCTTCATTTCCTCTGGCATACTTTCTTTCTTCCTCTTCTTGCAGTGCTAAAAAGAAAAAAAGTGGGCCTGTGAAGGAGGAAAACTGGTAAAGAAAAGATAACTCTCTCTAGGGAAAACGGGCAGGAAAAAGAGAACAGAAGTTGTGATTATTTTTTTTTAAGAGAGATCACCTGGGATTGAAACAACTGAAACTTTTGTCTCCTTCTCATGCACACACACATCCCCTCACCCCTTTTTCTTCTTGGTTCCAGCTGACTCGCACCTTCTGGCAGGCACGTAGGTGCTTGTTTTGCTGTTGCTCCACAGGATGGAGTCACCAGAAACGATGTTCCCGGGAGATGTTTTGTGTAGGGATAACCTGGGAAGCAAAGCTGTGCTCCGCTGGCCCTTTCCTTGCACACACAATCATGTGCTGCAGTCCTGCTCCATCTTCCCTGGGTTATATATGGGGAAAGACACCACTTAACACATCTGGGGAAGCGCTTCCCCACATGGGCACGGGAGCTCTGGCTCAGAGGCAATTAAACTCCAGGCTGCACGTGCTCACACACCTATCTTTTGTGGCTGGCACTAAACAAGTGCTGCACTGAGCCAACAAATCTTAAAATGGCCTCATTTTTCTAGCAATTATGCCTCAGGCGAGGCCTGTGTGGCCCAGAAAGGAAAAAGGTTAACTTTTTCTGGAATTCCCTGAACCTGCTTATCTGCTTCTTCTCCCTAACCATCTGCCAGTTTCAGACACCTGTTATAATATATCAGTTTGTCTTGCGGTGGTTCCTGCAGTCTATCAGCAACCTGAGCAATTAGTATTGTCAGCAAATCATTCATTAACTGAACTATTCAGTTTCAGCTAACTTAAGAGTAATTGTGTATTTAATTCCTATCTAGCAAGATCAAATCAATCAAAAAAAAAAGGACTATGGGTAAATATCAAAGATCAATAGGTAACAAATGAAAACCTTAATTAAAGTCTTATCTGACTGCTAACAAAAAAACCCCAAGTAAAGCAAAGGAGATTATTTCATATCAGGTCATTCTGATTACCCTCCCGCTGTCTCCCCAGCTCAACTCTGACATTACTCAAATACTTGGTGAAAAGGCTGGAGTACATTTTTGGCATCATGAGAGCACCTCTCTCCCTCCCCGCCTGGCAGAGACCCCACACAGGCAGTTCAATGCCACTTTGAGGGTGAAGAGTGACCTCACAAAAATGGTATTTTCCTACACATTTTCCCCTGCGAGTTGGGAGCTGCAGCTACTGACCTTACTGGCAAGGAAACAATTTTACTGCTGGTTGCTGTTGTTTGTGTAGAAGCATCGAGCTGTTAAAGAGGGAGCAGGAGATTTTTCCCTCCTGTGTGTCACCAGCAGAGGTAAATAACATCTCTGCATCTCTGCTGTGCAAGCCAGAGAGTAATTAGGGGGATCTGCACAAGCCTCTGCATTGATGAGCTGATTATCTGTTCCTGCCCTTGAAGGTTCAGGCCCCGTGTTGTCCCCGATGCCTGCGATGGTTTTGGCACTGTCAGGCCAACGAGAACGTCAGACGAGGAAAGCAAAAACACTACGGCTGATTTTCAGCTGTGCTCAGGCACACAACCTTCAGCAAAATCAAGGCCAAACAGATACATCAATAAGTTAAACTCTACTGAGGTCAAGAAAGGAAAAGAAAAAACACCCAAACCAATAAATCAGTCTTATCAGATCAATACACCTAATCTTGGTGAGATCCACAGGGCATGTTTTGTTGGCAGGGGAGATCATGGGCTCAGCCTGGAGAATGTCTGCTAACACCACCAACTTCAGAATGCTGCCAAGAAACCTGCAACAGCAGAACTACCTCCCCAAGACACGGCAGCCAGGCACTGCTGCCCTGCTCACAGGCTCCGAGATAACACACCTGCAACAAGGAGGAGACCTTGGTGGGGGCATAGACAGGAACGGGATGGACATCATAAATTCTGTTAGCTTTCCTACCCTCCTGGTCCCTTGCCCTACACCCTATTTATGCCATCACCTGCCAGTGACTCCCTCTGGCCATTCCTCTCACCCGAGGCTTCTTTCCCCACATGAATTCTGTTTTCTGCATTAGCTCCTTCCTACATTAGTCACCACAAAAGTGCCATGGTACAGTGCTGAGTCTGCACAGAGGAGAAGGCAACCCTACGTGTACGTATTTCTAAACTGAAGAAGCATCTTTCCATCCAAATACTGAGCTGGACCCCTCACAACACACACGCATTGATGGGATCTGCTGCCCTGTGCTTCTCAATCAGGGCAAATAAATATCAGCTTGGTTACAGCAACTGGGCTTCTCCAAAAAATAAACAAGCCCACCCAAGACAATTTACTGTAATAGCTTCTGGTTTAGTACAAAGCTCTAAGTCAGCTTGTTTTTGGAAAAAATAAAAATAAGTGACCTACCTAGAAGCATGGTACAATGAGAGCTTTCACCACTGCTGGAGCATGCATTCTTCAAGTGTGCTTTCCTGTTGATGCCATTTTTCTCTCAGAGCCAGGGAGGACACACAGGAATCTCTCTGATCAGAGCTGGTTGTAAGGCCAGAAGTGGGTGGCACCTGCACAGGAGGTTGCAGAGCCTCTGAACCTTCATCACCAAGCACGGTGTACAAGTACCATGGCTTGACTTGGACCGAGAATGTCAGACAGCACATTTGGCTCCAGATACCCAACTATTTCTCTGTTTCTGCTGCATTTGCAGTGGTAGTTGCTACAAAACTGCCTTTTACACTGAGCCGTGCAGGACATGGGAGCTGCTGGAGGAACCGCATACTGCTGCAGCCTCTGGATTGGAAAGTGTCATATGGATTACTTGATGTGCCACCTGTGTCCTGACCCCATCCTTTGCTTTTGGACTAACAATAATGATGCCTTAGGATTTTAGCTTTTATATTTTCATATGTTTGTAATCCTGCGATTCTTTAGTGTGTAACTCTGAGCACGATATAGAGTGTTAGCAACTGGTTTTCCCATTTTGGTCAGACACAACAATTCCTCTCAAGGCCTGAGAATCAAGGACACCTCCCTGTCTCAGGCCCCGAGAAATGTAAATGAAAGGGAGTTGGGGGGAAGCAAACTGGAAGAATGGAACCCCACTACTTGAAGCTGTAATAGGACAATTAACCTCTGATATGCAAACGGACAGATATAAGTTCTGTCCGAAAAACCTGTGACCGTGTCCGTCTTGGGTGTAGTCTGTGAGACTCCTGCACTGCCCAAGGTGCACCCTGTGAAGGCCTTTCAATAAATCCCTACCCTTTATCCTTTCACTCAGTCTGGCCTCTGTTCCAGGTCAGCCTCTCCGAGGCATCAATAAGACAAGCAATTTTATTTCATGCATGTGCGTGAGACTTCCCCGGTCTCTGAGCATCCCCTGCCCTTTCCCCCTCCAGATCCTGATGCTTCTCACTGAGCCAGCCTGCAGCCAGACAGGAGGCAGTCCTATGCAGGTCTCCCCTTTTTTTAATGCTGCTTCCCATTTCACTGGGCTGGAAACTGCCAGCAGAGCGAAGGAAGGAGGGCAGAGGCATCAGCATCTTCTGTACATCTGTCCCACTGCCCAGCTCTCAGCCGCAGGTGAGGCTGAAGCCAAAAGACCTAATGAAGCAGAGAAGAACAGCTACACTCCTGTCATAAAAGGCATGCCAAGCTTTCATCTTCTGAGAGGTTAAAAATAAACAGTTTAGCTTTCAGCAAAGTGGTCTGATTAGAGGAAAAGAAAACTACACTGATTTCCATGGAAATGGAATATTTTGTTGCTGCTACTTGATCTTGTTGAAACGTATTAAGAACACAAAAGAGTACAATTTCAATATCTGGAGAGTGGTAGTATACTTTAAAAATTTAAATTAAATTGATTTCTTTTAAAAGAAAGCTGGCTGATTTTAGTTTCCTAATTAGTTCATTACCACTGCAAATGGAGCATGTTCTTATAAGCTTATAGGATATTATAGAAATACAGAAACAGCTGCAGCCCGCAACAGAAGAGATACAGACATAGGCAATATCTGTACATAAAAATCAGAGACTTAAAGAGCCTCTAAGGTCCTCTATCTCCTCTCTAAAACCAGCAAAGAATTGTTTTTAACTTGTAAGTCTTTCTAAATTTAAACCCATTACAAAACAGATACTAGTTTCTATGGAAGAAGGCTCAATCCCTAAATTTTGTTTGCTTTTTTTAACATGTAGGAATACTTCCTAAGAATGAGACCTGCCTACACATGCTCTGAAAACAAAATAACACAATTAGTTTGAGTTCTCATCTCATTACTGCGGTAGGTATCTCCATAGGGAGGTTCCCTTGGAATGAGCTGCATCCTATTTCAGTTTAACCCAGATAGTAACAAAATAATCCCTCAAAACGGGGCAGCGCTGCCATGACCTTCACTGTGATAGGTACTAAATACAGGTGTGAAGGAAAGGCTGCTTCACTGACACAGTTGTTCTCTTTGTAGACATGCCCTGGGGTGGGACCACCTCCAACATTTCTGCACCCACTGCTGGGACCTTGTCACAGCATGGCCCAACTGAAATTTTCTATCAAACAAATGTTAAAAATACCCCAAATCTTTGTTCTCAGCTAAAATAACACATTGTGATGGTAACAAGAAAAAAATAATTCCTTTTCTTCTTCCATTTCCTCAAACTGAAATTTCAACAGAAACAATAAACCCTTTAGGTTCTCATTTTGACAGCGTGACTTTTTTTTGACATAAATTTTAAATTATTGTAATTTTAGGTGACAGAGCAACTTGAGCTTCTAACCAAGAGGCTGCTGTATTTTTATCTGTGTATTATGTTTTCCCACATGCTTGCAACTGGCATGTGCTCTCCTTCCAGTAGTGATGACCCAGGGTAGAAAGCAGAGCCAGGAAAGGTTTGCCCACAAACCACCCTGATTGAGGACAGATTTCCACTGCTGACAAGTCACGCCAGATATTGGTCAGTATAAATATCATTGATGCTGTTGCTCAAGGGGACCTTGCCTTGCCTGGCCTTTTCTTTTTTCTTTTCCTCGTGAAATCAGTCCTGCAGTTTCCCTTGCATTAGGCTGGAGACCCTGTTTGGCTAAGGCTTCCTATACATTTAATATGAAAGATTGTCCATGGATACGTTTAGGAGTGGATCCACAAGAGAGGCAGCTGCTGAAATACCTAATTTCCAGTGCCTGCTAATTTTCATAGCCCTAATGAAGGTGTTGGAGCTCTGTATTGAATGTACAGGGAAAACCACAGAACACAGCAGCAACGGCAGCTACTGAGTAAGCAACACTGATGAGAAGAGTGGGACACATGTCCCATTCCTGGACGTAATTAGGTGGCTGTGGCTCATGAGAAATCAGAGCCTATTAACAAAGGAGCCTGGTGAGTACAGGTGATGGGGGAATTGTTGGCAAACAACGACCTGGGTAAGGGTATAGTTACCCCATTATGGCCATTACACAATTCTTCCTTCTTTGCTGTTTCTTTTCTGCTTACAGACACCTTTTTTTTTACCATTTCCTGATTTTCTCTTCTCAAATAGGTGAATACTACAGTTTGATAGGCTGGGTCAGCTAAAAGCTCCTCAATGTTTGGTACTTGCAGCCACACAGATTCACTGTGCAGACTTAATTGTAGTAAGGACTGGTTTAAGAGCAGCAGATCAATGCCCTGGAGAGTTGTTAGAGTGAAATACAGAGATCTCATCCACAGATAAAAGGAAGAACACCACCAATAATGACAGAAAAGGCACTCATCAGCTATATTTTCACTCATTGTGCTGCATCCAGCAAAAAAAAAATTGGTGTATTCAGTTCCCCACTTTAGTAATTTTGCTTTTAACAATATCTGACTTTGTATTCAATCAGCAGACCCTATTACATGAAGCATTTTTTTGGACACCTGGTGGTTTTGCCTGCATCCACAGCCTTCTGTTCCTGGCCAAATAAATTTCTGTTTCACTGCCTGCAGGCAGATCAGCCGAGGAGAGCAGAGCAGAGCCTGCCAGCCCCACACTTCTCCAAATAAAGCATTAGCTATGCATCAGCAACTTTTATATACAGACCTTCTTCACAGATCACTTTCCCCTCTATATCACCTGTACAGACACGCTGCATTTTACCTGCCTGGCCTGGCACTGCCCACTTTGTGCAGCTCAGCGTGTTGGTGGTTCCTGTGCAGCTCTGCCATTTCACAGTTCCTATCCAGCTGAAGGGCACTGCCATGTGGATGGTGCTAAACAGGATCCTCCTTGCGAATTTGAACAGGTAGTGTGGAAAATTGTAATGAGGGTCTTAGGCATAACCCCCAGCACACACAGACATATTAACCAGCAAACCACTTCTTTGCTATGTTGCTTTTTTAAAAAAGCTAAAACCTTTTTGAAATAAGCCTGTACTTATTTCTTCTGAAGTAAAGATAATTGATTCAGACCTTCCTGAAATGTATTCGAGCTCAATAGAAGCCGTGGCCTAGCGAAGAGCTGTGCCTTCACTGTGCAGGGGAATCCAGCTTGCTTAGGAGCCTGTGAAAGCCATGGCTCTGCAGGTGGGAGGTTAATTTCCAACAGCCTGATTCAGCAATAAAGAAATAAATACAAAATCCTCCTCAGACCTTTCAGACACCAGCACTTGAGAAGCACTGAGAACAGATAAGCACGCTTCTTTTAACAGAAATCTTAAATCCCACTGGTTTGCCCAAATGAGTCTCAGATTTTCACTAGAGTTGTGCATAGCACAGAGCTATTCATGTATTTATTTAGTGTAGCTGGGGGCCAGCAGGCTGTGGTTGAAAGTGGGGCACAGGTTTTGGGGGTGGCCATTCATGGTCAGTCACTGTCAGGGTCCCACAGGGGGCCAGTTTGCAGCTGCCCTACTCTCTCCTACCCCGGAGGCAGGAAGGGGCTGAGCAATGGGTGATTCTCCTGGGACACTGGCTTTCCCTGCCTTTTCTCCAAGCACTAGGGAGGCAGGAGGAAAAGGGCTTCTATTAACTACAGAACAAAGTTTGTCCCTTTTAGCTGACTCTCTCAAAAGCAGGAGCAAACTTGGCTTCCTATTTCTAACCATTCTCATAGAAGATAAGCTACAAATAAGTAGTATTTAGGTCAGCAGAATCACATTTATAAGCCATAAATCAAATCCAGCCAACCTTGAACACTTATTTGTAGTTTATAGACCACAACTTTGAATGTCCTGTGAATCCTGATGCTGAACTGCTGGATTTTGTTTCCACGGCATTTAGGAGGCAAATCAACAAACTCCAGCAGCCCCAGAGGGGTCTGTCATCTGCCAGGGTGACGTGCAGTGTGCTGACACATTCAACAGCAAAGAGCGCATGCAGCATTTTGTTCCCAAAATCCAGCTTTTTGTCAAATAAAACTGTGTCAAGCAGATGATAGCACCGAGTTGCTGCTGTATTCCCCTGTGTGCAGGACTCCTGGTCTTCTGCATGTAAGACGAGCTTTGTGTCTTACATCCCTAAGTTTTGTCCTCATTACACACAGGCATCTTACTGTCTGTATTGCACCTTCCTTTGAATCCCTCAGTTCTCTTACCTGATGCTTTGTGCCACTCATGAAGTCTGATGAGTATCTTTCCAGTTAGGGCAAAGAATTCCCCTTCCTGCACCTCATCAAGTTCTCAAAATAGAAAGAAAATGAGTTTCTGCATGACTACAAAGTAGTCCCCATGTGTGGGAAATAGCAATTCCCATGAAAAAAATAGAATGAGAAATTGGTCATGTTGTCTTAAAAGAGGGTGAAATGTTTGTCCTTTGGTTAACAGAGGAGATATGTTTGAAACACATTTCTGGTGTATCCACTAAAACAAACTTTCCAAAGGAGTCCACCAATATATAAGTGCTTAAATTCGGGAACAAATATTACTCAAAAATGGCACTGTGCTCACATCCATCACATTTGGCATAGTCAATAGGCACTAGAGCTGCTCCCATTTCAAGGCAGATATGACCTGTAAATCTTTCCCTTTCACTTTGTTTCCCCTTGTGCACAGCACGGTTTATGTCTGGGTTCCTCTCAGTGCAGGCTCTTGGCAGTTTAAAGAGAACAGTAATTGCTACTTCAGTGATAGAGGGGGAAATAAAGGGGCACCCTGCCTCTTGTTTGCACAATTCTCTCCCTTTAAATGGAAGGACGAGATTGGATGAATTTCTGCCTTTGAAGAACAGGAGCTGTGAGCCTCTTCTGACGCAGTGTAGCTGTGCTGATGTGCCTGTGTGAGCCACCTCCAGCCCTCCTTCACTGCTGGTTTTATGTGGATCATGTCACTGCTGGCTGCTCCATGTGGGGAAGCAACACAGCTCTGCAGGCAGGTAGGGCTGGGATTCCCTCCGTCACTGCAGCAGCAGTTCCTTGCTTTTCCAGCTGTTTGTTTGCTGTTACAGGGAAGGACAGGGCTGACTCTCAAACCATCTCACAGGAGAGCTTTCCTGTGTCTGCCTGACGATCAAAAGAGGGATTTGTAGCTGCCTGGGGTTCATGAGGATCCTGGGCTGTGGTGACAAGCAGCCTGGCTGAGATACAGATAAGAGAATTGTGCTTGTTTAGCCACCTGCGACTTGAAAGCTCAGCCTGTTGAGGAAGGGCAAGTGCACATCCAGCACTCCTCCAGGCAGGGGCAAGATCCACTTCAGAAGCACATGGGAAAGAGGAAAGTTTTGTTCTTGGCAGATACCTGGAAATTTTGTAAAGCTCCCCTGCTCTATATTGCCTAAAATATTCATGAGATACGTGGAGATCAAGTAACAGAGACACTGTGTGATGGAGAGACACAGAGACCACAGGTGATACCCCAATGTCAGACAGAGCAGGCAGAGGAAAAACCACTGAGAAATCAACATCCCCTCCAAACAAAAATATGTGGAAAATGGGCAGTCCTTGCAGGCATTTCTGTGCTGAAATGCACCAGTAGGGTCAGAAAGTATGAGCCTGTCCAGGGACCCTTTCCTCTATACCCATCTCACCAGCATCTTTAAAACAATGGAGAAAAAGAAAACAAACAAACAAAAAAAAATAAAAGCCCTGCTATGCTCTGTGGGATAACATGCAGGATAATAGTAAAATGGCCCAACTGCAGATGGTAATTACAAGAAAGGACAATATCTCTCCCCCTTTCCTGTAAGCCTGCTCGTGGCTTACCAGCTGGGGAGCTGCACAGGTTTGGGAAGGCAGAAAGTGATCCCCCATGAAGTCACTGCACCTGCCTTCTTGGAAGAGAAGAGTGAATTTTTATCATATAGGGATATAGGTAATTTTCTCTTCCCTTCATGTGGAATGTAGGCTCTTGCTTTAATAAATTACTGCCTTTCCTGATAACATATCCAATAGAAGTTACACTGCATCTTTCACTGACAGTTTCAGGTCAAAGTTGTCTTGCTAAGTTTCTGCTCTGGAAAATCTGTTATCAGCCAAGAAGACACCAGCCTCTCAAAGGAAGGTTCCTGGGAGTCCTACATCCCTCATAGGGCAGCTGGAAAATTTGGCTTGGCAAAAAGCTACGTTTTCAGGCATTGCAGATAATCCTGCTGAGCTGTGGTTGAGGCTGCAGTTAAGGGGGGCTGCTGGAATGTGAGAGCAGGTTGTGGGGCACACACTGAAATACCGACTCTGCTGTCTGTAATTGCATAAGCAGCTTCTCAAAAGGATGAGGAGATATATCCCAGGAATTGGCTATCTGAGGTTATGGAGATAGTAGATATTTTCAGAAATCAGCACCACTGCCAGAAAATAAGGTGGAAAAACTCCCCCATGGAAACTAGAGGAGGCAAAGACAGGAATGCTGGGACAGCGAGAAAATAGAGTGATGAAAAAGATGGATAAATGGTAGGGGAAGACTCTTTTCATAATATGATCTGTTTTGGGGAACTTGACAATTAAGTTGACTCTTAGAAATGAGGAATCCCACCCAAAGCTGCTTTTCTGGGGAAGGGGATTATCTTGGCTTCGGTTCCCTACTGTTTTTAAACACACAGGCAATGCAATTAAGCATTGCTACTTTCCTAATTGTTGAGGCTATTCTCAGAGGCTCCCAAGACTTTCCAGGCTCTGCAGCGTTGGTCTGGAGTAGGGATTGCTCAATTAGCAGCAAGATATGGCAAGCAGTGAGATCTGGGACTCAGTGCCCTGGTCAAATAGGAATTCTGTCAGTTTATGAAACACTGACGTAATTCTGCTGAGATGGAGCCAGAAAAGGGATTTATTTTGCCTGTCCTGTTCCTGCAGATTCACCTGGATTTTTCCAGAGGATATGAACACAGTCTTTACTTGCTCTGTACTACAAGCCCTGTGCAGTGCTGCTCGGTGCTCTGCTCTGCAGGGACCTCATTTCACAGGCTATGTGAAATTACATCTCAACCTAGAAGTGGGAGGGTACACTCAGCCAACTCATAGGTTAACAACTTTCAGCTCCTCTGATGGAAGAAACCCCTGTACCAGTAACTAAAACTAGCCTGGCCCCATCTGTAGGTTTACATTCTGTTCAGAATCCCAAAACCTTGTGTTTGGGACACTACTAGTCTCTTCCTGGAACTAACGGTTGTACATCTCTATACATAAAAGGCATCTGATTTTTCATAGGTGCTCAGCTCTACCAGGACTTGTTAAAACATTCCAGCCTTGAAATTACATAAAGAAGGGGAAACAAGAAACAGTTAAATCCCCCTTTAGCTTCGTTGTAAGATTTTGCATTTTCCTATTCAGAAGTTCAGTCAAATAAGCAACACAAAACAACAACGGATCTGAGATGAGCAAATAATGCAATATTCCCGTGGCAAGATGCAAACCTTACCCTCCCTCCCCTGTTCCCCAGCTTTGACTGCCCTTCTGACTCCCAAACATTTAATTTTTCAAGGGAATACTCAACTTCTGGACTCTAGACAGGAAACAAAATATTCATGTCATGGATTTCATTGCATCTGGTGCGTTCTGCCACAGCACTGACTCTCCTTGGGCAGTGCATCAGCCTGGGGGCAAGGCTGAGCAGGGAGACACCCTGCCACACAACCAAGGGGGATAAGCAGGCTGTTCATGCCCAGGCACCCAGTGCCGCTCTGCCTGGAGGGGGCTTGTTGTGGTGAAGGAACCAACCGGGGGACCACAGAGCCCAGGAACAGAGGTTTGGTGGGCTAGTACCAAGGAGTGAAACCCTCATTCTGTGAAGATGGCTTCTACCTTTGGTTTCCTAGGATTCCTGCGGCTTGGTTCTGTCTGAAGTTGACAGACACCTCTTGCGTCCCCTAAGGGAAGGTGTCCTGACCTGTCCCCCCCTTCTCCTCTTCCTATGGGTCCCTGTGGTGTCACCCCGCCCCCTTCCCTGCATCCTTATGAAGCCCTGATTACTGTGTCTTGCCCTCTCTTCGGCTTCCGGACCATTTGAGGGTGCTTCTACAATAAACCCGTGGATCACCGGCCGAGAGCCACCTCTGCGCAACTCATTTCTGGCCGCGCCTGGGCTATCCAAAGCCCCGGGCACGCTAGGCTCCGTGCCCTCCACCGCACGGGCTGGAAGGCTGGCAAGCGAGGCACCGAGGTGCCCCGGGGCGTCCTTCCTTTGTGTGGGACACGCCTGGACCAAGCTGCTGCCATCTCAGCCCAGCCAGCGTGCTGGCGGCGCATTTTAATATTAATATAGGGGCTGGTACCCAAACCACGGCAGAGCGGTTGGTGCACAGTGCCTGCACCCAAAAGCAAGCTCAGAGCAGAGGAGAGGTGCCTGGGGTTTGTCTGCCAGCTGATGCTCATGTCTAACATGGCTCAGAGGTGTGTGCCTCAGCCAGGTGGGGCTGGGGGATGCCACAGGACTGTCTCTGGATGCCTCACCCTGCAGAACCACCGACACTGCCCACCAGGACCGGTGCCAGGTCTCTGCCTTCATTACACCCTCACTAGTGGGGGTCCTGATTTTTGTGAGCCACCAGACTATCCTTGCTGAGCCCTTCTCCACCTCCTTACTCCTCCAAAATGACCCAACAACCTGAAGCAACCATTTGGAATCGAAATTTCTGCTGGAACAGTAGACTTGTTACAAGATAAATACTAAGGGATGGAGAGTGCTAGACAGGTACAGGCATCACTGCAAGCCCTTCTGATAACAACAGATTCAGACCAGTGTATCGTGTGTTGCACACGTGTCTGTATTAATAGCTTGGATCTCTTCTGGGAGTTGGCAGAAATCTAAAGTTGTATTAATGTCTTTTTCTTGCCTCCTCGATTAAAAAAAAAAACCAACTACCTTTAAAGTGAGGTCCTAAGCTGTCATGAATTCTTACTAGACACACTGTAATTGCTATTCCAAAAAGAGCAAAGTGCAGAGACAACAACTGCAGAAATAGAAAATTGAAGCTGATCTGGAGATTTAAAGCAACCAATACCTGTGTTATGTTCTCTCCCTTCCAGATGGCTCGTGTCTGAATGGCTTTCTGCTACCTTTTTCTTTAATTTTTTTTTTTTTTTGATCGAAGTAACTTAATGATTTTTTTACGGCATGACGTGATGAAACCCGAACTGACGTTACATTTCACTAATGTACAGCTCCCTTGAGCCAATATCAATTTAGTCTATGATGGCTTTGCAAGGGCAGAGGTCAGCTGAGGGGCTCTCCCCTTAGCTCTGTCACAACCTCTTGAGTTTCCAGGACACTTATAAATAAATCAGACATTCACATTTCAAGCAGGGAGTCAGAATTTGAAGAGTATCTCCTGACCCATGAAAAGCAATTTTTACTTGAATGATGCTTCAATCAAAACTGATCAAGGATGACCTGACCCTTGAATATGAGTAGATGGAAAAGCTGCTGGGGGCGCAGTGGCTGCTTCCCAGAGTCTGAATGCACTGCAGTCTGTGCACGTGCCACTTTTATCCCGGGGCTTGTTCAGCCATTGCTCCTGCCACCAGATTCCTTAGGGACTGGGTGTCCACAGGCCAGGGGGACACCTCTTCCAGCACAGTGACCTGCCATAAAGACACTGTTTAGGGGAGACCAAATCCCACAGGGTGCATCTCAGCTGCTGACCCTCTCTCTCCGCTCCCCGGGGTGGCATGGCAAACCTGTGGAGTTAGGGTCGTCCTTCCCTGCTGGACTCCTTTTCCCGTTTTGGGACTATGACTTGGGACCTCCTGGGAGGGAGTTTGCTGCTGTGACAAACCCTCCTGGGCCCCAAGAGGGAGGATGTGCTTCCCAGAGCCCACTCAGGATGAGAGCCCTCCCAGGGGCACTTTTAGCTCCTTAGTGTTACCACAGGGCCAGGCTACAGCCCCTTGGCAACTGAAAGCAGCTTCCCTGGAAGGATGTCAGCCCAGGGCCAGAACCCATAAATAAATATCTGTAAGTTGTTTGGATGAATACAATTGATCGGTGTCTTCAGCAATGTGAATTTGGAATTGTTTGACTGTTGAACTCAGTGGAAAAACCTTCTCTTTTACAAATACAGAACAGACTAACCTCTGAAAATCTCTAATTACTATTATTATTATTATGTTTTACTGAACCTGTTTAGGCTTCCACACTTCTCCATACCCTCAGTTGAACCACCCAAATTCTATTATCTGAGGTGGTTTTCCCGCAGAGCATCTTCTGGTTCATCCCTAATAATGCACAAGCTTGACAGGCATTTCCCCTTTTCATTTGTTCTGGCTGAAGCCTCCTTGCTTCTGCCTGTGATGAAGGAAAAATCGTCCTCTGGAGGCAGGGTTCAGAAAGGGTTGTATGTCAGGGCAGGGGAAAATGCAGATTTGCTCTTTAGCTTGGCTGTCACCAGTGCCACCAACCCCCCGGACCTCCCCCTTCCTTTGCAGCTGACAGCTCCTTCCCACATCGCCCTGTGTTTGCGTTGGGTTAAATCCGTGTGTACACAAAGCACATCAAGGACTTGCAAGCAGTTACAGATGCAAAACACTGCATTTCACACCCAGAGCGACCCAGGGCAGCCCCAGCAGGGCCGGCCTGGCGTTACATTTGCACTGGAACGGGCTGGGGAGTCATTCCATCCTGCTTCCTGCCCCAAAACAACGAGGCTGGAACCTTCTGCTAATGAACACATCGTTCACCGGAACCACGAGGTCCAGAAGGGGCTGTTGGCCCAGTAAAACACCGCAGGACGGCGTAAGGGCACATCGGTCATCCTTTACTGGGCCAGTAGTCATCCTTTACTGGGCCAGAACTCTGTCTCCTTGCATCGCTGTCCCCCAGGTGAGTCACAGAAGGTGAGTGTCGCACTCACCACCTCAGAGTGCCACGGCCTTCCCAGAGAAAGGCTCAGAAATACTCCTGTGAGGACAGCTGGTGCGAAAACATTTCTCCTTCCCTCCACCTCCAAGTCTGAGAAATTTAAAAGAACAAAATTCAGTCCTTGAGAGTAGGGAGAAAAATCCAACAATAAAGACTGCATTTTCCTGGTTTCTTCCCTCCTCCTCTGTAATTACTCTGCTCTACAATGTCATGGAAACAACTTTTTTTCCCTTTTTTTCCCTTTTTCCACAGCCATACTTACTAGGTAATACTTCAGCTTCAAATGTCTTATCTTACAAAGAAGAATGGAGCAGTGGGACTGACCTTGACCTTAAGCTTAAACGATCCTAAATTTAAATGCCAGATCTCTAAGAGGCCCAAACCACATCACTCAGGCTCTGGGAAGTTAAAAGGAAAAACCAGTAACTTTCTACTTCTCTTGCAGACTGTGAGGATTAAGATACTATGGATTATGAGTTTCTCAGTTCTTCAGTAATGTCTTCCTTCATCAGCAAGATCTGGCAAGATTAGGTGATTAATTTAGTTGCTGATGTGAGAAACGTTTGAGTTCAGAGGATTTTTCTTGTCCTTACCTGAACTCTCCCTGAAGAGAAATTTTTCAACTGAGTAACGATTCACTCCATTCCAAGTTATAGGTCTCAAGGGAAGGATATTTAAAGTTTTAATTCTCAACAGTCACATCTAATTCCTCAGTGAAAGATGCTATGACACCAAAAGAATGAAATTGGTTACTTAGATGGAAAACAAGCTTAAAATCTGTCATAAAGAACAGCTAAAAAAAGGTGGTTAAAGGACCACCACTAACATAAAAGAAAAATAAAGTAGACACATAAAGTAGAAACCCAGCAGCTGAGAAAAGGGAAGGAAAAGAACCCCATAAAGTCACAGATCTGTGGGATTCATGTCTCTGATAGACTTTCCATTTAATTTTGGGTCAGATGGCTTGCACCAGGCTTGTTTCTCTTGATCCCCCAGAGGCTTGAGTTATAAGGCTGGGTAACGATCTCCAGCCCTCGAGAGGCTTCAGCACAGCCATGAGAGCACTCCTTGGGGAAGCACCACGGTTTCCATCAGCAGCTTGACTGGTTCCAATCTGCAGTTCTCACTTAAAGCCAGAGACCCGGAACATCTCAGGGGGTTCTTGACAGCCTCTTCCAGACTCCAGTATTGTTCACCTTGAGGACACTTTCTTTATTGGATTTTTTAAAATGGAATATCCCATGGAAAGTCTATGTGCAGGTAACATCCTGAAAGCCACGGAGGAAGTTTGAAACCACAAAATATTTTTCTCCCATGTCATGATTGAGCATCTGCACTGAGCAGGAAACTAATGGTCCCTTTCGAGTAATAGCTTCTCTGGAGGGGAAGTAATTAGTCGTACTCTCTAATATTGCAAATGTAATAACTTTGATAAGAAATTGAATATAGAAATACTGCTCCAGAGCAGTTCCTTGTAATATCCCAAGATATTGAACTGGCCCTGGGTGTTTCTTAGCTTTTTAGCCCATGTGTAAAGGATGAACCACCTGCAAATACCACCAAGCAGGCAGCAGCTTCTTTCCTGGATGGCTGACAGTGCCCTGTGGGACGCAGAGGGACCTGGCAGAGGTGGCCACTTTCCATGTGCACCCACATGCCTGCTGCTGCTCCCTTCTCCAGCATTGTTCACAACATATTTTCCAAGCGCATTCCTGGAAAGCGCCTCCAAATTAATTTTACCCAATGCAGGTGAAATTTCTGGAAGTACCTCCGTGCTGCTGGGAGGCTGGCACTATTTTCAAAAGAGACTTGGGCTGGCATCCAATGGCATACTTGAGTGCCAAACACCCATTTGGTGCAAGGATCTCGGTGCCTGAGGCTGTGAGCACAGCGATGGCCTCAGGTGCTCCCAGGCTCCAGAGGATCCCAGACGTGGGCCCGCTGTCACTCTGGAGTTCTCAGCAAGTACAGTGACACAGCTGGGTGGGTGAGCTGCTCTCATAAGAAACCCTGGTCCCTTTTGCATTATTCCTCTCTGAATAAGACTTCCACCCAATCCCAAATGCTTACTCTCCAAAGATGAATCATGCTCCTGTTCCTTCTCTATTGTTGCCAGAGCTCATTTTCCCTATTGTTCTTCTGTAGATCAGGGTAATTCATTCAGAAATGAAATTCAGCCTTGTACAATGGCCTTGGCAAAACTTAATGCTGTTGAAGAGAGCATGGGGGATGACAATCCTTCTAAAAAGAGGGAATTTCACTGTAACTTCTTTTGGCCAAGTTGCATAATTCATTTTCAAGAGAGCTCTTCAGAGACAGAGTCTCTGTGCTTTACTCCAACTTAATTATAAAAAAATTGCAACCCTTTTTATTTATTGCCTCCTTTTCCTTGCTTATTTTTCTCCAATTGTTAATAATTTTAATTAACACCAGAATTTCTCAGCAGCACGTCATCTCCTTTTTCATTACAAGTGTTAATTGCGGACTCAAATAAAAGGTGAAGAAGAAATTGAGGTAAACATCAAAAGCAGCTCAACACTGTTGGATGTGCAGAAGAACAATTACTTGCACAGTTGTTTTATTAGGGCTTTTGTTGATTAATAGGAAAGCTTTAAACCTACTTTTGTATATTCTTCTACCTCTATGTATTTTTAAAAAACAATATATGCACACCAAGCTCTTTTCTCCTTTTCCAAAGAAATACTTTTTACTCAGATGCATCTCCTTCAGAAGAGCTCACAGAGCTGAAGCACACTCAGAACCTAAGATCTGATCTACGTTTTTATTTCCAGTTCTTATTTTGAAAGATTTTGTCAGTAAGTGGTACTACTCATACCAAATATTGAGGGCTTCTAAAGTCTTGACTAACGAAGGTTATTTATCTCCATGTACAGGTACATACACATGGTATGTACATATGTACACTTTCCACCTAAACAAAGGGCACCTTGGAGAAGAAAAGAAGTCAGGTGGTGCCTCTAAAGACCAGCTGTAGCATCCAATCCTATTTCCCAACAACTTAGAATCAAAGGATGGCTTGTGTTGGGAGAGACCTCAAAGATAACAGGTTTAACCCCCCTGCCATGGGCAGGGACACCTCCAGCTAGATCAGGATGCTCAGAACCCTGTCCAACCTGGCCTTGCATACCACTTAGTCAGAGGTTAACCGAAGCAGGCAAACAACTTGGCAAAACAAAAATCCCTGAGGCTTCCCAGGACCACAGGGAGGTTGTAGGTAGGTGTTTCACAACAAAGAGTAGGCATCTGAGCACTCGGTGCAGGGGTGAGGTGGTGCCCAGGGCTGAGGAGAAGGGGCAAGGGCAGCACTAGTGCTGTGTTCTGCCCAGGAATTGAACAGCTACACTCCCTGAAAGCTTGAGGAGGAGGAGGAGGAGGACGACGAGGACGAGGACGAGGAGGCGGAGGAGGAGGAGGAAGAGGAGGGGGAGGAGGACGAGGACGAGGACGCGGAGGAGGAGGAGGAGGAGGCCGAGGACGAGGGGGCTGAGGAGGAGGAAGAGGAGGAGGGGGAGGACGAGGAGGAGGACGAGGAGGAGGGGGACGGCGGGGGCGGGGGCGGGGGGGGGGGGGGGGGGGGCCGGGAGGGGGGGGGGGGGGGGGGAGGAGGAGGAGGAGGACGACGAGGACGAGGACGAGGAGGCGGAGGAGGAGGAGGAGGAGGATGAGGACGAGGAGGAGGTTACCCTCTTTGTGAGCAGGAGCTACAACTTCTGCAGCTGCTGCTGAATCCTCAGGCGGGGGTAGAGGCACGTGTGAGCCCGCACAGCTCAGTCCTGCGCACAGACACAGAGGAGTCGATGCGACAGAAAAGTGGAGCTGACAGTTTGAGATGGAGAGCTCTAATTTTCCCAGCTTCACCTGCCAGAGCTTGTGAGTCGGAACATCCCATCCTTGTCTTTAAGTCACACCAAAAACAACACCACAGAAAAGCTTGGCTGTTGGTCTGATCTGCCTTCAAGGTGCAGACTGCTCCTGATGTCACCCTTCCCTACTCTCCCCCAAAGCTCAAAGCTCTCTAGCTGCATTCCAGGCAAGGGAGGCACCCCTGGACGAGCACCTCTCCTGGACAAGCACCTCTCTACCCCACTGGTGCTGCTCAGGATCCATTTAACATGTGCTGCCGGAGCACTTGGTGCCCTGTTGCATTCAGATGGGATTTGTCCAGCCCTGGGGTTACCGACCCTTCAACACCCGGAATTTTCCTGCATTGCAGATGCAGACTTAGGCTACAGAGAAAGGACAACATGTCACTCTACATGCCTTTTTATCACTGTGATGCCTTAGGATTTTAGATTTTATATCTTCATATGTTTGTAATCCTGCAATTCTTTAGTGTGTAACTCTGAGCTCCATATAGAGTGTTGGCAACTGCTTTCCCATTTTGGTCAGACACAACAATTCCTCTCTAGGCCTGACAATCAAGGACACCTCACTGTCTCAGGACCCGAGAAATATAAATGAAAGTGAGTTGGAGGGAAGCAAACTGCAAGAATGGGACTCCACTACTTGAAGCTGTAATTGGACAATTAACCTCTGATATGCAAATGGACAGAACTTATATCTGTCCAGAAAACGTGTGACTGTGTCCAGCTTGAGTGTAGTCTCTGCGAGTCCCCTGCACTGCCCAAGGTGCACCCTGTGAAGGCCTTTCAATAAATACCTACTCTTTATCCTTTCACTCTGTCTAGCCTCTGTTCCAGGTCAGCCTCTACAAGGCATCAACTGAATCTCCCCTAAAAAATTCATCCCTTCCCATTTCCCAGGTTAAGTTTGTTAATAATTTGTATATACTCTCTGTTCCTTCTGTGGTTTTTTTTAGTACATCCTGTGTGATTCAACATCAATATCAACTTGGTTTTTATAAAGTTTTTGCCTCATTAATGAAAGTTTGTAATTTAAAAAAAAAAGTGAGCTAAAGGCTACTTTTATCCTGCCCCACTTCCCAGTCCAGCACAACTCTCCATCCCAAAAAGAAACAGCGCAATCCTTTCCTGGGGAATCCCTCAGGAAATGTTCACTTGATTTAACCACAGTATTTCCCAAGCCTTTCCAATTTAAGCCCTCAGAAGGAGCCTCAGGAAGGACACTGCAGCCTCAACGCTTCATTTTTCTGAAGTCCTCCCTGCCCATTAGAGTTCACTTCATGTTGGCTTGGTCTCCGATTACCCCTTCACGGTCACACCTGCTCCTTTCCCTGCACGGTCCATGTACAGCAGCAGATGGATCATAACCCCCAGCCCCTTTCCCATCGCCTTCAACCAGTAAGGAGACAGAACAAAATCAGATTTTTAGATTTCTTTTTTTGAATGGGCACAGAGGGTCTGTATGGGATAGGGTGTTTGAGACACAGCCTGGCAGCTCCGACGGCCACTCAGAGCATGATGATGAAATTCCCTGTTTTGCTCACCCTTGTTTCACTCTGCACTTTGGCTTCTCAAGTTTTCCATTTCGTTGCTTCCCCTATTTCCCTGCCAGCCTTCCTCAGCTTCCAGCACTTGCTCTCTCTTTCAACTCTTGTGTACTCCCCTGTGAAATGCTACTCTCCTCTCTTGTGGATTTTCTTCGTCTTCAGGGTTTCTTTTCCTTTTTTTTTCTCTTTCTAATTTCCATTTTTCCAAAAGGAAATAGGACCTGTTCTGCTGTAATTACTGCTCCAGTTAGCATTCTCCAGCCTTCTACCAAGTCCTTTCATTTTCACTGCTTCTTCCCAGTGGACCTGGCCCACTCAATTTCATAATTCCCTAAAATTTACTTTCTTAAATGTAGTTCTGTGTGCATAATTCATGCATAAATTGGATTTGTTTCCTACTGGGATAATCAAACAATCTTCCATAGCATTTTTTTTCCCACCTGTTGTTATTCTTTCCTTCCAGGTAATTATACACAAAAAGTTACATATTTGAGGCAGGAAAGCAGAAGAAAGCAGATCGTGCTTCAAAATCCTCATTTCCCTCTCCTTACTGAGACTTCCCCCTCTTCCTATAACCAAATACGTTCATTTAATTCAACAGGGCTGACATTTCTAAGCAAAGTGAAGTGGACGTTGCTTCATGGCAGAATGTGAGCTAGGCAGAGCCATATCTTGAGCTGATGTAAATCAGAACCGACCTATTGTCTTCAGAGAAAGTGCATCATTTTCCAGGGAAAAAACAAATTTTTAAAGGACCGCTGGAGCTGTGCAGACATAGCACAGCTGAGAATCAGGACTACCTTCAAATCTGTTAGGTTTTTTTCTTGTTTTTCTTTCTCTTAAAATTGCAAGCTGACTGACTTAGCACATTATTTTTTGAGCCATTATTAGCGTGGAGTCTAATTTGGAAGCAAAGCTAACGCCCAGGGAAACCAAGCAGCACAGATGACAAAATTATCACACCTTCCCTGGTACTGGCAAGAAGAATGAGGGCTGAAGGCTTGCACATGTGGCTTACTCGCATTAGTGTGAAAACTAGTGTGCTTTGGGGGGAAAAAATGTATTTTATTATTCAAATCGGATTCCTTTTTCATATCAATTTATGACATGACATCCATTTTTGTGAGTCTTTCCTGTCAGAAGGGAAACGTGCTCACATGTATCTTCAATATGGGTTTATTTGTCAAATTATCACAGGACAAACAGTGATGAATAACATCCATACAAATGTGTTGCCTTTATATGTGCTTACTTCACAGTAAGTGAGAAAAGAGAGAAAACCAACCCAAACAGACAGAAAACACACAGAGCATGACTATTTGTAACATATATGCAAAGAGTTTCACGCAGCAGAGACATATCCTCGGGCTCCTTGCTGCTCCTATAATACAAATAAGAAATATATAAAATACCTCGTAAACCAGCTTGTTGGATTTTATTGCAAGAAATCCATCAGCCATCATATTACCATGCAAATCCTCTTATTGCATTGTCTGACAACAGCAATTCAAATAAAGAAAAATCCAAAAAACCAAAAAAAAACCCCTTAACAACCTGGGAATAAATTCTCTCTTTCATTCATGCCAGCAGCTCCCATTAACAGTAGCAGGAGTTTCTCTGCAGGGGCTTGTCAAGGTGAGAATAGACTGCCCACCCTTCTCCCCTGTTGAGAGGCTGAGTGCTGAATTGCTGTGTATATGTATTTTTTTTTCATGGAGAGATCAAAGAAGAAAGCCAGGAATAAAAGATATTAAAAAAAAAAAAACAAATCACCCAAGAATCAAGACAGTTCCAAAGAGGAAAGGTACAGTGTTACATATCTTTTTGCTCTTTGACATCCTCTAGGATTAGTGTGACAAACCCTCCCCACTTTTCTATGCCCTGCAGCTCTCAGAAAGTGCCTATCTGCCCACATCTGGGCAGCAGGGCAGGGTTGCAGCTTGTGAGTGGAATATGCTAGAAAATATTACAAGACTCTATTCATTCTTCTTCATAGAGAATGTAATTTACTCAAAAATGTAATTTCTGGATGAAAAATTGCAAACCCTTTCCTCCAGTACAAACTTCCATGAAACAGATTTCTTCCAAATTCTGTACTTAAATCAGAATCAGTCAACACCAAACAGCTTCAGAGGTAAAGGCTGGTTGTGGTCTTTCCTCCCACTTTTAGCCAGAAGTCTTCATAGGAGCAAAGAATGCCCGTCAATTTTAAACCCCATCACTTAAATATTAGATGAAACACCAATTCTAGAGGTCCTCTGACTTCAACAACAACAAAAAAAGGTTATATTCTTTTTCATGTTTTAGAATTTTCCTCTCATCTGTCACTACTTGAGAGACCTGAAAGGATATGGACGAATTTCAGCCTAAAGAAAGCAGCTTTTAATTTCACCTAATCTCATTTTCCAAGGTGATGGAAAGAGTCAATCCAATACTACTTCCCTCTTTCCATACCATAAAAGCAACTAAAAAGTGGGGTTGGTTTCCAAAAACACAGCTTCTGGTGCTAAGTACCAGCATCAATTATAATTGGCAACAAAGATTTTGTGAACCCACAAATGCCATGGGAAGTACTCACGAGCTACACCACAGGCTGTTTTTAAAGTGGTTTGCCCCAGAAAGGATTTTGTGTAGATGTCCCTGCTAAAAGTATCTCAGAGCTTGCAGTATCTCTGCTCTGGGTACCATCACTGCAGTGCTCCAGGTCAGGGGAGGAGCCTTCTTCCCTTTTCCAAAGATGAAAGGGAGGTGTGCCAGCAATTACCTGCTTCATGCTTTTGGCAAATCCTACAAGGAATTTAACCACTAAAGGCAGAGATTCCTCTGTTTTTCAAAACTCTGGCCCCAAACATTTAAGAGAAATCGCAGTTTGGAGACTGAGCTTGGCTGGGCTTGTCACACAACTCCTCACCTCCTTCCTCCTTCTGCCACCAGCCCTGGCCACGGATCCAGGGAACAGATGTGTGTGACATTCCTTGTGGGTTCAGCCATCAGCATCAGTCTTTCTACAGAAACCATCTCCAGCTGAGCATGACTGGCAAGAGAACCAACCCTAGCCCGAGCCAATGGCCCTCCTCTGATCCAACCCCTGCAGGACCCAGCCTCACCAACCCCCCTTGGCAGCTTCCCTTCCCTTGTGTGACCAAAATCAGCAGCATTCCCCAGCCCCACCCCACCCCCTGTGTGTGAGACTTTGTTAATAGGTCATATTTGGCAATTCCTGCAATCTACATAAACAAGAAGGAGCTTTTCAATCAATGGTGCTGACTAAAGGAAAACAGCAGAGGAAAAACACCTTGCTGCTCCTCCTGAGTGCTCATGGAGCCAGAGACAGTGCAGGGAGGCTTGGCTGTCAAGTGCACTGCAGGGTCAGGCTGCATTTGGAATTTATCCTTTCAGCAGTGTCCAGAAGATAAAAGACAAAGTTGAAGTGCCGCATAAGAGATAAGAAAGTTAAATGGTGCATAAACAAATCTGGTGCTATGTTTGACCTATGGGGGAAGGGAAGAGCTGGGTACACTGCATGCTGTACATCCTCTAGGAGACAAATGGGTGGATGATTGGAAACTTGGTCCTATACTTCATAGGCTTCTGCCATTCAATAAATGTGAGGTAATAAACCTTAGTGGATTTCATATTTTGCGGGAAATGACTCTTTCATAGCTTTGTCCCCTTAATGGGTACTCATTTAGGAAAGCACTATATAGGTTTTATTGCATCAAAAGGAATAAAGGGTTTTAAATGAATCCTAATACTCTCTCAAAGTGCTGGAGCTGGGAACTTCAAGCTAAATTAACAGTTAGAAGCAGAATTATTCATAAGCTTTTTAATGTACAGAAGTAAAACTTTGGGGATAGAAGTATTTTATTTAACAAGCCTTAAGTCTCATTTCTCTTTTGATTTTTACAGGTAGCCTCTTCCACCTCTCCTCAGTTTTCCTCATCTTCAAGTGTCTCTTCAACGTCCTTACTCTTCTTCTCCTTTTGCCCCACTCCCCTTCCAGAGCAGGAACAGGAACACCTGTTCCCACAACATAGAGTTTTCTTCTCCATCTAGTTCAGAGCTGCCTCCTGGAGTTTTCTGCTTCTATATTTTTATGTACTGTTTCCCCCCCACAGGCCTTTTATTGACACATCTGGGAATCATAAAATAAGACGGTCTCAATTTCTGGCATTATTGTTCCTGAACAGTGGAAATGCCATAAAGGCAAGGAAAACCTTCTTGCTCCCTTGCTTTCTGAGGCTCACGACTAGCTACTACCCTGGAGCAAGTCAATCTCACAGAGACTTCCCACAGATCTGAAGACATGAGCTGCTCTAATGCTGCTGACGGCAAAGGCACTCCTGGCACCCAGAATTTATTTGCTTGTTTGTTAAAACCTCACTTTTCATGTCTATCTTACACAGAGAGCTACTTTCTGCACATCCACCCCCACCACACCTGGGACCCAGGGAAAAACTAGGTATCAAGATGGATGCACCTGCTCCAGACAGTGTGTACTCCTCTTGATTGTCTTCTTTCCTGTTTCTAACCTGATGCTACTTGGAATTAATTCACCATTTCTTCTCCAAGTTTTCCTGAAGAAAATTCAGTCATAGTGACAACAGCCCCAGCTCCCTCGTATGCACACCCCTCGTCTCTGGGAGCATACCACGGAAGATGAATCAGCCAGTACTTCTCAGATGCACTTTCTAGGATGATGCACCATTCTGTAAAGAACAATCTTTCCATTAATATCAATTTCCCAGGCCTGGAGTGTGATAGTATGACATGAATTAATCAGATGTGAGCATGCCCAGCTCCCTGTAGGACTGGGACTGGCTGTAGAAAAATCTCTGAATATGCACAACATCCCTGGGATTTAATCATACAAAATGGCATTTTTCTGTTTTGAGACGGGGGAAACCACCCAGAGGAGCTGAGCTGGTAAGGTGTAGCCAGTCGCCGTGTGTCAGATGGGTCCGATCTGCCAACTGAGCTGCTCTTTGAGTCCACTCCGTGGTGGAATAAAACAACTTGGCTTAAACTGCTGTCACACACAAGTTCATAGCACGCACCTCTTCCTGCATATATAAAATTCACAGCTGAGCTGGTATAAGTGGCTCACACAGGCAGCGAGCAAGCAGCCTCCAACTCACGATGGAACTGCCGATTTCTCTTCTTATTCAAATCTTTTAATTCCAATTCTGTAATAAACTTCCCTTTCAATGACTCAAGGAATGATTTGCTTTGTCTCACATATCTCAGCATCTAAAGAAGCTTTGACAGGAGCATACCTAGAGCTTCTGAGATAAATATATAATAAATCTAATGTTGTCAAGCATGGTGGCATTTTTATTTTATTTTCAAAGAGAATTTAATCTAACTTCCCAGGGGTTTCTTCTTTGGTGTCATAACAAAGTCTGGCTTGTAATGGATTTCCCATTTTTCTTTCTATCTTGTATAATGACAAAATTGCTGCACAGAGAAGCAGCGTTCTATAATATGTCACAAAACATAAGTGGGAAGTGACAGTCATCTTCGAAAGGTTGGGCTCAACCCAAGCCCCGATTTCTGGAATCACAGGCACTAAATTATTTCATATGGCCTCACAATCAGTTTCAAGCCAGGCTTGAAGTACAGGGAAAGTCCATATGTAAAGTGAACTCCCCCTCCCCCCAAAGAAAACAGACAATGAGGGGGAAATAATAAAAAAAACCCCAAATCAATAAATAGCACTTAAGGGCCAAACTTTCAACTGATGCAATATTCATGTAAAACAGTTTAAATATAAATAACACTAATATAACATAAATTTAATATTACCCCGTCAAGAATCTGGTTCATACGTATCCATCTCTACATGTCATCCTAAATAAAAAACTTTTAATATTAAATTTATGGCAAGTAATGGGATGTAATGGAATTCATATATCCTTTGGGGGAAAATGCCTCTATTACATTGCATTATAAATCCTTATGTATCAAAGGACTAAAAGCCACTACTCTCTTCAAGGCCATAATTTTCTTCAACAGATTCTAGAATCCTTTTCATTGTTATTGAGCGTCCTCATAAAAGACTAATATTTTGAACTGTGCTTTGGATGATTCTATTTTGCTTGCTTGAAAATTGCATTGCTGGCAGAAAGCAGAGCTGGTTTCTCAGTGTACACAGTCATCTTTGCCACTTAAAAAGAGAATTAAAGGCATTTTTCCCAGGATGTTTTACATTGCAGACCTCGGGCAAGAAGTTCAGAGCACAGTAATTAGTGGGTGAGCAACCTTGAACTTACGGGTACGTTGTATTCCGTAACATTTATTGTAGTGCAAAGTCGTCATGGGAACACGGGGGAATTGTGCCGCTCACATTTCACTGTGCAATTACACAAATGCTAATTTGCTGTGTTGGCTGGACCCCTCAACAGCACAGACTTTTTATTTAGGGGAGATCATCCCTATCAAGCCTGGTCAAGACCTGAGGTCCCTCACGTGTCACACCCAGAGGCTGCTGTTCTTTCTCCCCTCTTCATGTTGATGATACCTGCTGCTCTTTGCACAGCTGATCCCAAAGCACTCTCCCAAAGCAGGAGGCTGGGATCATTATTTTCTTTCAACACGAGAAGAGGCTGAGCCAGAAGCAGAGTTCAACTGCCCAAACTCTGCCACGTGCTGATGACTAAGGGATAGGCAGAACTCGAGTCCCTCAAAGACTCAGGCATTTGCCCCAGTAGTGACACAGACTTTCTCCAAAGGCTTTAGCAGCCGTGCCTCAATCATCTTGCTTTAAAAACTTCTAGCCCATGGATCCCATTAAGCACATCTTATCCCTCCCTTAGCTTGACTGTGGCTTCCACTGCACAGCTTCTCTCCCCTCTGCAGGTTTCAGTCCTTCCAACACGGTGCAGAAGCTCGGGGACACCGCGGGGTGGCCCAGCCTTGCAGGCCGGCAGGACAGAGGCTCTCACCAGACATCCACCATGAGGTGGATGATGCCCAGGCTCATCAGCTTCACAGCTGAGCTGCTCCTGAGCTATCGCAGGGGAGCAGGAGAGGGAGTTGCGTAATTGTTCTGAAAGCCTGCCAAGCAGGTCGTTTACAGAATTAAACAGGCTGTAGAATAATTAACACAGGGAAAACTGTATGGCCTTTTGTTACTCGCCACACAAAGTAGATCATTTCCTCATCCTAACATGACAGGAGGAATGGGATCATGTGTATGGGTCAATGACCAAATGCACTTGGACCTCTGCCCTGCTCCACGGTTCCTGCTATTCAGGAGTATTTGTGTTGCTTGTAGAGATGCCCACAGTCTGGGCAAATACCTCATGGGGCTCTGAAATGAAAGGGAGGATCTAGGATTGCAAAGCTGCCACTGCAAGACCCAACTTCAAAATAACTTGGTGCCATCATCTTGATTTAAGATTCCAGCCTCCCTTTTACTGTACCTTCCAACGTCTTCCCCCTTCAAGCACCACTTAAGCCATCAATAACACCAGCTCTGGGCCAGGTTCAGAGGCTTTCGGTTTTCAGTGTCTCCTTCTGGGATGTTTGTGGCAGATTTCTGTACCAAGGAGCACTGAGTCCTATTGAAAATCCAACCATCCCAATGGTTTCTCATTCCCAGCTGTTACAAGATCCGATATAAAATGTAAGAGGAAAGTTTCCACAGCCCTTGGTGAGTGCTGGGCCTCTCTCTGAGCTCCTCCACACCCACCACTCCTCTTCAGAGAAGATCTGTTGGAAGGAGGAAGAGGGGAAGCTGGTGTTTGTGCTCCACAATGATGTTCTAAACAGAACTGTTTCTCTATATACAACCTCACATTCCCCATGACATGGTAAATCCTTTACTTTTTCCTGCTCCTGCTCTTGTATGTCCTTGCTAGTTGCTCATCTCCCTTTGCCACCCCTTTGCTGGGAAGCCAGCAGGGAAGAAGCTCCTCTTGCCAGGGGCTGCTGGATGATGCTGCAACTGCATGAGGGGTTTCAAGCCCCCCTCCTCCCATCTCTCCCCACCCCCACATACCACTTTCTTTTTATTTTTGAGAGGCTAGAAAATCATAGGATAAAGAGACTGCAGCTGTGTTGGGGAAAAAAACACAGTCACGCCTCAGCAATTTATGGACAATTTCCCATTAATAAGAGATAATGGAGTGCAGTTCAATGGATTTGCGATTGTACACTCGCTCTTTGAGAATATGGAGGGGAATCTGACAGCAGTTTGTTCCTCTCAGCAATGGCATTACCATGATTTCGTATATCCCATTGTACACAGGGAGATTTGGGGAGTATGAAATGGTTTAACAGCCTATTAGGAAAAGCATGGGTGTATCAAGTTATTGAAATGACCTCAAATACTGTCACTGCAAGGGAAGCATCTGATAACAAATTAACCATGGGCTCCCACCTGCGTGTGCTCAGTGGGCAGGAGCAGGTCTGTTGGGTTATGAGAATATGAGACCCAGTTCAATTCCACTTGCACGAGAGACTAGGAAAACCCATGTTGGGATGCTGCAGGACACATTTGCATGTCTGTTTCTTAGCAGATCAGCTTTCTTGACTTCCATACATCCCACACAAACTACAGAGATCACAGGCTCTCACTGCGCTATCACCATGGTGGTCTGAAGTTACACTGCTACTTCGCACTGCAAAGCAACGCAGGAAAAATGAGAGAGCTCCTGCAGGGATGCAGAGTCCTTAGGGGTGAGAAACATGGCTGTGCAGAGCCCCAGACTAATCAATTTGTACAGGAGTTTTCTCCTGTGCCTTGTCACCAAGTGCCTGAGTCACTGTTCGCAGTCCTGTACGACCAGGGACCAAAGCTGCCAGATAAATCTGCTCACCTAGGGAAGAGGTTGTTCCTCTTCAGAGTTTCTCTGCACTTGCATATGCAGTCCTGGAGAGTCACATTGGTTAATGGTGCAGACAGTTCCTCTCAATTTCAATTTGTTGTCCTTCGGTGTAATTGACTCCCTCTTAATACCTAATGAGCAAGGGCAGCCAGAAGTGCACCTTCTCAGTTACTCATATTCCTACACACACCCTGACACAGCTCCGGCTTAAAAGTGGCTTTTCCATCACTAAGGCTAAAGACAAGCAGAAATTTTCCATTTAAAATTCACATCTCCAGATCCTCTCTCATTCTGTAGAGCTGCCCTGTTTTGGAGATAATAGAGCTTGAGTTCCCAATGAAGACGTATCATCAGTTATTTTACAAGGGTGTGATTATACCTTGTGTTTTCTTCTAGTCTCTCACTGTACTAACATTTTGTTTGCTGCAGCTACATGATTGCTAAAGCATTTCAAGCATCACTCTGAAGTGGCAGCACTGAAGAGCAAGACCTACATACTGTTATTTTTGCTACATATTGATAAAGCACTTGCTTACAGAGACAAGGGTGCATCACAGAGAATGCTACTATCCAAAAGAAATGAGGTCCTGCTTCCTCCCCCCCCAGCCTGGACTAATTGCATTGACAGATATCAGCTCACCCATTACATTTTTAATGAACTCTAAGAAATTAGTTTCAAGTCACAAGCTTCCACAGTGAATCTACATTTTGCCAAAGTTTCCAGGCTGTAGCTTTTGCCAAATTCTTTAGAGTCAGTTACTAATTTCTAGCTTTATAGATACGTATAAATAAATAAATAAATAAATAAGGAGGGAAAGAAAGCATGGGTACACCAGCACTGAAGAAATGCACCAACTCTCTACAGGATTTCCTCAAGAAATAAATCATAGGCAACCAAAGCAGCACCCTTCCAGATTTAGGTACAAGCAGAGGTCCATGAATTCAGCACACATTGCCATAAATGCTTAACTTGAAATATTTTCTCAAAGCTCAGGACAGATTCTCTTTACAACTTCCCAAGATGATCCAAGTTCACAGCAGAGGCTAAATTAGTCACACTTAACATGGTTTCCAGTTTTGGTGCAGGTCTCTCACAGTGACAGGCTTTTCCAAAGGGTGCAGATTCTGGGCTATACCACAAACACCCACATGCACTTCCTGTGATGCCTTATCCTTAGAAGTGAAAACCCAACATTTTCCTAGGCAGAAACATTACTTTCCACTGGAGAAGTTAATGGCCATCGATACGTCCATTTTCTCCAAACGGACAAGTTCTCCCCCTTCTTACTCCTGCCTCCAGAGACCCTGGCAGCACTGCTCAGCCAGAGTGGGAAACAGACTGGAACTTCCAAAGTTTGTATTTTCCAAGGAGACAGACAAAGGACAATAGTATTATCTGTCATGGATTAAACAGAACAGTTAGTGATCCAGCCCGGGGCTCCTCCTTCACTTTGGAGAACTGACCCCTGCCTCTGCCCTTCTCCCAGCCCATCCTTTCCTCATGGAGAAGGGACATTTAGGAGTAGACTGGGACACTAAGGCTCCCCAGTAATGCAGACACAAAAGTGTTGCTTCCTTCCAATCTAAAATTACCTAGCATGCACCAGAGCACAAAATAAAACCCAGACAGGCTGAAGTTCACTGGGGGAAAAGATGTGTTTTGCATTCCATACCATATCCAATAACATCTCATCTACCTTAAAAATCACCAGAATTTCAGGAGGCATCTTTCTGGATTTTTAAATAGCTCAGCTGAAAATCAATTCACCTAATGAAAACAATAGCAAATTACTTAGTTATTATTAATCTCATGCACAGATGCAATTATTTCCCAACTGAGACTTTTGTCTAAAAAATAGTCTTATAGATTATTTTGGAAAGATGACAAGTCTCCTTCCTGGCTGCTGTGTTTTAATTTGCATAAATATGACATTAAAACCTGAAAGAATCACTGTAAAAAACAATTACTCCATCAGCAAAACCTGACAGTGCAGAACTCAATGGCACCACAGAGAACATCTTGGTAAGAAAAGATAATATTTCCCTTTTACTGGCATTAAAACACCTCTTGCTTTAAACAGGACTGCAGTTCAGATTTAGGTTTTAGAACCCTTTAATAATAGAACATGTGTAAATATCATTATTTTTAGATGCACTGCGGCAGAGAGTGAAGGAATAAAAATCCCACACTGAGCACCTTGACAGGGCTGTTCAACCCAAGGGAGGAAGAGTTATACAAGATCTTGCCATGTTGAGAAGACAAAAAAAAGACACCTTCCTATTATCATGCTGTGCCTGTCTCTGGGAGCTTTTGTTCCATTAAAAACTTGTTAATTGCTGCCTTAGTAACAAAGGAACAACATGCTGTGGTGGGACTATTAGGAGTCTGCAGGGCTGGCTCACCTTTAGGAAGGCAGAGGGGTTTAATTCTGTGTTGTTAGAAGATGCAATAAAGAGGGATAATCAATTGGTGTCAACATCTAATAATGGAGATTCTTTACAAAATGGAAGAGAAAATCCAAACCCTACTTAATTGAAAGCTACGGCATCTGGGGCTGCAAAAAAAATGAGCTGGATGTAAAATTTATGAAGTATTTGTGAACAGTCAAGAAGAAAAATGCTGAGAATTTTAAGAGGCCATCATCACTTCATCTCTCTGAGGGAGCTATGCCTTCAGTTCTCCAGAAAGCAGGCCTGCAAGCTCCCATGCAAACCAGCAAATTATAAGTCAGAGCACCCAGTGATCTATTGCACCATCTGTCTAATAAATAACTCCCTTACTACAGCAGTGCAAGGACTGAAACGCTTCTTCAGTCCTTCTTGGCAAAGCAGAAGATTCCTGTAGAACTCCTTTACCTCATGCAATATATTAATGCGAATTCTCCAGAACTGCTACTTGCTTCTCCCTTTGATCTCCGTAAGTGTACAACATACTCCAGAAGCTTCAGACCCAAGACTTAGTTTTATAGCTTGGTATTATGAAAATAAATTAAATGGATGCCTAGTATGGCCCGTTTGCATAAGGACTGAAGTCTCCAGAGGCTTCCTCATGAAAATTCAAGTCTGATATCCCAAAGGTATCAACTCCAAACAGTGCATACCAAGAGTGGTTTCCTGTTTTCCATGAAAATAGAGTGGGGCTGTAATGGAAGGAATAAACTCATGTACATGAGACTAAGAATAATTAGTTTCAGTGTTTTTCTGAAAAATATTTTCCTTTAAAAGCAACCAGTAAGCTTTTCTGCAGGAGACCGCAGACAACAGGTCTCACGGCCTTTTCCCCACCCTCACAGTAAGCATTCTCAAACAGAGAGCTGTCAGAACTCAGAATTAATCCTCATCTTAAATAAATACCCTTTGTTTACTGACAAGTGGACTCTCTTTTGTCTGTGTGTACTCTCCAGTGTTTGGCATGAGGCAGAGAAGCAGAAAGGGATAAAGATGACCACAAGGACCATTCTCTTCTTTTCCCAAAACACAGACCTTTTGTGCAGAGTAAATGCCAGCAGTAACCGCAGTTGTGATCACAGCGTGCTTGTGAACCCCCTTGTTCCCCCCTCAGACCCCTCGGGCTCCAAAGCCAGGCTGCAATAGAGGCAGCTTCAGCTGTGTTATCCCGAGAGACTCTGGCAGGACCACAGGTACTTGCTATGAAAAGGAGTCCATGTCTTTGGCTGGAAGACAAGGGCAGGCTACAGATTTACCCTGTGGACCTCAGGCCTGGCACTTTCCGTGCATTACTAAATGGAAGGAACATTTTCTGTTTGTGTCCTCATATTAATTCAAATCAGTAATGAAGTTGGGAGCATCAAAAGGTTTTAGCAGTATACGGGATTAGACCAGGCTTAGATAACTGAATAAATGAACTGACTTAATTAGCTCTCCTGAAACAAATTATTATACAGTGCTCATTTCCAGCTCTTATGTGAACCCCAAAGAGTTCTAGAAATGCATTAATTCCTTGAATAATAAATCTTATATTTTTGCATACCTACTGCAATTATGATGGATAATGAGATTTTAATTAATCAGACCCAGATTTTTTAATGCTTTTGAAGAATGTAGATACATTAGGGACCTATTTACTGAGTAAATCTTGGAGGGAAAAGTCAAAGGAACAGAAGTCGACAAGAATAGCAACAAAAAAATTTCTGTGTTAAACAAACTCATATCTAACAAGGTTCTTAAGAACATCCATCCGAAAAACACCCCAGTCCTGAGTATGAATTCTGCAAACTGTCAAATCCCGGTCAAAGTATTGACTTCAGTACCTCTCTAGAGGCAAAATACAGTTATTGGATATTATGCCGCACAGAATATATTCTTGGTTTTACTCAAATAAAGTTTTTTCCACTGTAATTTAAACGCTCAATATACAATGATTATTTTCTTGCTCATATATTCTATGCTTCCAGGTACTTCTGAGTGAGACCCACTTACTATTAACATGGCAAAGCAGCCCTTAAACCTTTCTCTCATATTTTTCCTTTTTTTTTCAACCTCTTCGGAGGAGGTAGCTAAAGATCTCTCTCATGGAAAGGTGGTGGCATTGTAGTTGTCATTAATTATAAATCAGTTTCTAATATGACTGAGAGCACAAAGATTGTAGGGGGTCTTGTTAACATGAGATTAAAATTCTTTTGAAGTGTAATTATTTTGCAAGAGAGTCTTGGGCTGGATTTGTGACAACCTATTGCATCTCTGCACTTACTGCATTGACAGGAGAGATTTTGTTCATCACAGGGAGAGTATCGATGCACACCACTTCCCTTGGAGAAACCTTAGCACTTGCCAGGAAAAAAACTGAAGGAGAGGGGACTTTAAATCCTAATTACAGATTTCTAGCAAGTCCCCTTTCTTCTCAGCTCCTTTTTTGATAAAAGTGAAGTTGTCACTGGAGAGCACCAAGAAAGTCAAGAGCACAACACCCTGGCAGAGTAAGGTCAGCTCTTGCACATGTTTGGAATGGGGAAAAAGGCAGTGCTTCCAGTTTAAACAAAACTGAATTTCAAGTCATGTGAAACTTTCAAATTTTTTTTGTCCTTCTTCAATGAACCTCACTGGATTTGACATGGTAAATAGGTTTGGCTTTCCCTTCCTTACCTCCCCCTTAAAAGAACTCAACCATTTCCTCTGGAAAAGCCACTTTTCCTTGAAAAAATATGGTGAAAGAATTTTTTTATTAAACCAAGCAATTGGCAGTGGCATATTCAGGCTTCTTTTCCCTCTGTTCGAATTGCTAATCTTTGCAGTAAAAAATGTAATCCTTACCAAGCCACAGAGCAGGGAAGGGGGGGTAGCAGACCTGTCCACAGCTGCAGTAATCTGGTCTTAAAGTCAGAATTTACAGAAGTAGTTAGGTGCAGGAGTCCCTCTGGCTCGAGGAATTAGGTAACCAGGTACTTCAACCTTAAGAGGATTTTCCAAGCTGTATATTTGGGCTCGTGTATAACTTTGCAAATCTGGGCCCTGCAAGTGCCTCGTAGAAGACAGCCAGATGTGTCCTCCTTGGCATTTCTCTGGGGAGAGCTTAGAGAACAGATTTTCATCTGTTCTTCATTTGCACAGAACTGCTCATGAAGGAGCACCAGCTCCTTGCTGCAGCAAGGGGGTCCCTGGTTTCAGGAGCAGCCCCCAAGCCCTGAGCTGCTGCCAGCTTCCCCAGGCTGACCCTCTGCTGCTCCTCCTCGGCAGCTACTGCACCCCGCACCACAAAGCCCGCTTTAACGGGGGCCAAACCAACAGGGGTGCAGAGGATGCTGAATTCCATCTGACCCAGAGGAACTGAGGCCACAGTGGTCAAATATTGCTAGGAAATTTGCATCTGTATTTGCAGAAATAGGAAACTTAATACAAAAAGGCACCTGGCCCAAGACAAAGTGTGTGTTTGCTCAGGCCTCTGTGGGAAGAAGCTCAGCATCAGTGCTGCTGCAATCCACCTTGATAATGCAAAGATTCATTTAGAAGCTGCTTTGATATGTTGCACTCAGCTCTTTGAGTAATGAAACGCTTTTTTGTGTGGTTTTCCCCACCCCCTGAGTTTGGTTGCCCTCCCCACCACCAATCTAAATTCGCTTTTATGTGCTAGGAAAACAAAAAAAAAGTGTGAATTTACCACTTCTGAACATCTTGTCCTCTTAATTTGTACAGAGCTGGTTTGTTCAGCACAGAAACAGTACTAGAAGCAGAATAAATTTAGCTGGGAGGCAAGGTGGGGGCAGGGAGGGGATGGCAGAGCCAGAGGAGGAGCAGAGAGAGGCTCAGCAATGGTACTGCTCTTCTTGTGGTGTTCTGTGGGCAGGTGCCCTCACGCCCCTGCCCTCCTGCAACCTTGTTTCTGCCAGCTGCAGTCAGGTTGGAAATGTCACATCCATGCAAAGCCTCTCCATCATTTTATCTTCCTCCTTTCCTCGTAAATTTGCCTTTCTTCAAATTAGCTGCTTTAGTTTCAGCGTTTCATTTTCTTTATTTTTCCTCTCCTCCTTGCAGCTCTCAATTCCCTGGATACCCAATGCCCTCTCAGGGTCTCTCACCCTCCTTTGGCACTCTATGTCCTCTTCCCAGCCCATCCTGTCCCTTCCCTTGCCCTGCTCCTCCTTGGGCGCAACTTCTTTGCTCCTCTGCTTTCTGTCACTTTTTCCCAGACTCTTCCCTTCCCACTTGTATCGTCTCTATCCCAGTTGCCTCCACAGAGCCCTCCACTTCTCCCTTGCTACAATACATATACAAGGACACAGCCAAGGATGTAACTGAGTCTTAAGACGAGCATTATTGAGAATATGCAATGAAAAGACATGCCAGAGCCACTCAGGAAAAAAAACCTGAGAGCTGAGATGAAATGGAAAATTAACTAAAAGCGGAGAGAAAATATCTTTGTGCATCTAGGCCTAAAAACTACATAGAAGAGCCTTGGTAAGCTGTGCCATAGATATCCAGCTTGAAGAAAATCCATAGCAGCAAATCCTCAAGTTAACCCAGGTGCTTCTTGAACCTCTTGCCTATTCAATTTGAACCAATATTTTGGTTGGAATAAATAGCAGGTTTTCCTCTTTTGAAATAAAAAGGGCAAGTGGAAATCAGATTTTGTTATCTCAGAATATCAAGTCATAACATTTTCTTCAG
Source organism: Callaeas wilsoni (assembly GCA_013398955.1). Lineage (NCBI taxonomy): Eukaryota > Metazoa > Chordata > Aves > Passeriformes > Callaeidae > Callaeas > Callaeas wilsoni. The sequence goes on from VWPU01015243.1 coordinate 249,194, forward strand.
TAACGTAATGAGCTGATGACCTTTGCAAAGAAGAGAGGGAATGGCCAACTTCATCTTTACAGCATTTATTTTATGTAACAGCTTCCTCAGCTGAGCTGAAGACAGAAATGGACGGAGCATTATTAGCCCAAGAGAGCTGAGTCTCCTTACATTTCTGGAATAGAAATGGGCATGTAAACCATGATAAGTGGTTATCTTCAGCCAGCAATTTAGCACCAGCTACAAAGAGAAAGCAGGCCAGAATCGGCACTGATAAAAGGCATCTTGCGCTGTTTGATGTCCAGCACCATAATTTGGGGCATTTTAATCTTTTCTCTTGGAGCGAGAGCCCGCTTGTTCTTTGGGGTCCGAGGAAAGGTAAGGATTGTCACACTGGCACAGCAAGAAACATGTTTACTTGGCACCAGAGATTCCAGAGGGCAGATCTTCACCCCAACAGCATGAGTCAATGTGTGCCTACCATGGCCAGAGGATGATAAATCCCCCTCCAGTGCTCCCAAAGGGGCAATGAGCAGGTTTGGCAATCATCTGGAGTGGCCTGAGGGTTGCAGTGATTTGTGCCTCCCCCAGGAAGCCCCAAAATGGGGTAGGTCATGCCAGGAGGCCTCAGATCTAGCCCAGTAAGGGATGGATGTGGGATCTATGGTGCCAGCAGAGCTGCGTGGCTGGGGCTCTCTCCAGGAGGTTTTTCCCTAAGCTTTACAGGACAGCTCAGGGCTGTCAAAGGAAGAATGCATGCAAACAAAGGAAAAGCTGCTTTCAGTAGCACAGCTGATGGCTGTCCAGAACAACCCCAAAAAGGCCTATCCAGAAACCCTGTATTTCCCTAGCACAATTATGGCGGAATAAATCAGAACAATTACCAGGAACAAACTATTAAAAACATTTATGTATCTGTCCAAAAATATGCACATTTTCTCAGTTTGTGCCTGCAGAAATCAAAGCTGCGAGAGAACAAATGCGTTTGTGTCATCAGGCTTCTCTCCTGGCAGTAAATGGGCTTGAGACAATTACATTTTGTTTTTACGCTTCCATCATCTCCAGCACCTCTGTGAATAACAGAGCTCCCGGCTGTAACGTCGCCACAAGCATTCCTTGCTGCAGCCATCTCTGCAAGAGCTGGAAGAGTCCCTCCCTGAAACAAGTGCAGCCTGTGGGCAATGGGGTTTGACTGCCAAGTACCACAAATATGTTCTGTTCAGACACTGGCAAAATGTCTGTGCAGAGATCTCTGTCGCAGCTCAGAGACAACTTGGCTGTTCACATGGGGTCCACCTGGCTTGCAAAGCCACCTTTTGGTCAGTCTCTCTTTTCCCTCTGAGAGATGCATCGATGACTCCTGGCCCCGTCTGTCACACGAAACCTGCTCCAGAAATTTCCATGGCCAGTCATGGTCCTCGTCAAGCCATGTTTCCTCCTGCTCCTCCTGAGGATGGCACCTTCTCAACTGCAAGGAAATGGTAGTGGAACCCAACCGATACTGAATACGCCCAGGTACAGGACTTCTGGTCTACAGCAGATTGATGTCATGATAGCATTTATTTAATTTTATCAATATGGAGAAATAAACATATGCACAGACCATGTTTATTTCACTCTATCAAATATAATTTTAACAAACATGACACAATTTTTACTGTGAAACAGAATGTCTCAAATATTATAAGTTTCCGTGCTTTGTAATTGTATTTCAATAGGCAAAAGAAGTATTTTACTGCACAGTGAATGCATTTCATTAAATAGTATAAATTTACACTCTGTTGTAAATGAATGTTCATTTTACACTGTAATTTTTTTTACTGCAGAATGTTGCCATTTTAGTATTCACTGTAATCACTCTACTGTGTTGCAAGCAAATGTCATTTATATGATATGTAAAAATTCAGAGAATTCAATTTAAGGGATCTCAGTCTGAAGTATAAATACATGCAAGCCACGTAACACAAATAAACTTACTCCAGATGGTTGCAGATAAAATCAAATCCCGCCATCATAAGAAATAAAATTCCCAGTACAAATACAGGCAGTTCAGTACAGCTTCTGCTGACCAAACTGGCCAGAAAAATTAGCACCATTCCAAACATAATAAATTTAATGAAGTTTTTGCCACTAATAAGAGACCGAGCATTATGTTTTCTAGGTGGTTAAACAGCTTTTCCCTCTGAATGCTTCTGAGAATCTACACGGATTCCCCCAGCTATCTACCCCAGAAAGTACCTCACAGGTAAATATCTAGAAATCGGAAACTATTGATACTATAAAATAAGCAATTCTAAAAGCAACAATGGTTTATTTGCCTCTCTACATTACAGCTGCCTGGAGTACTTACAGTACAGCCCAAGAGCATTAACAAACAGCCAAGCTATTTCTTCTCTGTTGATAGCCACCTTATTGCTTTCAGCAGCTAGCAAATTAAACCTTCAAATAATTCTCATGTGCACTGACTGTAAAGTGAATTTAAATTAAACTAATATATTACAAGAAAAGTGAGTACCTAGCCAGAGTTCTCAGCAGCCTCTTTCTTCTTCCCAAACCAGGCTCACAGCACACAAATATAGTTACACAGTTCACACCTGCCAACGTGCATCTGCACATGCCATATGCTGCAGGACACACCTTATCCCAGCACTCACACACATATGTATTTGCAAACACCTCCTGCCACTGGGAGACGGGGGAGTCCAGCCAAGTGCTACTAAAACCAAACAACAAAAGCCCTGCTGCCCATTTCTCCTCTGCCAGGCCCCCTCATGTCCTCCCCGAGCTCTAAAATGGCAATAGTCACCCCAGGCACGCTCAGCAGATGAAGGCCTCGGACTGGCCCTTTACAGGTGGACGTGAAGCCAAAGAAATTAAGTTATGACTCAACACCACTACACCAGGACAAGGAAATCTTGCATAGCCCTGCTGGTATCCTTTCCCTTCTATTTATCTATCATTCCCAAGCTTCAAGTTCAGACGTGGCAGCAGCCTGCAAGGCTGTCTCACACCTTGCACTTGCTGGCTCCAATGCAGAGCTAAACGCTACACTGAGAAGGTTTTAATTGCTCTGTATTCCTGACGTGGCCTAAAAAGAATGGAAGTGAACAGATAGATTTGAAGTGCTCTAAAACAGGCTATGGCATCAAACACAGCTTCTTCCTTAGGCTGCTGGACCAAGCCCTAAAAATCTGAAAATCCTGATGTGATTGAGATTAATTACATTTCTGAGAGGTAGTTATTGTTGGTAGTTGATGAAAGTCAGCTTAGATGAAAATTTGGGAACACAGTTTTTACTTGTTTATTAAATAATAATGAATTAATAAACTATTCTAAGTCCTGTTCTTTTTGTTTCTGCGCACATATCAGTTTTGTCTTCTGCACCTCTAGCTTGAAGATTTTAGATTACACTCAAGAACAATCTTTAAAAATCTCTGCTCTTAGTCTAGGTCAAATTCAAGTTACCCTCCTGCAAGTAACCCCCTGCAAGTGTCTCAACAGGGCATCCTAGTTGAAATGGCTCTTTAAGCACAGTCAGGTTGGAAAATGGATATAATCAGATTTGAAGGCAGAAAACCTGACTGCATCAGCACTGTGAAACCCAGCAAGTATTCAGTACACATAGCACAGAGTAGGAGAGAAAGCAGGAAAATGAGAGCAGCCCTTCTCATGGTAGGTCTTGCTTTTCCACAGGAATCATGGACGGGATTGGTTTGGAAGGGACCTTAAAGATCCTCTCATTCCAACTCCCTGCCATGGGCAGGGACACCTTCCAACAGACCAGGTTGCTCCAAGCCCTGTCCATCCTGGCCTTGAACACTTCCAGGGATGGGGCATCCACAACTTCTCTGGGCAACCTGTGCCAGTGGTTCATCTCCCTCTGAGTAAAGAATTTCTTCCTAGTAGATAATCTAAACCTGGCCTCTATCTGCTTAAAGCCATTGCTCCTTGTCCCGACACTATCTGCCCCTGTAAGAAGTCCCTCTCCTTCCTTTTTTAGAAGCCCCTTTTAGGTACTGGAAGACCACAGTGGGGTCTCGCCAGAGTCTTTTTTTCTCTGGGCTGAACAGCCCCAACTCTCTCAGCCTGTCTTTGCAGGAGAGGTGCTCCAGCCCTCCGATTATCTTCATGGCCTCCTCTGAAGGGTGGCTGGGTGCTCTGGGTGGCTGCCCAGCCGCTTGCAGAGCCGGGCAAACACCATCAAGCTCTGCAGGGAGATGCCATGGGGCACATCCCGTCAGTATCAAATAAGGAATTCCTGCATGATGGCCAACACAAGTCCTGAAGACTCTTTTTCATACAAAGTTGTACACCACAACTCTCCTTACCCCTCTGCACTCACACATATGAAGCAGCCACTCATTTTATTATGCTGTGCAGTGCAGCTTTGATTACCAAAATCTGTTCTACACATTCTTGAGACATGTCCAGTTAGTGCTGGCATTAGCACATAATAATCCTCCTGGATTATTCCTCAGCATTTTAAAGCTGCCCATGCGATTGCTTGGTACGAGATTGGATTTACCAGCATTTCATTTCCTGATTCAGCCTTCCTGGTTGGAAGTTTCCAGATCCAGTCCCTTGGAAGCCTGTAAGTTATGCATGGGTCTGGCACCAGAGCAGTTCAGGTGCCCTTTCAGAGCAAGGGACCAACATTGCTGGACAGGAACTGTGTTATCTGCACTGCAGGTCACAGAGTACTCTGTGTTTCCTGCTAATTAAATTCACTGTTGGAAGCTCCTTACATCTCCACGTGATGCATAACTGCAGAGCTGGATGTTGCCCCTAATTGCTTTTTATAACAAGGTTATAAAAGTCACGCTGTTATGTCCAGCTATGTCAGGGTCCTGACTACTGTACATGACCAAAAGTGACATTAATACCGCACCGTATTGTACCAAAATTGGATATTAATGAGGAAATTTCAGTCCTCTTTCAGTAGGATCTTATTGTGATCAGTTAAGAGCTGTATTTACACAGGAGTGTTAAGGAGCATTAAAACTCTAAGCAAAAGTCTGGATCTCTATATCACCTAAATGATTTGTTAAGACACAAGACTTGACGCTAATTGAGCAATACTATTAACTGCCAGGTTACAAAGTTTCTCTAGTAGCATATTCCAGTTTGCTTTCTCCAGCCCAACACTGGAGTAAACTGAAGGAGTGAGTACATGCCAGTGCAGATTTTGTATGATGACCGATTATGCTCCTTGGCATGGAGGTAAGTGTGAACAGATCACTGAATGACCACATGCTTTTCCCCTGCTAAAAAGAACTTCCGCACAGTTAGACATTTGAGCTAAATGGATAAGAGGCACAAAGGTGAAACTACCCAAACCCATCCCAGATATCACTGTTTCTGGACTCAGCAAGGAATGAACTAGGGGAAAAAGCAAGTTAGCCCAGCCTGAAATAAGATCGGAAGAGCACACGTCTGGACTCAGCAAGGAATGAACTAGGGGAAAAAGCAAGTTAGCCCAGCCTGAAATAAGCCTCTTGGCACCAGCATTGTTGCTATTTCTACCTGAAGCCCACACTCCCTGGGAACCTCACTCCTGTGGAAGTCTTCTCTGGGCCCAATCTGCAGGGCTACTGAGCAAAAGATTAATGCAATTAAAACTAAGTCTCAGATTATTCACCCATGCCAAGCAGGAGAGAAGGGGTCCTAATGTTCGTATTACCAATGGGTACATTCTGCCCCTACTTGTACTCCTGCACCCTCACCAGATGTCAGAGGCAGAATTCATCCACCTGGGCTTTGAAGTCTGGGATGGCATTATGGAGGGATAGGTGCCACTAGCTCATGGAGTATTTTTCTACAGTAATTGCCAGTAAATAAGCAAGGAAAATTTTTCCTTAGAAGTCCTTATTGCCCAGCAGCTCCTAGCTCAGATGGAGATACCACTGTGCAGTAGGTAGAAGTACCACTCTAAACCACCCCTGCAAACCACGTGGCACAGGCTTGCCCAAAACCAATCGCAATTGATTATTAGCTAATGAATCAGTTAATCACAGTCTGATATGTGTTTGGCCTAGAAAATGCTCACTAGTCCTACATATGCAACATGTTTACATTAACATTTTAGAAAGCTTAGCGGCTTCCAAGTTCCTTTATGTTTGCCCACAGCCGAGATCTTCTAGGAAAATCTGATAGGAAAGCACAGTGTAACTGAATTATTATAACAGACACCTGAACAAAAACAGTCTTAAGTCAAGGCAGCTCCAGTTGCTTTACTCACAACTTGCTGCTTTTTCATTATATTCTTTATCTATTGCTAAGTCAAGAATAAAATCCAATTTTGTCAAACATTTTAAGCAAAATATAAAAGGCAAGAGTTCTTTTTCAAATAACTTTCTATTTAGACAAGCTTGTATCCAAGGGTTCCTTATTACCTGAGACCAGGGTAATAAAACATTTTAGCCCTTTCCAACAGCCAGATGTCAACAGAATTGAAACCATCATCAGCACATCTCTAACTAAAAAGCACCACTGAACAAAGCTTGCCTTGCTCAGGAGCTCACACAATGTTCCATCAAGTTTTTCAGCTTGCAGACAGAAGAAAAAGCTTGGGTTATCCTGTCCCTTTGCAACTCTCTCAGTCCTTTACATTTCCACCAGGAATCCAGGTAAGACTTCAATGGCTTTTGTTTCTCTGGAGCATATTTTCAAAGCAGGCGTTTGGTCTCGGTCTGATCACGAGAGCAAGGCAAAGAGGGGAACATTCACACAACTCCCTGCAAGCTCCTGTTCCAAATGCATGGCAGAAATGTGAAAACATTGTGAAACATTTTCTCAGAAGGCCAAGAGAGAACCCTGGGGGATCAAGGTATTACTTGTTCTGTGCCTGGAACACCCGAGAATTCCCTGTAATGGAAGAGGAGACCATGGGGAGCTGCAGATGTTCCCAGCAGCATCTCTCTGCAGCAGCACAGGCAGTCCCTTCTGGCAGCTGTATCACAGAGGCCTCGATGGCTCTAAAGCATTGAGATCCCAGGGGAGCCGCACTGGTGTTTGCAGTAGATGAGAGGAAATATTCACATTCTTACAAGATAGTTGTAAAATCACGAGGCACCTGACTACACCAGCAACTCGGCACCATTTCTCAGATCACTACTAGTTTCTTCACATAATGTAAAAGATAATAACTGCTTGTACTCAGGTACAGTAGAGGTGCTCTGTTAGGGTGCTGCTGTCAGTGGCCCGTCACCCTGGTTCCCACACTATGGGCTCTGTGCTGACAGGAAGGTAGACTGCCTCTCTTTCAAGAGGCTCAACAAGCCCAAAAGCACCTTACTGGCAATATAAAAAGCCCCCAAAAACTAAAACAGTGAGAAAGATTTCAGCATGTACATTGTGTGAAGAGTCATAGGAGAATTTCATGAGGGGGTTGCAGAAAGCTCAACAGACCAGCACAGAGGTTTGTGAGCTGGTTGCTGATTCTTATTTGCAATTCAAGAGGTCTATGATTGATCAGACCATTGTTTCTTCTCCTCTGACTACAGTCCTTTCCACCCTCAGGGAAATACCAATGAACAAGGAGAGAACACTGCACTTAAGTTATAAACCTGTGGCATTTGGTGGGTATTTTAACTAATGTTGGCATTTCATTACTGATATCAAATAAAGAATTATACAGCCTCATTCAGACTGATTTCCCTCACACTATTCTGATCAGCAGCAACTGCAGCCTAAGCCTCAAGCTGAAGATTATATTTGCAAATTAGATTTTGGGGGGTGGGGGAGATAAATCTGTTAGTCTGTGGTTTGATCAAAAGTTTGAAAGCTAGTCTTATAATGAAAGGGTGAAATCTTGGCTGCTAAGACAACATGAGACTCATCCAAAATTTCTCACAGCCCTTTTAATAGCATAAATGTTTCAAGCTAGTACATCTGGGTCTCTGAAACAGTGGCAGCAGTATTTCAAATATTCTCAAAGCCAGATACTTGGATGGGCTTGAATTGGTGACAATAATTGTGAAGATCAGCTTCTCAGGCCAAATAGAAACACGCCAGGACCACGCAGGCAGGCTCCGTTGTCTCACAGGAAACACTTGAGCGAAGCAGGATGCCAGGGCTTCAAAGAGGAAAAGCTGGAGGGCATAGCAGCACACGTGCTGAGTGGCAGAAAATTAACAATTTTGACACTGCAGCTACTCCAAAACACATACCCACTGAATACACCGAGGCAAAGAATAGAACAATAGAATTCAGTGAAAAATTAGAAAATACTTGGCATGCTTGAGGCACCAAATAATCAATATTTGTTCCCCAAATTATACCTGCTGAACAAAAACTTCCTTTAGGGCACAGAAGGCACCACAAGAGATGCATCAAGCAGCATTCAGCAAAGCAGCACATGCCAGAGCTTTCCCATCAACAGGATTCTCCACACAGTGCATTTAAGGCAGGTCACAAAACAGCAAGACACCAGCTGCTTGCATTTACTTTTTTTTTTTAACATTTCTAGAACAAACTTTTCTTAAGACAAATCTGACCAAGTTATACAGAATACTTTCTCTCGCTCCGACCACTTAAATCAATTTGATAAGCAAGCCAGATTGCACACCAGTGCTTCCAACGATTAACTTGCAAGAAATCCTGTGATGAACCTTAGTCTCTTTTCACACTGACTTTATTATACTCACAAAACTTTACACTTGTTCATATAGAATGTGAAAATAAAACACTGCCAGGCTAGCAGACAAATCAGTGACCTAAATGTTCCAGAAAATGAAATGATATATGCCTTGGCTGTCCTGCAAGGCTTGCAGAAGCAGGAAGAAGTATCACCAAATAACTTGAATTCAATAATTCCCCAGAAGCACCAGTTCCCATAACCTTAGGAAATTCTGATGCTGTTGGTAGGAAAAAATACATCTCTCTGGCAGCTAACTACAAAAAGAGAAAGTGGGATGCTCAGGAAAAAGAAAACACTAAAAAGAGATTAATACACTGGAAGATATATAGGAAGAAAAGGAGCAGAAGATTCCTTCTCTGTCAAGCAGAGGGTTACAGATCCATCCTGTGTTAACACTTCCTTTCCAATTTGATCACAACCATCTTTATTTTTTTAAATTTGTTTTAAACCCTGGCTTTGAATTGGTGGGTTATGGGAATGAAATGAAAGGATGCATTACAAAACATCTCTTGATTAGCCATTTGGTCTGACCAGCTGAGCTTCTTTTAATGTTATGCAAAAGAAGCTGAACAGGCTCTCAAGTAGAGGATCCTCCTGGCCTTAACTGGAGCCTCATCAAATCATTGTCTTCCTATTAGAGGGTGCAGTCTTGCAGCCCTGCTGCTGAAATGGTGCTTTGATCATATCTCATGGAAAGCTGGCAAGAGCAACCATTTAATGTCACATTTCTGCTCTTACTCTACAGCTCTTATTACTTTTTATGCATAAAAAATGCATGGCTACTTATAAATCTTTCATTACATTCCAGACTAGACCTGTTACATTTTTCACCTCCCCTCCAGGATAAAGTCTGGAAAATGCCCACATGCCATACAAGACATGGGACACTCTGCAAATTTGAACACAGGCATTCATTCAATGGAGAGCAGCAGCTGTTCCCAGGAATGGTACCAAAACCAGGAAAGTGGAATTTGTCCTTTTTAGCAAATAATTACATTACAATGGTGAGAGGCAGGCTTAGTGTTACATTGCTGGGAGGCTGAGATGCTCTTCTTCCCTTATCATCATTGTCCCTCCTTCAATGTTCCCGCTGCGAGACAGAGCATGGCCCCAAAAACTCTTACCACGTGAGCTGCTAATAATTATTGCTTTACAGCTCCACGCAAGAAAACTACCCTGAGAAAGGAACATAACCTACAGGATAGCCTAGATCCCTGAAAAAGTGACACAGCAGCCTACAAACCTACCTAGTATTTGGAAGGACTCACTCATAAAAGATTCATAGTGGCTATTGAGTACACTCATTGATCCAAACTCCTACCAGCAGCTACTCCTGTTTGCAAGTATTCTCCACATCACTCACCCTTCAGCCCTACTCTTCCTATCTCCTGCTGCCTCAATTCCCAGAGGGCCAGGCAGCCCGTATTAAACTTGCTGTGGTGACAAGAACATCCCTGGAGAAACCACTTCTACCTGGGAAATGGCCCATGAAGCTGTGTAGGCATCCTAAAATGCTCTGAAAAACTGGAAGAACAATGCACTTACCAAGGGGAATGCTAAGAAGATGAAGAAGAAAAGTAAGCACGAACATGCAAAGCAAAGATTTTGGATGTACAGATCACACTGCCTGAAAGAGATCCCACTGTAATTCTTGCCATGCCACCTGTTGCCTTGAGACTTACCATTACAAAGTAGTTGTGCAGTCTTTCAGCTTAAAGCTGATTTTTGAAGAACAGGTATTTCTCTGCTCTTTTTTTTTTTTTGGTTTTTTTTTTGCATTTTTTTTTTTTTTTTTTTGTTTGTTTGTTTGAATTTTTTTTTTCTTTTTCTTTTTGTTCCCACAGAGATATGTTGACTGGATTTAGGAGTCTGAAATCACAAGAGAAAAAGCCACCATGAGTGAAGGAAGGGGTGGGGAAAGCCCCTTTAATCACACAGGTGGTGGTGAAGGGAGATTTGCACCTGGGCCAATTACCCATTAATCTGCAGCAGCTCCTGGTAGAAATGCCGCACTTTGCTCTTAATCCTTTTGTAGAACTAACCCAGCTTGGTGCCACCTTTCCTCTCCTCGCTGACCATTTTCCCCCCCTAACATGTACATGCTGCTGCATTTCACATTTTGAAACAAACTCCTAGTGCTCAGGTATTGTGCAGATTACAGCCAGCAGGCTCTCCTGTTTTCCAGCCTCCTTTTATTTCCCAGCCAGTAACTGCCTGTTCTATGTATCAGGAGATTAGGAAGAAAATGTGTTATTTCCACGAAGGCTGACACAGCCTTTTTCTCCATTTATACCTACTGATTTTTTTCCCCCCGGTGCATTATATGAGCTCCTCTCTCAGTTTCATTTTTTTGACAGCATTGTTTTTTAACGTCCTTTAGAAAATGCATGTGCTGTTTAGCATGCTATGAAGTGAGGACAGGCCAGGTGTGGATCATTTCACATTGCAGGGAAATGTGTCCTCTTTCTCATTAACAATCAAATCTGCTTCTAAAGAGAGCCTTTCTCTACTGCTAGGCTGCAGCCTGCTGTTATCTTATGCCACTTGATAAATATTCAAAGGTCACTACACCAGGATTTCCTCTGGAAGGCAGAGTTCTTAGAAACACGGGGCTAGGGTAAGGAAAACAGTCCTGTGTGAAGCTTGGCTCCCTAAGAGAAGATGAGAATTTCTCAATAGATAGAGCTGAATATTGAGAAAAAGAAAAGTTTTACTTCAACATTACCTGAGGAATATCAGTCATGAAAGAGGGATAATACACAATTTTACCACGAATGATAATATATTTAAAAGTGGCATATACTTTTTTTTTTGTTGACTTGGTGGAAGATAGCAGATGTAAAAACCATTTGCAAGGTAAAGGATGCTATGCAATGTTACCATGCAGGCACAGTGCCTGTGTCAAATTCACCTTAGATGACACTTCTTTTTGTTGAAGGCCTTGAAACTTTCACCTAAAAACCTCTTTTACATGTTTTCCTTTAATTTTCTCCCCAACTAGCTTTTTCAGTAAACTGGAGGTTAATCTGTTTAGCTTTAGCGTTGTCTACATGAGAGTACTCGAGATAAATCAGTTCCAGCTAATGAAGGGTTTAAATTCAGGGCAGAGGAGTCAAACTGCATGAGTCCACCTTATGGATACCTGTTCAAGGCAGCCTGACCACAGTTAAGCAATTTGTTTCCACAGTGGACAATGTACAAGAGCATGTAGTGACAGAACAAGGGGGGAGGGCTTAAAACCGACAGAGAGTAGGTTTAGCTTAGATATTAGAAAAAAATTATTTACTCTGAGGGTGGTGAGGCACTGGCACAGGTTGCCCAGAGAAACTGTGGCCGCCCCACCCCTGGATCAGGTGCAATGGAGCTCTGAGCAGCCTGGTTGAGTGGAAGACATCTCTGCCCATGGCAGGGGCATTAGAATTAGATGACCTTTAAGGTCTCTTCCAACCCAAACCTTCTATGATCCTGTGTAGGCTATGTGTGCAGGATGCATCCGATCTGTCTGGGTGCATTAGCTGTCAAACCCTCACAAAACTTGCAATCCCTCTGATGTCTTATCGGGCTTACCTAAAACCAGAGGCCAGACAAAACTAAGGGAATGAAAAGCTGTCCTGGGGTGATTCTATGACCATACTGTATTCCCCATCGCCTGCTTGATCTCTAGTGTACTTTTAAATTGGAAAGGGGGGAGAGAGAAGCCGAGAGAACTTTTCAAAGCAGCTAGCTTGACCTTGTAATTAGAATGTTTGCATTCTTTTCTCTCTCGATCTGACAACTTTTGTTAGTTAGAAGAGTTTGCTCTCTAGTTTCTTCATCTTTCAGCGGAGAAGGGACTGTGATCTGTCTCAGTGGCTTCTGTTCCTTTTGGACTGTTTTTGGCTTGCTTTTCATCTGAGACCAGCTCCCATCTCCGGACCTGCTCGGCGGGACCCTCCAAGGGGGATCGTCGGACCCTGCCTGGCCCGGCCCAGCGTAGGACTGCAGGTTTTACCTACAGAAAGAACTCTAAAATCCATAGTCCTCTTTTAGGGGACAGGGGAGGGGGTTTCAATATCCTTTTTTGCCCCACGACAAAAGAGGTTATATTTATTGAAGGGCCTTCAGGTACATTTAGGGCTGATGAAGCCCACTCAGGGGCTACACCCGAAAATGGACCACGGGTCATGGGTTTTCACAATTTTATGGGTTTGGTCCATTTGCGTATTGGGGGTTAACCTTCCAATTACAGCTTCAGATAATAAAGTAATTTACCCCAAGTTTGCTGCTCCCCTAACTCACTTTTGTTTGTATTTCCTGGGGCCGGAGAAAGTAAGGTGTCCTTGATTCCCAGGCCTAGAGAGGAATCGTTGTGTCTGACAAAAATGGGAAAAGCAGTTGCTAACATTCTATATGGAGCTCAGAGTTATACACTAAAGAATTGCAGAATTACAAATATAAGAAAAATATAAAACTAAAATCCTATGGCATCACTATGTTTGCTCAGGACAACCTCTCTATGATAGTCATGCTGGATGATTTTTTTGCCTTTTTTCTTTTGTATACTCTTGCTATTCTTTACAGATATATTTGTACCTCTGTAGCCTATTATTGCATTCATAGCTAGTTTTCCTAGTACTTTTCCCTGCCCTGATAGGCAGAAAGACAGAACATATTCCAAAGCCCCTATCCTATCTTGGTTCTTTCTGGGAGCCAAGGCCAAAACCAGCACTTTGGGACACATTTTCATCAACAAGTTCAGTTTCCATCTGAGGGCGGAGGATTTAGAGAGGGAGAAATTACCTCACCTCTTATGTCTCTAATTGGTGATTTTTGTCAAATATGCTAATTTGCTAAATTTATAAAAACTGTATAAAAACCCTAGTCCTCCTCGGAAAGAACACTGACTGCTAGGATATTTTTAGTTGGAAAGCATTACCTCCTCCTTTTTCTTCAGCAGATAATAATACAGCTACATGGAATAATTTAGAGTTGTAATAGGAAATAATAAAAATGCCAACAACTATTCGTGCACGACCTCCTAAAAGGAACCTTTGTGCTTTTAAAAATCAACAATCTGAAAATGAAATGGGAGGTTAATGTGATCCCCTTGGTGCAGCTGAGTCTGCTACATATGGAAGTGCTTTGTGTCAGGTTTTTGTGCCGGCACAAGCATATGGGATCAGACACAGAGGAGGAGTTCTGAACTTTTCTGCAGACAGATGAATGAATTCAAGCTGAAGTAGCAGCACAGATCTTGCACTAGCCAGTCCAAAAATAGTAAAGAAATCCCTTTTCCACATTTAGCACTGTCTGGATGGGTTTCTGTGTTCATTGATGAGCTCCTAGGCCAGCTCAAATTTTACAAGAGCTATAGCTCTTTATTTCTACAGTCAAAAGAGTACAGGAGCTTTGAATATTAGCACGATATTAATCTCCCTTTTTGCTTTCACTGCATTCAGCACGGCTGGCTCCACTAAATAACACATAAATCTTAACTGTCTGTTATAGAAAGATTATTTTGAGAAAGGGTTTCTTGCCAGACTATTATCCATTTTGTACCACTTTTTCTTTCCTTGTTCTGTCTTTTTTATTCTTTTATGAGAAAGAAAGATTTTTCCTCTCCTTTTTTGTCCCAATCTAATTCTTGTGGCTGATGTATAAGAGCACCGATACAATGTAGTTTTTCATTTTGGCAGCTTTTTTTAAACAAATTCCATAGCATGATCTGACCAATGACAAATGACCCAGCACTTCCACTTGGAATACTAACGCTGAATTATCTGGCTTCCAGGAGTCTGATGGAGATGCAGTGAGAATTAAAAAAATTATTGCACAGGAGCAGTGGTGACTGATGTAGGGCCTGCACGCTGAGCTTTTGACCTCCACTGTTTCTACAGTAACTGTGCAATGCATTGTGCTTTCTATTCTCAGGCTCGCCTTGGAAGCCAATTAAATTAAAAGGCTATTCATTTCATTCTATTTGTCTCCAGGACGCTCACATAGAAATGCAAACGATTACTGTTCAGAGTTCCCTGCATCAGAGAAACTGATATTGTACTGCTAATTTGTGATAACACTATAAACCAATATGCAATCTGCCCTGATTTAAAAGATGTGCATAGGATGTACACTGAACTTACAAAACACTGATTAGGGAGATGATGAAATTAAATCTTCTGAAGGGCACGTCTTTCAAACCCTCAAGGCAGCTCTTTTTCTTGGTTTAATCAGATAGTTAATCATTGCAACTCAGACTTTCCAAGAGCTGGATTCATCAATACTAGGAAGGATGGATTTGTAATATTGAACATTTACAGTCTCAGGAAAGCTTGGTGAAAAGCAAAGCTGTAAAAGGTGGTTGGTAAGCACTTTGCTGCTTTAAAAAAAGCAATGGAGGAAATAAAAGACTATTTCCTAGTGAAACCAAAGAATCATTTGAGGACTGATCCATCAATTTGAACAACAGAGAAACATAGTCCCAAATACACTGTTCTCTTAAGGACTAGTCTTGTCTCCAGCTCAGTGAGAAATTAACATTTTTGTTAAAACACACAAAACAAATTGACACGAAACATTATTATCCCGTGTTTTTATTCTAAATGAAGCTTGTGGTATAGTTCCCCCTGCCACTTTGAGCAAGTATAATTTCAGATTTGGAGGAATGACCTTCACATTGAAGTGAAGCGAGAGGACTTCAACACCATCCCGCAGGATATGAAATTACATCCTGCAACCTGCCATTTGTAGATCATTTTTGCAGGCTAGCAACCACAAATTGGAACGTGCCTATCATCAATGGCAGATCAAATATTAGGGCTTTTCTAATGGTCATGGTATTGAAGGTTTGTTGATGGAGAAGATGTGGGTTTGTAACAGAGGCAGCAGCCTCCGTTACGCTTTATCTGGACATGGCTGGCAGGGTGTAATAAGCTAAACGAGGCTGAAATGACAAAAATGTCTCCAGACTTATGAAAACCTGGAATACTATTTCTGGGAAAGCCTGGCAGTTTAGACAAAATTGTCAAACACTTAACTACCTTTGTCAGAGAGATGAAATCATTCTGGCCTAGAATCACTCACTTGCAGTGCTAAAACCCACAGACCTTCCACCAGGGGTGAGCTTGAAGACACTTCTCCAGGTTGAGAAAATGAACTTGCTTCCCCCTGCTATGATTAAATTAGTTTTGTTTTCTTCCCTCCATGACTCTCAATAAAATTTCAATCAGTTATTGAAGTATTAGAAGACGGAAAAATTTAAAGTGAAAAACTGGTGAGAACAGGCTTCTTAATATGGCTTGGAAAAAGAAGCAAATGTGAAAATTTCAAGAAGGTCACTTCAGCCTGTCTAGTCATCCTCTACTACGCTGACTGGAAGGAATTCAATAAAATGAAGGGTAAATGACTTGGAGATGACTGAAGGAGAAGCCCTTCTCAGCCTGAGGATTTCATGCCACAAAGTATCAAAACACATCAGCTGTTTAGCTGGCTTCCAAAAACCGTGTAATAAATGTAGTGTATTGCAAACCAAAGCACCTGGAGGGGTTTGTACATATTCGTATTCAACAGCACAGGGAGAACAGCAGAAGGCAAGACCAGCACAGGAAGGACCAGGAACTCTGGGCTGGCACGTTTTCCTATAGATTGCCCTGCTGTGAAGTTTCTCGATCCGTCTCCTGACCTGGCTGGAATGGGCCCTGCTAAGAGAGAAGATGCTGCATCATAAAATCCATAGGTCTATGGATATGGAGCTTCAGGTCTTTCTGTGTCCTTTGCTGCCTAATTTCCTTGCTTCTTTGAGACAGTTTTCCTTATTACTGTAATTCCTCTGCAGAACATTAACCTTGACTTTGATGCAACAGTGATGGGGCAAAACTTCTTCTACCTGCCTCAGTTTTGCAGCTTAGATGATGAGGTCTCCAACAAGAAAGTTCCGTCTTTGATAATTTATTTTTGTTTGGTTTTCTAAGTATAGCGACCAGTTTCTAAAAAAAACTCCCACAGCTTTTCAAAGTGTTTTTTTTTTATGACAATTTCCACACTAAGGCTTTTCCTGAATGGGATTCTATTTGATAAGAGGACAGAAAGTGTCCAACATGGATTTTTCCATTCCTTTTTCTTAAATGAAAAGAGCTGTTTTAAAACACTATTTTTTCTTTTTTTAAAAGGAAGTTAATTTTGGTGTTTAGAAAAACCTGGAGGGAAAAACTGTCGATGGAACTCAATGCTGCAATGTAATTATGACCAGAGACTCAGCTAGTTTTGAAGGAGAATTTGATTTTTTAGAAGAAACAGCATTTAATTACAATAACTAATGATAAAAAAAGTGTAATGGAAGGGAAAGAAAGCTTGTTTCATAAAAGGACTTATCAATGCATTCTGGACAAGACCTGATGAGGACAGATTACCTTGTTTTTTTGTTTGTATGAGGTGGTCTTCACAATCCCTTCAGGCATGGTGTCCTCTCCGGAGGTATGAGAAGACCTGAGAGCTGGAGGTTTCTTCCTGTGAAAGTAACAGAGAAAAGACACTTTTAAACATGGAAAAGTATCTGACCATCCTGATGACTATGCATGGTTAGCAGATATTGCACCATGCACATACTCTATTATGTTATTCTGCTTTTGTGTTTTCGTCAGGACAGAAAATTGAGTACTTCTTTGCATGATAGTGCTGAAAATAAATGGAAAAAACACCCTAAAAATAGCCTTGATTTTCCATGTAAACTTGAGGGGTTTTTTTGAATGTAGCTCTTTTCATAAATAAATAGCATTATCAAGGAAGAAAAAAATTTGGTGAAGAATAAATCAGTGAGAGTTTTTAATGACACACTCCTCAATCACTGAAACATGGCACCTCATTTTGGGCACACATGCAGCATGCACGAGGTGGTGCTTATAGGGAACACCTATTTCTCACTAACAGTACATTCAGGCAGGCTGTGCTGTCCAAAGCACCAACCTTGGTGACATAGAAGTAGGACATCTCTAAAAATAAACTTTTCTTAAGGAAGATGAAAAAAAATCTGAGTCACATCACCAATAAAGGATTACTAAAGAAAAAAATCCCCTGAGACTTAAAAGACAAGCTTATAACTAGACCCCTCTTAGTTAAAGTTGTTGTTTTCCAAGGAAAGCTATTGAAGTAAAAGGAGTATCACTATAGAAGAGATAGTTTTATCAGTTCATTTGTCTAATTAGAGGTTTAAGCCATGAGGACCAGTCATGTCCTGGCTTGAAAGGTCAAATGTGAAGCTCATGAGTAATTAGATTTTAGAAATCAAGCCAAAAGAAGTTCCAAAATTAGAGAGTGTTTTGATCAAAACTTTAAAGTATCTCTCAAGTAAACCAAAGTTAATTAAATAAAATGTTTCACGACTGATTAGAGTGTACATTTGACCATCAGTTGCCTCTCACATTCTGCTACCCACCAGCTGGAATGCTGAAGAGACTTTTTATAACTTCATTAGAGCTACCTTGTGGAACAATTTAATCATATAAAATCTTATAATGCAGATGCACCAGTACAACAATACCAGCTGCTGGCTTCTGGTGCTGTCGTGCTGCTCTCTCCCTTTCTCTCTCCCCATGCCATACACACTCCCACCACCTGGGACTGCGTTTGAAGGAGGCTTAGCTGCAAGAGCAAGTGGATTTTTCCTGCCTAACATCCAAAATGCTGAGTTCCTGAAGGAGCAGGAGACACACAGGGCTTCCTAGGCCAGATCTGACCAGGAGGGAACCTCCTGAGCAAAGTGCTTATCTGATAATGTAGGGAAATTTTTTTTTTGGGGGGGGGGAGGGGCCAGGGAATAGGTAAGTTGATACTGAGAGGACAATACCTACCTATTTAAATGCTTGAAATGATTCTTTTGATTCTCTTACTCAAAGAACTGCAAGGCTCTGGCGCAGCACTTCCCTTTCTAGCCACAGAGAGGAAAAAGCCTTGGCTAAATCAAGCATTTGGATTTTCAGGATGAAATGGTTTAGTGTCATCTTTGTCATTGGCTCCACTGCAAAGCAATGGAAGAAGAATGAGAAGCATTGCAAACAAGTGAGGTCACACAGCTCATCAACATGCAGCACTTCATGCCATGCAGCACACTTGCAAGTGCATCTCATTTGAATGGTACCATTTATCTTTATAATCTTTTTTTTCTGCTAGAGCGTATTTCATTTCTTTCTTTGTCTGACCTCCAACTCCTCTGTTGGAGGTGGCACAGAGAATATGCAGAAAGAGCAGAAGCAGAGAGAAGTATCAATTTATATCTCAGTCTTTGTGACTAATCACTGAGTAGCATCTCTTCAGAACTAACAATCTCAGAAAAGTTCCCATATGTTCAAGGCTGACTCTGTGCACGTTTGCTAATCAGCTTCAAATTATAATCAGGGTATTAGAACACAACTTTGCAAAGCAAGTGGCTGAGAAGATCAGCAAATACTCACCAGTGAGAAGAAAACAGAGCTTTGGAGGGGAGAATGTGACTCTCAACAGCTTCTGGCTGAGCTGGGAAGGGACAGAGCCCTGGGAAGGGACAGAGCCCTTGCAGAGGGACCATGCTGACGGGATCTCTCCTTCATGACTGAGAACAGGAGCAGCCAGGCTATGTCTCTCCTGTTTCCCTCCAAAAATAACCCTAAAATAATTACCTGCAATGCAGAATGGATGTTATCCAGATAAAGTCCCCTTGCCATGCCTGGTGAAAGGAATACATTTTTTCTTCTGTGACTAGCCTCACAGAGCAGCAGGGTGCTGAGTGATTCAGCTTTTCTGCACAGCAACAGCAGGACAATGTGCTTCAGTGCTGCCAGGCTGGCATCAAGCTGCCTTCTCCCCCTGTGGGCCCAAGGACTTCCCTGCCACAGGACTCCTCCAGCAACCCCAGGAGTGCAGCCCATGGTGCCGTGGGCAGGCAATGGCACACATGGAGGGCAGGCACTCCGGGCTCTGTGTGCAGCAGCCTCTCCCACGTGTGCATTCCTAACAGAGTTGATGTTGATGCTTTAAACCTCTCATTTGCTCCTGCTCTCAACTTGGTCCCCTGGTTTTGGTACATCATGGAGGCCTCTGCACAGGGAAAAGCAGGTGTAGAAGTAGCTAACAAGATACTCATTAAGACCAGATTTTGACAGAGATGATATGCCAAATCACTCCCAAACTTCTGCTTCTCAGCATTCAGCTTTAAGGATCACTTGATTTACAGCCAGAAAAATTACCTGCAGTGATATTGCTGGGGAACTAGAGCTTCCAGTCATATTTAGTTTCCATTTCAGCTACTCTGGATTGAATATTCCCCTTGGAAATTCAGAGAGCAACTACACTGTCTGTTACATGTGTTATATAAAGACAATCAGAATGAGGTATTTGGGCACTGACCTGCTTGATTTTATTTTCAGCATTTTCTCCTTCCCACCCCCCCACATACATTTGTGAAGCATGAAGTAATTTCACCCCTCCTGACTCAGTTCTATTCTTTTTCAATAACAGAACACTTGAGGTTTCTAAGTGAACTGTGCTAGGCTGGGTCATGTTTTCAAATGAAGAAAAAAATGCCCCACAACCCTGAAGCAGATTGATATAATTTTGGTTTCATAGCTGACAATCATTTTTCATCATTGTTTCAAGCATGAAGGATTTAGCAATGGCTGCATAAAACTTCAGTGGCACAAACCTTTGATGTTCTGTCAAGCAGCTTTACTTTTCTCCCTGTCATACCGACTGCAGTCACAAATTGCTCCCTGGCAATCCTAGGTGAGGATTATGAGGATTATTAGAAAAAGATGAGGTTTAAAGGGTTATTAGAAGTACCTTTGTGTTTCAGCAACACACGAACACGCAATTGTGTCCTTCACAAAAATCCTGATTTTCTTAATGTGCTGCTGTTTTTTCTCTCTCTCAACTGTCTCCTTGGCTGGGCATTTTCACCTCAGATTCCAAGTAATCAAACTGTCAGGAGCATCGCCTCCTAAGAGAAAGCACTGAAACAAACAAAAAAACCACATTAGCAACTTGCTTGTGAGCAGCAAACACATGCACAGAAGCTGAGCACAGCACATGTCTCCCTGAAAGGACAGTTGTGCTGCTTGGAGTGTGACTCTGCAGCATAAAACTACGTGGCAATATAGAATTAGAATATAGAACTCTACTGCCTCCACAAATGATGTACCATTTATTTCCCTAGTTAGGAACTCAGGACAACTTTTTGCCCTGGCTTGAGTTCCATTGGGCTGGAGTTTTCCTGAGTCCCGAGTTTTCTTGTGGACACCCATTTAAGTTAAACAGGTCAAAATGCAACTGTTTGTGCTTAAAAATCCACATCTTATCCATTAAAGTCTTTTGCCTAAACAATGTGTACTCAGTCGGTTTTTTGGGTTTTTTGACTTGCAGTTTTACTTCATCAACAGCATCTACAATTTACTGTATTCTGTATTTTGCTGTGACACTGGGTTCTGTAGACCCTTGGAGAATTCCCCTAACTCCTACTGCACTTTTGAGGATGCAGCTCTCAGATCTTTTCTTCATGACTGCAAGAGATTTTTATCATCCAAATGGGCTTTAGCTGCAAGATGGGGATAACAAAACTTCTCCAAGTAATTGATCTGCCCAAGGTTATACAAGGAGTAGAGGTTAAAGAAGATCAGCATCTTCCTCAGAGCCTTGGAAATTAATCCTACAGATCATTACTAAGGTATGTGAATTTTAGAATGATGCTTAAGCTCTATTGCAAATATTTTACAGGAAACTGCCCTATTTTGATAATCTCTAATGCAATGTGGGAAGAGCACAGCAGTTTAATGAAGAGATGAGAGGGAAGTAAGAGTAACTAGTAATAAGTCAAGAAAATAGGCTTAGTTGTCTGTACAAGGTTTGCAGATGAGTGTTTCCTAAGTATAATCATGTACAGACAGATAGGTATTGAGACCCTCAAAATAGGGTAATTCACTTCAAATGCCTCAGAGTTCATGGCTTACAAGATTTAAAGTGTCCTCTTCAAAGACTAAGCAGTGATGAAAGTTCAAATCAAACAAACTTTTCTTTACACCTTAAGAATTCAATGAGACTATACAAGCACCATTTAAGTGATTAGTTTTTGGTGTGCTAGTACTCTCACTTATTTCTCAGTATTTAATTATCAAACACCTCAATGAACTCCTCAGGATACAGCTACAACTCAAAAATTATTCACTGAAAAGAGCTGTTGAATAACATTTGACACACACAGGAATGCATTTGTAGATAATCCTCTATCAGCAAAATTCATTGACTAAATTATATGTGATTAATTATTCACCCATCTCTCACCACACAACTTTTCCCTCTCCCCTTTGACAAATTCCTAAAATGATCAAAATGCTGATCACAGCCCAACAGTTTATGCAGCCTCTCGCCTCTGTCTCCCTTCCAGTTTCTTCCCTCCAGTCCTTTAGTAAGCAAACCCTTCTGGTTCAGCAATTTGGCAAACGAGGGAAATTTTAACTTGCAATTATATAACTGCTGCAAGGCACTCCAGTCAGCAGGAAAGCCATCCAGGGGATTCACAGCTGTAAAAATGCAGAAACAGCCGTCCTTTCCTACCACAGGACTTCTATTGGAAATGCAGTCCTCAGTTCTGAATGCTTTGATTTATTGGAGGGAGAAGCAACGTGAAAACACTGTCAGGCTTCTGCAGCCACTGAGATATGAGACTGATCCATTCCTGTACATCACACTCATGAAAAGTGCAGGAACCCGGAAGGCTATAAATTAAAAGATCCTGGAGGTGTGGGGTGGGAGGAGGAATCAGAAGGGTAAGCTTAGCTTGTGATTAGCTTTAAATCCTGAGAAACGTTAAACAAATTCTGGCTGCTTCATGAATTACACCTTGCCTTTCCCAATTGTTCCTTTATTTGTAATTCTCCAGCACGAGTACAGACCCACACTCCCCCTGCTCCTGGCTCACAGCCACTTGGGCCAGCAGGATCTGCCTGCTCTGTTGTGCTCCATTTCCCACATATCTTCTTTAGAAACCACTTATTAAGGTCTTAGACCTGATGTATTTTTAATTCTGCTGTGAAATCCTTACTTAGGGGAGATGCTTCTTTGGCTGACAAGGCCTTCCACCCATCTGTGGCCCCAGACCGTGCTCTTTCCTTCCCCTCCCGTAATCCCACTTTTTAAGGGATCTCTTTTAGACTACAGAAATAAACTCTCTTTTCCCACTCCGTCTGCACAGTGCCTGGTTTATACTATTTATATAACAGTTCTCTGACTATTAAAGGGTAAAACTGCAGCTATGAAATTCATACTGCACAGATTTCTGAACCTGAATTGGCCTTCCCTTGCTTGTGACAATTTGTATTAAATTCCACGGTCCAAGGCTTTGCTGACCATTCTCAGTCCTGAACCAGACCCATAACTTCACTTCTGATTTCTGGAGTATAGGATTCTGTATGATATTATGCATCCTATCCTAATCCTGTTTGTGGGTGATCCTCCTCTGCATTGACTGATCACAATTAGCCTGAAAAGGCCTTCCTTTTGCTCCTGTCCTGCACATGAGCATGGAATCTCTGCAATTCCCTGGAAAATGTCACCATTCGTGCCTTTGGCTCCTCAGACAACAGGGACCTTTCCAGCAGAGTACACTGGACTAGACCTTCTTACTGCAGAGTTGTCCTTTCAAGGCATTTCCTAGGGCTTTTTCCTAGGGCTTTTCCTGGGTTGATGTGGGAAGAGATGACAGAAGAGCCTGCAATTTTGGGAGGGGCGATTGGCTGCAGCCCTTAACTAGTCATTTTGCAGCTCGCCCTCTGTAAGGCAGCTCTGTTCCACGTGGTAAACAGGCTTATTTATTCTTCTCACATCGCATTACTAATGCTTTCGATGTATCCTAAGTAGACAAGCAACCAGCTTCTGTCCTTGGATACCAGCCCAGTTCTCCTTGACTTCACCAGCACGCACAGACTATCTGAGGAAAGAATTCAGCTCAGTGTAGCATTTACACTGCATGCTGGTTATTAAAACAGCCACTGGCTCCTGTTTCATAAGCAAAGATATAAATTCCAGGCCATTACATAAAATGAATTTAGAGAGCATTTACTTAGCTGCAGCTACAACTTGCTGACCTCTGCTCACCCTTTGGAGGAGGAACAGGGACAGCCTTGCTCCTCTCTCCTGCAGAGGTGCTGGTACAAACCAGGAGAAACACTGCACATCCCACTCACTGCCTGGGCCCTAGTGGGAACTCGAGGTGAATTCTGTGAACAGCAGGGGAGGGAGGGGATTCTGCCCCATTCAGGTGAGACCCCACCTGCAGCGCTGTGTCCAGATCTGGGATTGCTGGCACAGGAAGGACATGGAGCTGTTGGAGCGAGGCCAGAGGAAGCCACCAAGACGATGAGAGGGATGGAGCAGTTCTGCTATGGGGAAAGGCTGAGAGACTTGGGGTTGTTCAGCCTGGAAACAAGAAAGCTCAGGAGTGACCTAATTGTGGCCTTCCAGTACCTGAAGGGAGCCTACAAGAAAGGTGGAGAGGGACTGTTCACTGGAGCAGGGAGTAACAGGACAAGGGGGAATGGCTTCAAACTGGCAAACAGTAGGTCTAGATTAGATATTAGGAGGAAATTCTTCCCTGTTAGGGTGGTGAGACACTGGAACATGTTGGCCAGAGAAGTTGTGAATGCCCCATCCCTGAAAGTATTCAAGGCCAAGTTGAATGGGGCTCTGAGCAACCTGAGATAGGGGAAGGTGTCCCTGCCCACCTTTGGGGGGTTGGAACTGGATGATCTTTGAGGTCCCTTCCAATCCAGATGATTCTGTGGTTCTGTGGCATATCAGTAAAACCAATCTGAGATCTTGCAGCTGATCCAACTAACATGAAAATGTGAGATGGTGCCTTCTTTTGAGTATGACTCGGCTATTCCCAGACCTCTCTTAGGTATCCTGTGCCTCATTTTTTCATCTGTAAAATAGGGCTAATACTTCCCTCACACACAGGTGATAGGGAATGAAAGATGCTCAAAGATTTAAGTATAGTCCATAAAAACATGACAAGCTTGATTCAGTATAAGCTGGAAACCACTGTAAGTTTCAAAGGCAATTCCATTCACAGATTTTAGTGTTGGTTTGGAACATTAATGTCTACTCTGCTACTGCAGTTTGCTTTGCAAACCCACAGCTGTCGAATAGAAGTCATTAGGGGAAGACGGGAGAAGCCAGAGTTTTCGTAAGGAGTGATCAGGAGCAAATTAATTCATGTTGGCTATGAATGTTGCATCAGTAGATTTCAGTGCCAATCCAGTTGTAGTAAACAGTTTATATTCCCCCTCTGGCTATTGTTTTGAGCTGTCTTCAGATGCATACTGACCTCCCTAAATTGCTTTATAGGCTGTTAACGTTGCAGAGATTTTCTTTGCAGCTGATAACCCAAGGCTGGAACCTTCAGGCTAAAAGCTGACATGGGAGCTCGTGTACCAGCTCACTGGAGCTGTGCTGATGGATAGCTGAGGGTCTGATTTGTAATTAAACAGTAAAAAAACTGACTTCTGAAAAACAGTTCTGGGATGAAGGTGGAGTCTGTTGTGAACTCGATGGCTCTGGAGTTTCAGACAACAGCTTTTAAATTTTTTCTGTTCAGGGAAGCAGCCTGTCAGAGGTGCATGCTTCCACCACCTAACCAGTCACAACCCATTGCCCACAAAGTCGTATCAAAAAACAGAGCACAATATTCCAGGCTGAATTTAAAAGACATTAATTCTAGCTAATTTACCTAATCCAGTCACAGCATGGCTCCAGAGACAATTACGTGAGAGCAGTCAAAAGAGCAGGAGTGTGTCAACATCCCTAAAACTGAGGACTGTCTGGGGAAACAAAGCTACTTCTGGTGGCTTTCCCAGCAACTAGCCCTCACAGAAATCACCCTCACCTGATACCACCAAAAAGCAAATGATGAGAGTCCTCAGTCTAGAAGTCAATTTTAAAGAAAAAAAAAGAAAAGGCATAACAGAGGCCCTCCTGACACTCACTGTACAGGGCTCTATGTCCACTGTTAATAGCCAATAAAGGATTTCTTCCAGAAATTCTTTGTGCCACTTCTACTGCCCCTCATAGTGCTGGTTGGTGGCATGCTGCAGACCTCTTCCTGACAGAGCTTTAAACAATGCACACAACTGACTCCAACTTAGATTTGACACTTTTCCCTCAAGATTAAATGGGCTACTTGCAGAGACAGACAACTTGGTAACTTCAAAGCTCCCTGCCTTAGCTAACAAGAAACAAATTGCTTCCCCAGTGACTCCTCCCGAGGGAGTAGTGCAGGATAAACCTGTGATATTTGCATTAATTCATCTTTAAACATAAAGCGGAATAGATTCTGTTTCTTTAATAAATTTTCACATTATTTAAATGGACTTGTTTTAAAAGCCAATAACACGTTTGCTCTGGGAATATTTTGCATTTCTATTTACTTTTTGGCTGGTGGCTTATTATATGGGAAGATCTGTTGGATCTAAAGCAGTTGAAGATTATAAAGATTTTAGAAAGGATTTACATCTGAGGCTCCTTTGATTGTGATTTTCAGCAGTGTTACTTTTCCCAGTTTAGTGACATTTAAGGATATCGGGAATCTTTTGGCGACAGAGCGCACCAGTGATCTTGGCTCCTGAGGAGAGCGGGGTTTTGCTGCACCTGTCCTGATTCCCGCTGCCTACGGAGCAGGTTTGATCAGCAGGTATCAAAGCATTCTGCTGAGGGGTGGGATTTCATCCTCCCCTTTTTGCAGTGGGGGAAACAGGGACATGGAAGACTGGAGAGAACAGCATTGCCTGAAGGCCAGCAGAAGAAGGGTTAGTTTTTTTGTTGTTTGCTCATCATGACCACTACAGATTACAGGGTGCTCACTCATTTTGTCCTCTCCAGTTGTGTCAAAGTGCTTTGAGACCATTATTGGGGTATTCTTGCAATACTAAGTCTTGTTTTAGGATTCATTATCCAGCTACCTACGCTTCCCTCTAGTGCCAGGGGAGCTCTGCAGCAGAGCAGCTGTAGAAGGGACCACGTATCACCCCCGTGCACTGTCAGCATCTTAGTTTAACCTGACAGGAAGAGTGGACTTTAGGAAAATGCTATCAGTGGAAGGACTTGAGGCACGACTCAGCTCTGGATGGGAGAGCGGATGTGTGCGCGAATCCGTGAGGCCGTGTAAGCTCAGATATCCATCAAAGTGAAGGAGAACATTTCTGGGGCTCAGATCCTCTGGAGAGCCCAGAGAGCTCCCAGGCGCTCACGGCATTGCTGTCCTGAGAAAACAGAGCTGCTGTGCTGTTTTCATTGCTGACCCAGCCCACAGCAGCAAAGCGTGGTGTCACACGGCGTCAGCAGGGACATCCCACTGCCCGAGCAGCTGCATCGCTCCCAGCCTATGTTTTAGCCTCTGATTAGCTGCAAGAAATTAGCTGTCACACAGAAATCACACCGACTCACAATCCGTGGCTGGGGAACGGCATTTGTGCAAAGATTCTCTTAAGGCAGGCATGAGGTTCTGTAATTTTTAATAAAGCTCACAACTGAATATCATGAAGTGGTGGGGGGAATAAATGTTTTCGTCACTGGGTAAATACTTTTGAGTTCGTTACTGGCTTTAAGATTTACTGTTTAGCCACTCCAATTCCTATCATGTGCAAATGTTTCCTATATTAACGGGAGAAGAGTGATCTGTGGGCAGTAGATGGGAAACAGGACATCAATTTAACGGGGCCATTTGGGGTTAGCACAAAATGACAGAGCAGCAGGAAGCAGTTAAAAGCTTCCCTCCCAGCAATCAAAGCCCTGCAATTTTGAGTCTTTTCCTCCAATCAAGTAGTGTATTTATGAGAAACCAGTTCTGATAATGACCTTTGAAAGACCTCATTCTGGCCTTCTGGTGTAAGTCATTTCTCTAACTATGGTGTCCTAACAGGAGCTCAGCAAATGCATGCCATCTACACAATCATGCGAGATGCATGACAAATTGCAGAAACCAAGAGTAAGAGATTTCTTTTCCCTTAACTTGGCTCACTTTTTTTCCTTTGAAGGCTCCTGATCTCAGCCTGACTTGCTGGTATTGCTTTTTCTGTGTGCTGCTTCCTCTCCTGTCTGTCCCACCTCATCGAAATTATGGATAGACCATCCTTACTAATTCATCAGTCCTCCTGTGACTCAATGCATGAGTTCCTTCCTGTGCTGCATATTTTTAAATCTCATTCTGTAAGGCTGCTCCTAGATCAAGTCAAACTCACATTTCATTCTAAGCTTTATTTCAATTAATATCACTTTTTTGGCAGTGCTGAAAAGAAACTCTCATTTTTCTTTCAAAGGCAGACATGGAGTGCTGAATGCCAGATTTCCTAGATGGGAAATGGTAGGTGTTTGCTCCCAGTCCTGCTAACGTCAGGACATGTATTTCATTGCACAAAAATACACCTTCAACCAGTGACAACAAACTTACCAGCACAGACCATGCTACTGGAAAATCACAACAACACAGTAGCTTCCAGCTGATATTCCTGAGCGTTCCACAACCTGCTTTTAGAGCTCCAGTTTTCAGTTGTAAGCCTCTGCCTTTTCCCAGGGCCCCAGAGCCTGTGATACCCATGATCACTTTGACTGCTCTGCTGGGGAGTTCTGCCTGTAAAATGGGACGAGAAATGACTGCCATGAGCTGGTAGGAACCCCAACTTCTAAATATCTCATGTTGCACTTCAGTGATTTTTAAAGCTCCTAATACCCACTCAGAAATGCCGTGAAATGCTGACCTGGTATGAACTCCCTCTGTCAGTTCACATTTGTCCAAACCCTCGGCAGGCGTTATGCCAGATCTGGGATCATCCGTGCCCCGGCAGCTGGCAGAAGGGTGACACAGAAATCACAGCACTTGCAGAGGCCATCCTGTGTCCTCCAGCTAATTCACCACAAAGGCAGCATGGTGAGCCCATGCCTGACTCACACCAGGTCAGTGCAAGTGTTTGGGAAGGGAACACGGCACCCTGCTACTGCCATCCCAGTAACACAGTGCAGGGCAGGGAAAGCTTTGTCTCCCAGCTGTGGCTCGGGGCTCCTGCCCTTTGCCATCTTCTTATGAGCCAACAAAGATCCTGTGTAGAGGGGTGAAGGAGAGTGCTCAATAGGACAATTACAGGCTATACTTGGAAATTATTTTCCTAAGCAGGGTCAACCAACCTGCTCATCCCCAGGCACTGAGGAGGAAAAACATCTTATGTAGCATATATCAAACTACCAAATGAAGCATGGAGGACAAAGGCAAAAAACATGCATGGACTGTATTCTAAGGCAGCAAAACAAATTCTCCCTTTGTAGGGTCTAGGGAAGTCTTGAGCATAATCAACTTTTGAAAATCATTTAAATAGTTGTCATGACTCCATTCTTACCTTCTGTCTGTTGATTTGGCTCCCATGATGCCTGAATAGCTCTCCTGAAGCCAGTTTACTGTCTATTGTCTGTACCTGATGAGAGCTGTTATTTCTGATTAGATACTTTCCCTGTGTATTCCAGATCTCTGCCCTTCATTTCTCTCCCTCAGCATACTTTTCCCTCAGCACTAGTGGTGCCTGATGTGAGTAGCACTCCTGGCATGCCCGGGTGGGTAAGAACAAAAGCAAGAACATGTCACACCTTAGCCTAAGGCTGCAACCAAGGGAAAATAACCTCACATCTGGAAGTGCCTTTATGTTGTGCTACTCCCATGCTCTGGAAGTTCTGCAGGATTTAGTATTTCTAAGCTAAATACATTTCCATCATTCTTTTATTCATAAAAGGTCCCAATGCAAAAAACAAGCCAGACATGCCAGCCTCCAGCTCTCTGTGAATTTATTTGATAGTATCACAACTTCCTACAAACGGCGTTAAAGAGATGTTTCCATGCATGTTTTTAAGGTAGACGTGAGCCCTGTTTCCCAACACCTCTCCTGAGGCCACTGGAACTACTGACTCTGGAAAGGCAGCAGCATAAATTAGCCTTTGCAGAGACAAAATTCATACCCTACCAAAAAAGTGAATTAATGCTCATTTTCCCTTTTAAGCACAACCAGCAATTAGCTGGGAAAAGCTGAAATACATCTGTACCCACAAAAGAATTATCCTGTCTCTCCTGCCACGCTAGGCCAGCATTCAGCACGTCCAGAGCAGCTTGCAAGCAGTGCACCAAAACACCGGGATGTCCCACCCTCCCTCAGCCAGTCTTTTTTCACCAGGTGTTTCCAGTACCCCCAGTCTCAGCAAAAAGGGAATCTCTGGGCTTCAGGCACATGGAAGCCTCTGGCACAGAGCGGGAATAGGCAGAGGAGAGGAGAGCTGGAGAATCTCCCAGAATAACAAGAAAACAAAACGGGATTCTCAGCTGTGAAAAATCACAATCACATGCCATTCAGCAGCCCAGCCGTAACCCTCCATCACCGAGAGCGGTGTGATACAGGATCCCAGTTCTTCGGCTCACAAAACCGCCTCGCTCACCACAGCCCCGTGTCTGGGAGCCTCCACTGCTGGGGTGACTGAACCAACCACAATGGCCAGGGGGCCACAGAACCCAGAAAAGGAGGTTTGGTGGGCTTACTCCAAAGGGTAAAACCCCCCTCCGTGAGGATGGCTTCTCCCATTGAATTCCTGTGACCTGATGTAGACTCGGTCTGTCTGATTGACAGTGGACAGACACCCCTTGTATCTCCTAAGCAAAGGTAACCAGACCTGTCCTGCCCTTCCCTTCATCCCCACCCCCTTCCCTATATCCTTTTAAGCCCACTCAGGCTACAATCTTTCTCTCTTCATTTCCGGTCCCCTTCGAGGGAGTCCCTACAATAAACCCTTGGAATACGAGCCGAAGGGCCACCTCTGCTCATTTGTTTCTGGTCACGCTTGGGCTATCTACAAACCCCAGGTGCGCTAGGCTCTGTGCCTTCCACCACACAGGCTGGGAAGCAAGTCATCGAGGCACCGAGGTGCCCCAGGGTGCTCTCCCTTTGTGTTGGGCACTCCTGGACAAGCTGCAGCCATCCCGGCCCGGCCAGCACGCCTGCGTACATTATAATAGATTCCATTGCTGCCTTCACGCGGGGGTCCCCAGGGCGCCTCACACTTCCAGTCGCTCACGGCTGCCGAACTGTTTGACACGAGGCTGCTGCCAGCACGAGGCAACACAAGGCGTTCTGCCCTCAGGGAAGTGGAAACCCTTCCTCTCTACACAACCACAGGAGCCCCACTCAGATTCCTCCCCGTGCAAGCCCCTGGCTGTTGTCAGGCTACAACGAGCCACGGCTTTTTTTGAAACGCTGGCGCTCCCCAAGCAGCACTTAGCATCCCTGTGAAGCTTTAAGATGAGATCTAGAAAATTGCACTTGCTACTATCTGTTCAAGTGTAAACCCCATTGGACCAGGGTGGAGGATCCCTGAAGGCCAACTATGTTATCTTTGTCGATAGAAAACAATTAGAAAGCTGATTTTAAAATGCTACAATTAAAGGCTTAATATAAATGCATTTCTGATGCTATCAACAAGCTCACAGGCTTCAAGAAGCTCTTTCAAAATACCAATGCCTTCAAGCAAAAAAGCTGGTTTTGTTTTTTCTTCATGGTGAAGGGACTACAGGCAATTTACACACACCTAATCTTAAAAGTACTTTATCTGTGCTGTGCATCTTATGTGCTATGAATTCTATACACAGATTGTAAAAATATACATAAAGCCTTGTACAAATTTACTGTTCTGTCTATAGATTCATGGCTGAAGATAAAGCATTCTAGTAGAAAAGCTTGGGGGCAGGCACACAAAATCTGATGAGCAGGAGTTCTGTAAAATTTAATAGAAACATTTCTACCTGTATTTTAGATAATCAGATTATAGTGGGATTTCAAAATCAATTTCCCTTTCTTTGGCAGTTTTATGTTGTGTTTTGGGAATAATCATACAAAATGAACACTACAAATGAAAATCCTGGGTTTATTGAGGTCAGTAGGGCAACTCCTACTGATTTCAATTGGGCCAGGGCCTCATTTTACGAGGAAGTCTTGGGGAGAAAATAAATTCAGACTTCTAGAAATGGAGCAGCATGCCAAAAAGCCTTTTCTTAATTTTATTTTCAACGTGGTCACATCGCCATCTGAGAAAGCAGCTCCTTTCATTGCCTTCAGGAAATCAGCAGGTACTCCTGCTGCCACTGATTCCCTGCAAGCATGGAAGAACGGGCTGCCTTTCAAAGCAGCTGCTTTTTACTGTGGCCAAATACTGCTGATGGGCTCAACTCCCCATCGTGTCTCACCCTGGGCCAGGACCTCAGCTTCCACTGAGCACTGGGCTTGGGTGGTCCCAAAGGCTCTCTGAGCTTCCTTTACCTTGTCCTGGGCTGTAGGATAGCTACTCTTGCTTCCCAGAGGCCAGGAAATCCCGGGTTCCTGCACTTGAGAGCTGAGTATTCAGAGCCTGCTCTAGACAGGATCTTGCCCTCATGAGAAGCAGCAGCCACGCATTCCTGAGGAGCTTCCAGCTATGTGGGAGCAGGGAGCCCCATTTCCACCACGCAGGATATTACCTGCAAGACAAACAACTGACTGCACCTCTTGGAGTCTAATCCCTCCCAAGCCCAGAAACATCCTAGCACTTTTTCCTTCCACTTCAAGCTCCTTTTTTTTTCTGGCACAAATGCACACGTGATTCTCTGCCTCACCAAACACAGCGCAAGAGACTGACACTACTCTCCCTAAAATCAATTTCCAATGCAAGCGTCCTATCACTTCTGTCATATTTCAGGCAGAAGCAAAAGAGAACGTCCCTTTGGATGAGATAAGCTATCCTTTATTCATCTTGTCCACTAAGTTCTGGCCTGTTTACCAAAGCACCTGAGGCTGCCATTGGCACCAATCTCATCTGCTACACCAAGCTAGGCTGCTGCTGCCAGTGTGCTCTTTGCTGCGCAATCACACTGGTATCTACCATGCATTTAAGAGCTGGTGTCATTAGTACAGTACAAGGCATAGGACAGTTCCTGCTCGAAGCCACATCCGAGTGAGAAGTGCTGGGCATGTAAGAGAACTGGGATCAAGAATGGAGCTGTGTGGTGCCAAGTACTGAAGTAAGAATTCTAGAAAAACAACTTACCAAAAGTGACAAGTTTGATGCCTGTAAACATGCTTCAATCAGAATTTTTTGATGAACTCTGAAGGTATTGATTTTTTCTGGGGTAGACTTCCTCAAATTTCTGTATCTCTCTATCAGACTGTAGAGTATTTTTTATCATTAGCCAGTAATATATGAAAGGTCTTGAAGATGGACATCAAGGAAGTGAGGCTTCAGCTTCACTGACCTTGGAAGTATTTAAAATGAAGTCTCAAATCTCCTGGAAGAAAACTGTTAATACTCAGAATTCTGAATAATATTATATAATTAACTTTTCAGCAGAGAACAGCCTCTTGGCACTAACCATGTCCTTTCTGATACATCAGAGACTGAAAAGCATGGCCTTTCCCGTGCCAACTGTCTTTTAGAATAAACAAGAGTCCCTCCCCCTTCATCTCCACATGCTTAATAATATTAATAGAACATGAAAATATTAATGCTAGTAGACAAGGTCTTTCATAAAGCACATAAATGAATTCATTCACTCAAGCTCATTAGCTTAATCGTCAACCTTTTTACAATGTAACTGATTAACATTTTCATTGTTCTTCCTTGTTTTTTCCTTAGACTTTTGCTTCTTTGGGGATCAAAAGATCTCTGAATACATAAGCTCAACAAATATCCCTGCACAACAATACAACTGTACAACAATAGGAACTGTTAAAAGAGATAACTAAGTAAGGGCTTTCACAGCTCATGCTTCAAAGATACTGCAGGAAACAACCATTTAAGAATCATTTTTATTTTTATGTTTAACGTGATTATACACATTCATGAGTCCAACAAGATCTGCACTGTGACATTAAAGATACAGTACAATAACATTCAACATGAGGTACTTCATATATTTATATATATCTGTCCTTTATAAATAATGCTGTAAGCCTGCTAAGGTCAAACACTGCTTCAGCACAAATGGGTGCCGAGACCTGAAGTGAGCTGAGTTTATCACAACAAAAAAACAAAACCCAAAACAGTTCAGTGCAATAAGTGTGTAGAAATTAAAATGTTTACTTAAATACTATTTTAGATATGCAGAAAGTATATTACATTATACTCTCTTATCACAGATTCCTCTCACCAGCAAATCAAAGATACAAGTAGCAAAGACAGCCAGGAACAGTTTAGACAGAATCTGTGAGGTGATCTTTATCGACATTATGTTTACATTCCAGGCTGATAGGGCTGATGCTTGCAAAATGTCAATCAACATATTCAAGCTTGGGTGCTTCTGCTAAACCAACCAAATCCACATTCAGACACCTACTGAAGTGCCCTGATGTCCCAAGGTGAGTGGCACTGGTCACCTTCTTACATTCCAGTACTTGTTAGCATCACGCGGTGCTCAGAAGCCAGCCTCGCTGTGAGCATCAAAACGTGTTTTGGGTGCCTTTGTTTGATCACCCACACTGGAAACCTTTCTCTGCACCAGCTCCTAAAACCTGGAATGGACTCAGAGGAATTAAGCTAGCCATTGCTTTCATCCTACTTCGTCAAAAAGACTTTGTAAAAGAATCAAATATGAACAATAATTAAATAACAGCTCATTTTCTATGTATTACAGCTACAGATTATTCTGATCTCTGAACTTCTCTTCCAGCCAGTGAAGGTAGCAGGTACCTCACCTTTATTTGCAGGTAAATAAAAACAAATAATAAATGAAAAGCGAGAACCCGAGACTAGTTACACCAATGCAGTACTCTCTGACTTGTTCCACCAGCTGTGGTACTTTTTTTTTACCAAACAAATCAGAATGCAGCTTGCTACCACAAACGACCTGTCAATCTGATCATCACTCGGAGTAATTACATCTGCATCAGCCACTTGCTGTAAGAAAACTTAATCAGCTGATTAGCATTTTTCTCTGCTTTGAAATGTATCTAAATAAATGGAACTGCTGCTCAGATGTTGTCTAAAAGTAGATGACCATTACCTCATCACAATCTCAGATTCCTTTTTACAATCTCTTCAGCAACTCTTCCTCCACTCCATACCATTTATACTCTTGTCTATTTTCAGCTGCAGATCTAAATATAAATAACTGGAGGTTTTTTTAAATCTCTCTCTGGGAGTTTTCCGTGGAGCATTCTGTTTAGATTTCACGAACAGTCTGGATTATGTACATCTGTTACAAAAAACAAAACATTTTTCTGTGTATTTTGAGGGTATTTACATTTCAGAAAGAGTGCTGCTTACACACACATGTATGTATGTATATAAAACATTAAACACTAAGATGGATGAAAGGCATAAATCCTGCCGGGTACTTTTTTACCTGGCTCTCCCTTTATTACCTAGAGAGATGATCTGGGCTTTGGCCATAAAAGTGTAGTTTGATGACTACACTCCAGTTTTCCTTACTTCAGATGGTATTTTGGACACTGCAAAGATGCACTGGCACTTTCCGATGGCCAGGGGCCAGGATTCCAACTGTCAAGCAACACTTAGAGTAATAGTATTAAACTGGTAAGAAATCATATGAGAAAAACATTTTTATTACAGAACTGACAAGTGAACTTAGGGTTATGCTACATTAACGTGTTGATATACTGTAACATTCATCTTCAGCAGGTCTAAAGAATCATTTGGTCCTCTCATTTTGTTAAAACATACGTAACAAACAGAACCCAGTTAGCAGGTGAAGTAAGAATGAGATGCTTTACAATGAGCAGTGTAGCCTTAGAGGAACAACTGTCCAAGTGAAGTGATGAAGGATCTTCTCATGCTTAAATAGTACCTGCAGTTCTTATTTATATTGGTTTCCTTCCCTGATACAAGGAATATCCCTCATACTTTTGCAAAAATGATACAGACATGTAACAGGAAGTTTGGGGGGAAAAAAACTTAGGCAAGGAAAAGGTTCTGTACCACATAATCCTCTGACTGACGTGCAGCCATAAGCAGTTCCAAGAGCTCCAACCATAACACATTAGAGGAGACTACCTCCCCCTCACTGCTATCTGATGAGATACACTGAGTGTAATATGACCACAGTTGGGAATCTTCTGTCTTTGTCTAAATTTCAACTGGTAATAAAAAGAAAAAAATCTCATATTACAGAAAGAAGTCAAAGTCGAGATTGATATATTCTTTTCTTTCTCTAAAATCTGCCTCTACCATGTTTAGGAAGAAGGAAAAAAAACCACTCATAAGAAACATAAAATTATCCTGCATCACATGATTGATATTAATTCCCATTTATTTAGCAAGGGTTCAAAGAAATGCCATTTAAAGAGCAGATCAACTCCAATGTAGCAAAACCTGGGTCACGGGAGTAGAGTTTCAAGAGCTGCATACACAATTTGAACATGTGCAAGTACTTCCTTGCCTTCAAGGTGAGATTCCTAGAAAATGAACTCCAAGGGTAACTTGCCAAGCCCACATCCCTTCCTCACTGTGAACATGTCCATGCACTGGGGACATGGTCAGCATGCCGTGGAGCTTTCTGAAAGATGTTTCCTTCTCCCCATCTTCCCCTGGAGCCATCCCAAACAGCTGACTGAGGAGAATCTCACAAGATGAAGGTTTAAACTTGTGCGTTTTCTGCTTAGAACTGAAGGACTTCTTTCAGCCCCCATGGTCAAAAGCCCCTTGGTTTACTGGAATCTCTAAAGTCTGCAGAGCAGACAGCAGAGAGAGCTATAAAACAAGGCTCTTCATTTTATATCTCTACCTCTCCAATACAAGCAGAAAGTAGGAAATGGAGAAAGAGAAAATGGATCAATGAAGACAGCGTTTAGTGAGATACAAGAGGGGGACGTCCTCTGGTGATTCACAGGTGCATCAAAGGAAGGGTCAGCATCACCAGCAAACAGGCACCCCTCTTACAAAGCCTTTAAAACTCACTTGTTTCTAAGAGCTTCCAGTTTAAATATTACACTTAATCACCAACGATGCTACAAGTACAGCAAGCCAGGAACTTGCCCACAGCATTTAGTTACATATTCCCTGTACTGATCACATATCTGCAGATAAAAAGCTAAGTGTCAGTAGGCCTGAACCAGACAGGTTCTTCATAGCAAAATGCTTTGTATCCACACACTCCCATTCAAGCATAAAATATGAGTTCAGGAATTTGCCCTCCCTGTACCCCCGTGCCATTTGTACTGTCCGAGGAGCACTGAAACTGAACAGTCACCTTCCCACACTGAACTTCTGTCATTCCTTCTTGTCCAAAATAGCTGAGTTCGTTACCATCCAGAATCACGCTTGCTGTGTAAAAGGTGTCAGGCTCAATCTGCACTGGATATTCAAACCACACGGGAAAAGTGTTACTAGAACCATCTGAGAAGTATTTACTCAAGTTCTGGCCCAGGATAACTCCTTGTCGCTTCAGTTCAATCTTGGCACTGTACTCTGCCGATCCACAGCTGGAGCCGTAGAGCCCAAAGCCAGCGATAAACACTCTCTTATCAACAGCAAACTGGATGCTGTCACAGCGGCCCCGGTAGCGCCACTGGTTGCTGCGGTAAGCGCAGGACTGGAAGCGGTGGCAGCGCTGAGGGACGAGGCCTTTCCGGGGCTTGCTGACAAACTGCAGCTCCGGCTTTTTGGCAGCCGTGTACCAGAGGAAGATGTCATTGGTTTCGTTGAGAGTCAGGATCCCGGACTGAGCAGCGCCGTTGGCGAAGTCGTCGAGGGCCATGGTAGGGATGCGGATCAGGTAGAGAGCCTTGCCCAGCACCTTGCGCTTGTTCTCTATGGTGGCCGTCAGCTCTTGTCGCTGGCACTCCACTTCAGCCCAGTTCAGAGCTGCCTCGAAAACAACAATTTCTTTGGCATTCAGAGTCTCCCTTCGGAGAATGCTTTCAAGTGTCTGAAAATCAATGTCACAGAACCCCTCAGACTTCAAAGCAAGCTCAGCTTGGGCATCAATCACTTCCCAGCAGCGCTGGGTCAGGTCAGGTTCTTCGAATAAGCAGCTCTGGGAGAGCAGCACACAGGCATTCTTTGCACTCAGACTTGTCTCGAGGAAGTTGACGCAGGCGCGGGCCAGGTGAGGGACAATGTACTTCTTGGCAGCGTAAAGAGTGGCCAGGACGGTGTCTGCGGCCAAATCGATCTCATCACAATAGATGTACCTGAAATAAAGCACACGGGTGTAACTCTGCTGCTTAATGCAACACCTGAGTTTGTCAACAACAAACTCAAAACAAATCATAAACAAAGAATATTTAAATGGCTCCACATTAAAACCAAGCAGTGCTTTTGGGGAGTATTGACTAAATCCTGAAAGAAAGTCCAAAAAAATTTCAGCATTTATGTTAAGACCATGGAAGGGAACGGGCTTAAATCTAAGGAGAATCCAGCTTCCCATTTGGACATGCTATGAGACAATTGTTTAAAAACCGTGGCCCCTGCAGCTCTGTGCTCCTTCCACACAGGCCTTGGCTGCTGAGAAGCCTTGGGCCCCAGGCAGGAGCTCCTGCAGGGCTGCCTCACTCAGCTGCCACAGGAGTCTGAAACATGTTACCAAGAGTCTCTGGACTGCGTGTCCCCGACGGCGAACCGTGGTTTACTGAGGAGCATGCACAAACACGGGAATGAGGAACTTGGTAATCTAAGAAGAGAAATGCTATTCAAGTACATCGGGTGCTATCCATTTCTGTAACTACTGGGTTGGGGTTTTTTAGGAGGTGGCTTTTTTGTTTGGGCTCATGTTTTTGCTTGGTTTTTTTAAGGGTGATGAAGCATAGAGGAAATGGAAGATTTTCAGGTTTTTAATGCTCACAAAATCCTAACTCAACTAGCACAGCATTTTCACTCAGTCTCACTGCATAAGGATGAAAAAAGCTTTACTGCTATGGTAGTGTGGTGGAAGAGATGAAGGTGAAATTCTATTTATGTGACTAAACTGCTGGGACTCATTGCTCAGAGAAATGAAGCATTGTACAGTTTGTTCTTTTCAATATCTCATGCTTCAGGGCCCCATTTGCAGCTGGTGAATGCAATGTGCTAAAACCATGCCAAATGCAATTTCACTCTTCACAGGGATAAGCAAGTCTTGATGGTTATGGCTGATAAAAGTGTCTTCCTCCAGAAAAGCTAAAGTTGTATGCAACCCTGTACTAATTAAAATTTTCTAGTTAGCAGGTTTTCCTACACAATGAGTTTTCTGCAGAACAGATGTGCCTATAAAGAGGAATTAGTACCTACACTGATTTGATTATAGTTGTAAATAACTATTTGTATTTTTGCAGCTGTAAGATAGTATCCTCCATGCCGCACTTGGAAAACGCACAGAGGAGATACTGCTCCAGCAATATAAAATCTAAGAGGTTACAGAGAAAAACAAAACTTACACAGAGCCAGGCCTATCTTTAGTCTTTACTACTTGGTTTCAGCTTATTTGTAAAACCAAAGAACACATCTCTGTATCAGTGGCTTAGCTCCTTTACCGCTCAAAAAATTCCATTTTCAATTAATTTGTTTTTATGATTCTCCAACTCTTTCCTCCCTTCTATTACTTCTCTTTGTCTGCAAGTACAGCAGGGAATATGACATCTGTTTTAAATGGAAACAGTACAAAAGTTGCTATTTTAATATTCCTGAAAATAAAGAACTAATATCACTGATGTACAACAGACACAGCACAGATTGGCTGTCAGCAATACTCCACACCTCTCACTCTGCCAATGCACCTCGGCTCTGGTTTGCAATTACTGATATTCCAGTTTCACCCTGTTCTCAAACAGAGGATTCTGCCAGACCACAGGGTTTGATGGTTAAGTAACACATTCAGCCTGGGATGAGATGAGATCATGGTTCTAACTTGAACAGTCAAGACTGAGATAAGATACAATACATTAATGCACCAGTTCAGTCTGGCAGCTAGACTACGAGTTTAACCCTGTTTTTAAAACCGTAGAGAACAGTCAAAGCAGTTTTAATGGGAGAATAATTAATATCTACCAGTCGTGGTATTTCCTATGTTACACCTGACAATACCTTGTTTGCTGTCAGAATGCGCACTGTGTAATAAAACACAAAAAGTATTTATGCTATCAGAATTCATTGGCCGAGACGAAAAAAAACCTAGCAAAATGTCAAAACTAAAAAAACCCAAACTCAACGTATTTTCTGGCAAAGTTTATGATGAGGAAAGAAGCATATGAAGGGAAGGCTGCTCTGGGATAAAGTCTTTCCCTCTGCAGCAACAGTATCATAAGCCTTCCGCCATCCAGCGCTCACAGCAGTGGCAAGCAACAGTCACAGGGATGATTTCCCAGAGGGAGAGGAGTGAAGGGGACAGTGGCTCCCCCTAAGCTCCACATGGAGTGGATCCTGCAATGAGGAGATGCTGCACTGCTGAGCACCATCCCTGTGCCTTCCCTGCACCACCACGGCTGCACCATCCCGGTGTCCGCAGACACCGGGGCACTCTGCAGCCTCAGGCACGCTGCACCGGGGAAGGCAGCACTGCCAAGGTTACCTCAACAGCCACACAGACCACAAACTTTTTCTGGTCTTTTGGGTTTTTTTCAATAAAAGCTGAGAAGGGGAAGAATCCCATGGTTCTGGTCACGCTCTCATAGATAGTTTCCTAAATTGCCATGGGCTAAAAAACATGCCAATACCTAGATGTCAGTATTGATACTCTCTTTTCTAAGCTTCCTTTCTGCACACATTTCTTAATGATAAATTCAGAAAGCATTCAGTTTTTATACGGCACATCATGTTTAGCCACAGTGAAACAGATTTGCTGTTCAAAAAGAAAGGGGGGGGCTGGAAGAATCCAAGTATCGTGCATTTGTGATTTGTAAAATTCAGCATGAAAGTAAAGCATAAGTCTGAACTCTGCTACAAAACCAAAAAGGCCCAAAGCAAAGATCCATAACACACCTCTCTATATAAGGTCATACCTTAACTTTACATTTTAAGTCTACAGAACATCTGTGGAGCTCTCCCAGTAGTTACCAGTATTTGCACGGAACATTCCTGATGCTGATGATAACCTATAAAAACTCTATATGCAGCTTTGAATGTTCATCTGTGGTGCCAGTGAAATGTTAAAAATGAAGAAGAAACTGTTCTGTAATCACGAGCTAGTCAAAACAATCTATGAAATACAATAAATTGCTAGCTAGTGATTATATCATTACATGCAAGAAAACCTGCAGCACATTAAAAGGATCACTATCAGATACTGACGTATTTTCTGTATAAGAAAGCAATGGCATTTATTTAAGCTGAAGGGAAAAAAAAAGCCTCAAAGCCATAGCATTTCTGTGATAGGGCATTTCTCTTTGACAACCAGAGTTTATAGATACATTCAAGGAAAATTCAGCAGGGAAGCTGCTTCATTATGCTCATTTAGGAAAAGACAGCATTTCTTATGCAGTTTGCAAGAAGAAAAATAATGATCATGTAAACTGACTCGTTTTCCTTGTTAGATAAAACCCCCTATTAATGTAAACAGCCTTTTTATCATTTTCCGAATGCATCAATATGATACATGAAGAGAAATTTATTTTTCAGAGGCTATACTGAATAACTTAGGGTCATTTTTCTAAGACAAGACCTGCATACAGCAGGTTTATAAAAGAGCTGGAACAATGTCAATCTACAAACCCAGCAATTTACTGGGTTTGGGGGGGCTTTGTGCATGCATTTTTAACTTTTCACTATGCTTGCAAAGTAGAACAGTTGGTTTGGGGTTTTTTGTTACAGCTGACAAATCTTTTTAGTAACTCCATTCCTTTGTGTAACGTGTAGTGACAAATCAGATCGATAGGCATTACAGTACACAATGTGCCCAAAGAGCCCCTGTCAAAGTCATTATTTACAACTGCCTACATTAGTTTAATATGTGTGTGCCAGGAAGTACCAGGGGGGAGAGCAAAATGAGGTGAAAGTATAAAACACAAAAAGAGGAATATTTTAAGCGACTGCTTTCTTTCTGTTTATATGCAAGTCTAATACTTCAGCTATGACATTGGCAGAGTATGTATACATCGGACAGGAAAACACATCCAGCAGATGAATGATGCTTACTTCAGCATTGCAAGAAAAGCAGCAGGCTCAACATCTGGTATACGGATTTCATCTTTGTCCTCAGCAAGCTCTCCGTAAAACATCGCATGGAATACAGAGCTCCCAACAGCCAGGACATACTGTTGAGAAAGGAAAATCTTATTTCATGCTTTGAACTGAAAACACTGCCAACACAAACAATGTGGGAGAGCCACTCTGAGCATACCGGGCTTCACTGACAGGCTCTTGTAGACACATTTCAGTAAGAAATGAAGTCCAAGTTAAGACCAAATTACACGTTTTCCTTGTGTTTTAGTCTCCTGGGCATAGATGCATTAGCTACTGGAAAATGCTCATCTCTACCAGAGAAATTAACTATTTCTAGGAAACCTTAAGAGCAATATTAATCAACAACACAAAGCAGTATTCCTAACTTTACTGCCTTAGCACAACAAATGTACTGTTTAACGGAAAACACAAAGAAAGGCCAGGGACAGATTATCCCACTGCATGTGGCCTTTTCAAATAC
Source organism: Callaeas wilsoni (assembly GCA_013398955.1). Lineage (NCBI taxonomy): Eukaryota > Metazoa > Chordata > Aves > Passeriformes > Callaeidae > Callaeas > Callaeas wilsoni. The sequence goes on from VWPU01015243.1 coordinate 291,424, forward strand.
AGACTGCTGCCTGTCCCAGAAGAGCTGAGCCTCCCACGCTCTGTCCCGCTGTAACCGTGGGAGCTCTCTCCGGCTCTCCCTGCCCGAGCAGATCGTGCAGCTGTTGCTTACTTTGTGTCCTGGCAGCCGCTGGGTCCCACCTGGTGGCCCGACCACAAAATGAACATCTGCCATCAAGTCATTGTTGAACATCACTGCATTTCTACAAATAGAGGTAGCACGTTAATTTGTGGCATCCAGGAACTCTCTCTGCATGCCCCAGACCCAAGAAATTTGATTTCTTAACGACTTCAAGTTGCTTGTTAGCAAAGTGAAGCAGGTCACACTTTGCTTCAAGCTACTTCACACATCATCACACAAATATACCAGAGAAAATACTAAGGAGGGAAAAGTGTGTGTGGTGTGTGTGTGTGTCAATAAAACAAATCCCCAAACTTCTGAGAACTTTCCAAGAAGTGGAAATCAAAGTCCAGAGCATGTATCACTGAAAATCCCCACTGAGGTCTAAAAGGAAATCTTTATGGGTATGCTGCAGCTTTTAGCAACATTTTTATTAACTCAGATGCACTGACTGGAAAAAGAGATATTAAAATGTTTTTCCATTACAAAAATTCTTATTTCACACACACATACAGGGAGAAGAAAAGCCCAAACAAATAAAATAGAACTGTGTTTTCTTCAGCAAATAAATGCATTCTAGACATTTTGCTCCTTCTACCTCTCCATTCAAACACCAAAAAAACTGCCCTGAACTTACCTCTCTCTGATGGTTGGATAAAGTCCTTGCCAGTTAGGTGCAGGAATAGTGTTGTTGTTATTGAGATTCTGCTGATGGTACTGCTGGACAGCAGTTGTATTAGTGTTAGCTGGTTTCTTTCGGGGAAAAATATCAGCAGCCATCTTCTTCTTCTTTTTGGTCTTCAAGGTAATGATTTCATAGCAAACCGGAGGCAATTTGCTGTTGCCACTGCTGCTGCTATTTCCTTTCTTAGAGCTCTTCTTAGATCTGTTCTTGACCGTCTCTGGAAGCATCAAGAAGAAGGTGAGACATTTCATGTTCTTTCCTTTCTCATCTACCATGAGTATACTCGTGTGTAAAGCCCGACAGCCTAACTAGCTAGGAACATTTAGGAATGCACGTGGAAGCTGTTACACCAAAAAAAGCAGCAGAGCTGAGAGTTTGCTTCTTTTCCAGCAAGACAAGGTGACCTTTCCAGCGCACCGAGTAAGAAACTGACTTTAAGTTTGATCCAGTACTTGAATCGTTAAATACATCCCCATCATTCCTGCCAGCTTTCTTCCTTTCCAGCTTTCCCGATCAGGAACCGCCTGGCAGCGCTGCAGCCGGGGCCGCGGGCAGGAGGAGCGCGCGGTGGCAGTGCCAGGCTGCTGGCGAGACGAAGTTGTGCGGGCAGGGCTGGGAGCGGAGCGGGACTGGCAGCCGTGCGGCCGGGGCCGGCAGCGCGGAGCCAATGGCTGCAGGCAGCGGGCGCGATTGGGCTCGCACGCAGTGACACCTACTGCAGCCCGCGCCGCTCCCACGTTAAAGCCACAGCCGCGCTCCCGCGCAGCCAGCCGCAATTAAGGAATAAATGGCACACGCCGTTGCGTAAGCGCACGGCTGGCCACGAATGCGTGTGCGCGTGAGCTCTCCTCGGTGCCGCTTCAATTTTCACAGGCGGAGCAGCGAGAAGTTGAAATCGGGTACAAAGATCTATCCGAGCCTATTGCCGTGGGAGCTTATTTCCACGGGCATTCGATATTAGCACAGCTTCCTTTGCCTCTAGCATTCCCACAAATCCCTACTGTAAGAGTTGTTCAGCGAGTGCGCGACAGATATCAGAACCGAATTAAAGCAATCAAGCAGCAGCAGCAAAAGCAGCGATGCAGTCAAACAATCCCTTTCCGCGCAGCTTCCACTCCAGTGTAACATGAACAGGGATGAGGTCACAGCTTCAGCTTTAACTCCTTCTGTTTCCAGATAACGTAACAGCCTTTGACAGGGGTCCCAAATGGCTAAGCAGCGCTAATTAAGCCAGCTTACACCAGACATGGCTGCACCACATCAGAAGAAAACTTCTGGATGTGCAATCAGATTAAAGCAAACCAGAGTGAATATATTTAATCAATATTTCAAAGCACTAAATGAAAAAGTCTGAATGATTCAGGGAGTCTCGGCCAAAAATCACTCCTTGAGATGCAAACACAGTCCGTTTTTATTCACAAATACTTTCTGAAATAAACAGGATATAAGCTATGCCAACTAAACCATTTAAATAGGAAAGAAGTCTAATTTTTAGTCATTAGTTTAGTCGGAACTTAAATTTAGATCCGATTTCTTTAATAGTACGTCAAGTGTATAGAAAAACAACCAAGTAATTTAGCCACTTAAAAACAAAAGCAGGGAAATAAAAAATACTTGGTATGAGGTGTCAACATATCACACCTTAAAATATTGGGCAGCAAATAATTAAAACCTGATTTCATAAGTACTTTCAGTTTTAAAGAAAAAAAACCCTCCGCTTTCAAAGCTAATTTAGCCATATTGCCTTAATTAGTTTTGCTGGACAAGAGCAGAGCAGGGAAATTAAAGTGATAAAAGGTTGGTGAAGAATTCTTGTTGACAGAAATCTGACTCAAACAGGAATATTGCTCAGGCTATTTATTCAATCTCCATCCCAACTGCTTGAATCACAGCTGGCTTTGTAACGCACACTCGGAACGTCTTTACCCTGAGAGTGCGCAGGTATTTCGAAGATTACCAGGTCTCCCTGGGAGATGCTCCACACGAAGCACTAACCGCACGCCCCGGCTTTGCCGCAGCGGTTGGAGATGATGCCATTCCCAGACACACATCTGTCCTCGCTGTCTGAAGGCACTGCTCATGGAAGGGGGAAACAGAGGGAGAAGTGCCCATGCCTCAGCTGCTCCATTTCACAATCCAACATCTTAGTGCAAAATCTCCTTGACTGCTGCTTTAAAGGAAGATGGTGGGTTATGCCTGGTGTAGCTGAAAGGCAGAGACACGTTCCTAAATACATTGAGGGGAGGTTATGTAACTTGCAAAGAAATTATTTCTAGCAAACCTTTTCTTTCTCCTCCCCGCTTTTTCTTTTTTATCTGCAACAGATTGATTAGAAAGGGAAACTAGCAACCTAAACCATATTGAACTGTAGAGAGGGAAAAGAAGGGGTAAAGGAGAAGAAACTCATCCCACAGATGGGATCTTATAACTGCTCACAGCTGAGTTTATAACGGGAACACAGCAGGTATTCCCAGCATAGAATTTGAGTTTGTTGAATTGTGTAAGTTTTTTTCCTCCCCTTATGTAAATTTCCAGCCCTTCTAGTTATAAAAATAACCCTTTTGCCACTGCACAGGACAAACATTTCAAAAGGAAGAAATCTTAAAAAAACCTCTTAAAGATACAGAAAACCACAGACTCCAGAAAATCTGGTTCTCAGCATTGCAGCTGGCAGAAAGCGAAAGATAGCAGGGGTTGGGAGAGTTGACTGTTGTTCCACAAATTCATTTTATAGAGTCCCAAAGTATATAAAATCAAGGTCTCTGCACATTTCTTCAAACCAATGACTAGTACAAATCCAAAGATTTTACACACACACACACACACCAGATAAGGTCACTGCGAGGCTACAGGAGATAAAGAGAATGAGGGACAGACTGCCCAGTTAACTCCATGTGGGAAAGACGGATCATAAATGAGAATCCACAGAAATCCACCAACCTTTGAGTTCCGTAATACACCACACATGTACAGCACATTGTGCTTTCTGGGAAAGGAAAGGAGGGAGAAGCTGCAGCTGAAGCATGTTCTGCCTGAACTGAGAAGTCAGACAGACCTCAGTAGAGCAGAAGTGTCTGCATGACAGGATAAAAATCCACCCCAGTGAAGAAAAAGCCAAATTGCCATCTTTGCCTGCTCTTAAGCCACCCACCAAAACCTGGTCTGCTCTAACTGGAAAATAGCACTGATTCCAGAACAGAAGCTAGATAGATTTAGATTTTCATAGCATTCCTATGAAAAACTACAAAACTCTTACAGGTTCATACCACCTTCCACTGCACCTCATCACCTCAGGAACTAAGTCACATAAACTATTAATTAGATGGATGTGAAATGGGAAAAACAACCCCCAAAGAATTAGTGCTATTCACACTCACTATCGTTTCTTTTGGCAGCAGCTTCCATTTATTTTCGTACAACGGTGTTTTCTTCTTTTACTATATACATACTGTTAATGAATTTAGAAATCAATACACTGGCAGTCAGAAAAAACAACCTATGAACTGCTGCCTGTTGAAAGACCAGTCAAAATCCCCAGTTTAGATCAGTCTGTCTCCAACAAGAGCATCAAGGAAATTGACCTTCTCTGACCCAAAGATCTATCCATTTCTGAAATCGTGTTACAATGTGCTCCTAATCTTCTTCAGCAAGTCTCATTTTTCTTCATTAATTATATATTAACAGAACTAAACTTGATATATTCAACCAAGAAAAAGGGAAATACAGTTAGTCAAAGACACATTAACTTTTCTTTTACAAGCAAAGTAGTCAGACAGGAAATATTTCAAGTTAAAGGGTGTAGGAAATTCCATGCTTAAATCTTAACACTGGCCTAATGGGTACTCAAAATGCCAGATGAGAAGAATTAAGCAAAAGACTACATTCCCAGTCTGAGATACTACTCACCAGGTTACATGCCCCTTTCAAATTATTAGGAGCAGGTTAGGAGCCCTTGGAAATCAGTTCCTGACTAAACATTGTGAACTGAAGCAACAATTTTGCTGTTCAAACCCAAGTGTGTGCGACACACCTGCCATCCCAGCCTCATTTGTCCCTTAAGAACATAATATACCTTAGCACCATTGTGTGGCACAGGAGTCACAGTAAAGCCCAGCTCTTGGTACAACTTTTAATAGCATGTTACTACTATACTTATGTCTTTCTAAAGGTAACTTCCAATAGAGAAATCAATTTAATTTCCAGGGCTGATGGGAGTATTCTTCCTCATACTTCATCAGTCTCTCCTGTTGCAACAGCAAGGCTACTGAAGTGTTTCTATCCTTTTTCTCCTTCTAACCAGTTGAGTTTTTCTACATCTCTCATTTACAGGCCTGTTCCTCATGTAGTAACACAAGCTAGACAATTCTATAAAAAAACAAGCTTTCATCAAAATTCCCAATTGTTTGTTACAACCACATCATGAATAAAGGAAAGAATTCTTAGCAAGCAATGAGGAAATGCATACATTTCTTTTTCTGTAAAGTTGCCAAGTGTCTTCTTTGGCAGTTACTATGCCTATGCATTATTAATATTGTTTAAATTCTGAATCTCCCCCTACAAGGAAACTAATTTCAGATGACACATCTTGATTAACCAAAATAAATACACAATGTTACTGTTTAACAAATCTACCTGCCTGCCCACTGCTAGTTTTCATTGAATGTAAGTGAACTTTAAGCACTCATTTAAAAATGGAATATACATGTTCAAAAACCAAATAAACAAACAGAAAACCTCATTAAACCCAACCCACACAGCTGTGGTGCCTTGTTCTGTTTACCCATCTATGAATTATTTAGTCACTTGGAAGAGCCCTTCCCAATCACCATTCCAACCCTTCTGTTTGTAAAGGGGACTGATAGCTCTACCTTTCATTTCCTCAAGTAAAAAAACGCATTACAGTGGACACAACCTTCCAATCTCCTCTCTCCTAAGTTTCTTTCTAGCAGCACTGGAAGAAGCCAAGATGGCATCTGCTTCTATCTGGTGCATGGAAAAGCTGGCAATGAAGTCTTACTCAGTAAGGTCTTCTATGAGGAAAAAAAAAAAAGACAAGTTAAAGCAGGAAGAAAGATGGGCAAAATTGTAAAGACTCCCAAAGAAGCCAGAATAGATGCTAAAAAAATAGCATTTACTTCCCAGAATAGCCAAGAGCTGTGAAAGAATAGAATAGTATCAGAGTAGAACTGCATCTTGAACCAAGACTAGAACCTCCAAAACAAAGTTCAAAACAGTTAAATTGTATTTTTGTATAGAACTCATACTACACTAGCAACATACTTGTTACCAAATATTCTCAACTGCTTAGTGTTTATGAGGATTTAAACATTTTGCATAACATTATCCACTAAGATAGCTTTTACTTTTTTTTTCCTAAATGCCCTTAATGCTTTAAAGAAAGCAAAAGTAGAAAGTCCTGAGCAGCACAGACAAAAGGTAAAAACAAACTTACATAAAATAGAAACCTAGAGAATGAGTATTCACAACTATTTTTTATTCTTGTAGTGTTGGCTAGCATACAGGCTACACATGGCATTTGTTTTTAATCTCTCTACCAAAGCAGCCTTGATTTTTTTAACATGTCCTTTTTGTACCTGCAAAATAATTTTGTTTTGTTTTTTTAAGCAATATCCATTTTGAGGCAAAGCAATCAAAACAGAACATATTTAAGAATAATATCTACTCCTATGTTTACTTGTACATAAACGTGCACTTTCCTTGTATAGATTTCAAGTCACATTCCATGAACCTGTTCCTACCTCAACTGCAACATCTCCTACTCTCATTTTTTCCCCTTACTTTTCTTGCTTAGCTGCTTAAAGCCTGCAATTTAACCCCAGTGAGAGGTTGAATAACTTCATATTTATGCCCTACTTTGCTATGCTGGGTTTTTTCTTTTAAAGTTAAAGGTTTTGTTCCCTGATGGAACAAAATAAATACAGCTAATGTATCAGAGTGAGAAAAAATATGTTCAAAATTTTCTTGTATTTTCATTCTGATTTCAAGACCATGGCTGCTGCATGAATGACAGTCCATATAAACCACAACTGTGAGAAGGAAGGCCTAGGTTTAAACAACCGGCAGTGAACAATATACTTCATCTCATTAGAGTGAATTACCCCACAGACATTCTCTTCTGGGCATATGGAAAGAAATAATGTCAAATGTTTCATTACAACATAAAGTATATGATTTTACAAACCTGCTAAGACATACTCCCCAATATCATAGTTTGGGAGCTGCAGGTAGAAAATATTCCAGAGCAGAATTTGCAATGCATTCTATGGGCATTAATTTGCTTCTTGATAGTTCAAAGTAAAACCAAGAATTATAAATGAACTCTGTGAAGAGAAAACCTGCAACCGCAAAATGAGAATTCAATTCAAGGTTACGGCAGATAAACTGTTTTGCTACTAATTTAAAAGAGACAAATTATGCATTTGTTCTCCATCTCTGCTACTTGAGCTTGTCCATTTCATTTCATGAAGAGCTTCGCTCTTGACAGTCTGTGGGGTCAAAAAATAAGTTCTTTCTCAGTGGCTGCCATTTATTTATTTATTTATTTATTAACATGATATTGCAAACCTGAAAGCACTCAACCCTTTTTCTAAGGCAAAGGTCAACTTTAATTCTACTCTGCCTCTTACCAAAACTGACTTAGAAAGGAAAGATCAGATAGCTCAGGAAATTGGTAATGAGATACAGTGGTTTTCGTCTCTAGGTCACTAATTCTAAATTGACCAAGGTCAACAGTAATCAACAGTCATTAGCATTTAATGATCCTTCGGTGCCCTGTGAGAAAGAAGCTAGTGATCTTAGTGCACTTCAGAAAAACCACCACTACAATCAGCACTCACATGCTGCCTGCTCCAAGCAGAGGTCAGAGCAGACGACTAGACAGAACTTCCAATCTTGCAGACAGATCTCACCTCTGTAGACAAACCTTTATACTAATTTTAACTCAGCTCACAAACCATTATTTTCAAACTCAATAGTTAAATTACTACAGGCTTTACGAAGGGCAGGCTGTAAGCTGCCTGGTCCTGCTCCTTCACATCAGTGGTTCTCAAATGTCTTTGTTCCCTTACACACAGCAAGTCTCCAAAATGCAAATGCAAACAGACCCTTCCTCAGAGAGGAAGGTTCTCACAAGTGAGAACCAGTGGCACCAGAAGAAACTACTCCATGAGTATCCACAGGGGAGCTGCGTAACAGTTGATTATGCTTGTGTATAATTCAAGGACTACATTTTCTATGAGCAAGTAACCTACATTCACCATGTCAAACCACCGTGTTGAAGTTCCCAGTGGGACACAAGACGGGGAGAGGATATTGCTACGGTGCACAACCACACCTGCTCTGTGGCTGCACACTTCAGTCCCCTGGGACTGTCATGGTAACAGCACCTTCAACAAGGGAAAGGAAAACAGAGGGGGCTTTTGGAAAGCTTGGTTAGGTGTTGTAACGTACAGGTCTGTCATGGAAAACTACATCATGCCAATCTGTAGTTTTGCACCTAAGGAAGGTTAGGGAACATGCGGCTTAAAACCTCACAGCAGATTAGCAACCTGTGTGTTTACAGCAGAGCATCACAGCTGGCAGCATTCAGTGTGTTAAACAGGAAAAGTCTGGTACAGCTTCTTGTTTCCACTGCATTTTAAATTACAGAAGAGGAAAATCACGCCAGTGAAAGAGTGAGAGAGGAACAGGTCAGTACATTGGCAAACCAAACATTTGACAAGAAATACATTCTCAGCCACAGTGGCTCCCGCTTCTCCAAAGTGAGAATTAAAACCAATGAGTAACAGCTCTTGCAGTGCTTTCACAATTGCTTACCAACCCAAATTTTTAGATATGAAAGACTGATTGCTGCTAACCTGAGGGTAATCCAAAGAGTTCAAGGAATGGAACCAGACACGACATCCATTAAACTGCACTGTCCTGAATGATTCTCCCTTTGCCACACATTAGAAGCTGTGGATCTTGTTACTCGCCCTTAACTTTGTTTCTAGACTCTCCCAGCACACATAGCCTCTGTTTGAATCCACATGGAAATAAAGATGTTCCCAACTTTTTATCTTATCCACTGCTTTAGAAAATCAGATTTATTTTCCTTTGCTGCAAATAGTTCACTCACACTTGCCTTCCTTAGCAGTCAGTTTTGCTTCAGTATTTCCATCAGTTTCTCCTCCTCTCTACAAGTGAATGGCAGGTACTGCAACATCATGAATTTTCAAGACTAACACATACATACTTCTCAAATTCTGGTTTCAGAATATATTTTTGTGCCTTGAGATGTATTTGTCTATAAATGTTAGGATATCTTAAATGTTCTTTTTCACAGTAACTCTGTGACACATCAGAACTGCAGTAGAGAAAGAAACTAAGGAAGGAGTAAGTAACCAAACAGAACAGTGTAACTATGGGACTGTACAAGATAAACATAAATACTCATTTATTTTACGTTTTATGAACTCTTATGTAGTATGAAAACCTTTACGTTTTTTGGTATACATGGAGTATACCACTTTGGTCTTGTAGTAGAGTATTATTGAAGGCAAAAGGCTCTAAGGAATCCTCACACCTCTCAGACAAGCAAACATGCCACCTGCCTGAAGAGCTGCTTTCTTTTCATACTCTCAGAAAACCCTTGCAACCAAGCAGGGAGACAGGACAGCTCTAAATCCAGTGAATGTAGCTTTTTAAAGAAAATTACTCGTTAAATTGCTTTGGATGTGAAGAGGAGAAAATGTAGCTAGGGTGGTTATGGGGTGTAACCTGGTACATAAATATCCTGTCACAGAAGGATGTTATCAACAAGTCATTCAGCCTGGCGTTGAAGTGGTACATGATCCTCTAGTGAAATATTTATTCAGGATATCAGGCAATCTTAGGGTACAGGCGACAGGGCTGGACAAGGTGATGTCTCAAGACACCTTCCAAATCTGTTTGTTGCCGTTTTTCACCCCACACAGCCAGGACAGACAGCAGATACTCGCAGACTGCCAACCAGCTCCCCAGTGTTTTAAAACGCAAACACTTTCCAGATGTTGGACTTGCTGGGTTTTCATGGCAGCTTGCCGAGTTATCAAACTCAGAGAGGGCAGCAGGATCAGAAAACACATGAGCCAGACCCCAAAAATGGGAAGTCTGCAAATTTGAATGAAGTGATGTCTTACTTAAATTTCCCTCCTCAGTTTTCTGACACACACATAAAAAGTGCTTTGGTAACCAAGGCAGGGGACTGGAATTCAACTTAACGGCAGAAAACACAACCGATGACAACTTTCACACAAAAAAGCTTTTAATCTTTTCCTTCCGAGATTCCCTTCTCTTACTTCCCTCTTTTGCCTCATCTATTGGCCCTTTGAGATAGAAACTGCTGCTTTATCACTTATTTACAGAGTGCCTCACAAAACAGAGCTTCCACGTCAGCTGAGGTATCTGACCATTTGTGAAACAGAGTAATAGCCAGTGAAGTTCGAGGAGTTACCAGGGAGAGCACCAGGGCAGAATCATCTTGAATTATCAGAGAAAGCTAATGCTGGGCATAAACAATAGTCTACTGCAAAACTCATCTGCACAAGTTTCCACAACAGGTGACCTAAATTCCTTCTGACAATGTAACACGTGGCCTATCATCATAAACCTCTGTTTTAATTGAGCCTACCCTAGCACTGCTCCTTTCATCATAACTGTTTGGTAAATTTAGAAAAAAAAAAAAATTTGCTCACAAGCTTTAATAAGCAAGAGGCCAAAACATAAAAATTACTGTCGTAACTTACATTTTTTTCCCCCAGCCTTAAAGGGCAAGCTAAATGAATCCCATGTTGCTTCTGAAAGGTGTTTCCTCTGGGGCAGAGCTGAGGGTCACTGGCAGGGAAACACAAGGGAAGTTATTGTGCAGTTAGCTGCACTGTACTTACTGTGGAGGATTTAAAAGGAGGGAAAAAAAAGAAAGTACTGCAGTCTACTTTCAACTGTGGCAATCCTGTAGAACTTACTTCAAGTGAAGGCCCTAAGAGTTTTGATTTGCAAAGTTAAATTACCCAGTAAACCCCAGATACTTGCGCTGTGACATCCTGCACATACAGTCTGTAGGAAACAATGAGGCCAGTTCTCTCCCACTAAAATAAAAGCTATTTTGAGCCTAATTCTGGCATAGAAGTTCAAGTAAAGCCAGAGTATTGTACACCTATAACCCAGCATCACCTCTCTACGAAAAACAATCAAAAACCGAGGACACAGATTAAAATTTAACACACAGATCACGTGCTGAAAACAAAGTACGGTGAGTACTAACGACTAGGCAAAAAACCTGCACTACTTTGCAGATGAGAGAGTCTCTTGAATTAGGCATGTTCGTAACCACAGTTTAGGAACACTTAGGTATCTTAACTTTAATTCAAACTTTAACTCACAACGACCCGCTACTCTCTCCTCTTTCAAAATGCTTCAGCACTCAAGAAACACCACAACGAATTGAATTTATAAGCCTCAAAGTTCACAGGTGGCTTTCTCAAAACAAACAGGAAAATGGTGAATTGTAAAGGTGTGGGCCCTTAGGTGAAACTCGCAAACCTTCAGACACAGGTACATCAGGAAGTTCGGCCAACAGCGTAGGGAAGGGAAGGTGGCATTTATGCCAAACCAGGTGCAACTATTAGCTGTGCCTCTGGGAAGTTTACCGAATTAACGCTTAAAGTACTTCTTTTATAAAAGAAGCTTTACTTTAAGCAGGTAGAACAGCCCCAAAGCCCAACTTCTGGGCTGACACAACGGAACGCGTCCCGGCGGAGGCTCCAGCCTGGGCGCAGCCGGGTCCTGGGGCTCCTCCCGAGCCCGCTCCACCGGGTCACCACCGGCACCGCCGCGAACCCACCCCGCTGCTGCACAAAAGGCGACCGAGGGGACGCCAACCCCCGCCTGCGGGCACGCACCGCGACTCCGACCAGGCAAAGGCCGTGCCCGGGGGGCTCTTTGTGCGGGAGCGCCGGGCGGCCCCGCTCCGCTCCGCTCCCCTCCC